>SPJY01023985.1:134498-362904 GCA_005191435.1 Raddia distichophylla
CATATAGTTAATTTAATTGTGTTTCAGAATGTCATACAAGAAGAGGAGACAAAAGCGTAAGAGGAAGCAATGCAAGAGTTTAGAAAGAGGCAAGAGGAAAATGATGACTTCTTTGTCGCTCTCCTGGTCATTGCTGGTCAATCCCAACAGTGACTTAATGAATGTCAAGTGGTTTAAAGCTTGACATGACAAACTTATTTTGTTCTTATCCGACACTAGCTAGTAGTGGTTCAATTATTGTATTGGAACTATCGATGGAATTCTATGTGAACTAGTTAATATTTTGTGACTTAGTAAAAGTGTTGTATGTATTGCTTCAACTTATTTGTAATGTGCTTGTGATGTCCTATTTAATATACATGTGTGAATTGGTTCCTTAAAAAAAATGATGTGACATATATGATACATCACCCGACACCCTGGATGATGTTTCACTGAAGTGTTCAATGACGAAAATTCAGGTCAACCTGACATATTTTTATGACGATTTTTTTCTGTCATGCAAAATTAGAGCTGGCAGGCCAAAAGTGCCTTTTGTGACGATTTTGGGCTTTTCCATGACATTTTTAGATGCTTTCCGTGACGACTTTTTTCTTCATAAAAGGGATATTTATCATGACGCATGAACAATTCGTCATAGAAAAGTTTATTTTGTATGACAAAAATTAACATTTTGTCACAAAAAACTTTCTGTGACGCACATACCATGACAAACAAGTTTTCGTCATAAAGTCGTCATAAAAGATCTACGATGACATTTTTGTCACTTATGATGACGAATGTATAATGTCATCAATAATCATTTTTCTAGTAGTGAAACGACTATAAACGGCTATATTCACAGCAGGTATAAAAAGCGAACCGAACGAACCGAATGGGACGGCCCGCCCGGTTCGCTGGCACCGCTTCCACGCGTCCAGCTGTGCCGCTGCCACGCGTCCCGATGGGCGGGAAATGGCGCGGGCGCCGGAGCGGCGGGGCGACGTGGCGACGCGGCGTTGGCGGGGCGGTAGCGGTTGCTGGCGCGCGGGCGCAAAGGCCGACCGCGTGGGGCCCGTCCTGGCGCACGTGGCCACACGGCAACGCGCGTGCGGCGCACCGCAGGGCCTGGCCGCCTGGCGCTCGCTGCAGCGTGGGCCCCTAGGAGGAGCGGGTCAGCCGGAGCGGAGCGGGGCAGCGGGCGGCCGAGCGCGGGCAGGGAAAATTTTGAAATTTGAATCGCTACCGTAGACCGGGCCGAACCGGGCTGGTTCGGTTCGCATAATAACGAACCGGGCCAATACTATGCGAATCGAACCGTGCCGGCCCGACGGGCCGGTGCCAGGCCGTTTTACAAACGAACCGAACCGGGCCGGCCCGAAGCACAGTAACGGGCAGCCCGGTTCGGCCCACTTGATTCGGCCCATTTGGACAGCTCTACATATGCCCTGCAGAGTGACATTTTTTTTTGAGACCTCTTGTCAGGGTACAGCTGTACTATCTGTTCATGTGTCAAAGGCACGCACCCAACACACTCACATCCCAAGCACACGCACGGACACACTACTGCACAAATGGCAGCAAGGCACGAAGAGCCGGGCCAGAGCCCTCTACTAATAAAACCCAAGGTGTACCTGGCCCCAGGTAAAATCCCGGAGAAATGCGATGCGCAGCCGAGACCACCGCTCGAACCTGCGCGGGCTGGATGCGCACGCGCGCTCCTTGCCAACCGACCAAAGGCCGGTTTGTGAGTGACCATTTTTTTGGCAGTACAAAACGAGATCACTTGTTTAGGGATGGCAATGGGTACGGGTTCGAGTAAATACCCGCGGATATTTATCCAACGGGAACGGATACGGTGAATAATTATACCCACGGATACGGATATGGGTAAATTTTCTACCCGCGGGTATTTTTTTGTGGATATGGTTTTGACATATCCATATCTATTACCCGTTATGCGCCAACCTGGCAAGGTATAATTTCCCTAAAACCCATTACCCGTTGTTGAATTAACGATGATATGATGCTAGATGTTGTTGGAATGGTGTTGAAATCATACTAAGATATCCTTCTACTATTGTTGTTATTTTGCTACAAATATGTTGGAATTTACGATGTTGTTTTTTCTTGTTTTTGGTTGAAATATTGTACACTGTTGAAGGTTGCAACGGTTAGTGGGCGGGTAGAGGATACCTGGCGGGTCACGGGTACCCGACTGATACGGATATGGGTGTGGGTATGTACCCACTAGCGGATATGGGTACGGATATGGTTTTGATTTTTGCTCGCAGGTACGGGTCAGCGATACCTCTACCCGTGCCTGACCCACCCAATTGCCATCCCTACTGACTCATCTATACCATTATAAAACTGTAGGAAAAAGTCTACTTCACCCCCCTGAACTATGGATTTGGGTGCATATAACCCTCAAATCTTCAAAACCGTCTAACTAGCCCCACAAACTATTGAAACCAGTACACTTCACCCCCCCAAATGGTTATGAGGGTGGTTTTGCCACCAAGGCTGCACAGGTGGGTGGTTTTGCCACCGTGGCAGCTTATGTGGCAATTATATTTTTTAAAAATATTTTTTTCGGTCCACATGTCATCTATATCTCTTTCCCATCTCTTCTTTCTCCTTCCTCTCTTAGACATTCCATCTAGCGATGGGCGCACTCGGTGGGGCGGTGGACGGCCGGCAGGCGGCACAGCGAGCGGCGGAGGGTCGGCGAGCAGCGGATGGATGGGAGGCGGAGGCGCGGCGCGGCGCGGCAAGCGGACGGGAGGCTTAGGGGCGACGCGGCGAACGGCGGGCACGTGGGGCGGCGGCGGCAAGCAGCGAGTGCAGACGAATGGGAGGCGAAGGGGCGGCGTGGCAGCGGACGGGAGGCGGACGCGGCATGATAGAGGGCGGCGTAGGCGCGGTGGGCTGTGGAGGGGCGTTGCGGCCACCTTGGAGGAGGCGGATGGCGCCGGCGAGAAAGAGAAGTTGGGAGGGGATGACAGCATGGCCCCACATATTTTCTTTTTATTTCTTATTTTGTTTTGTGACTAGGTTGACACTTCAGCTCGCTACGTAGACAAAACTAGCCATGTGGATGGCAAAGTGTCAAAACCACCCATAATACCGCCTGTAGGGGGTTATTTGCACCAGTTTGCATCGTTCAGGAAACAGAACACCTGGTTTTCGAAGTCAAGGGGTAATATGCGTCTATGTTAATACTTCAGGGGGGGTAAGTAGACTTTTTTCTAAACTGTATTTCTTCGATATAAACCATAATAGACATTTCTGACCATGTTTATGTGATATGCCTTTTCAAAATACGTATGGGGTCACCGTATTTACGGTTTTATCACCATCCAAATGTTGGCCCTAAGGCTATGCGACCACGGCGGTGGCGGCGGCCGTGGCACATGCATGGAGGGGATAGGGTTCTCTGGGAGCGTGCTAGTCCTGCCGGTCTCCAAGTAGTGGATCTACGACAGTGGGATGGCTTTAAAAGGGAGATGACGGCGGACGACGACGAGTTTGGATCCTTGATATCCATGACCGGCATGCGTCGGCCAGCCAGAGCATGGACAACACCATCTTGGCCTGGTGGCCCTGGCGAGTGTCGCGCGCTGCCAGATTGAGCTCAACTCCTCATCTTCAACGGCGGTGCTGCACCCGACAAGGCCATCGAGGAGGAGGTTACCGACACCTGTCGGCATCACCATGATCCAGTCCTTCCGCAACGGGTTGGCCTCCTTAGCCAGATGCTCTTCGCCAGCTAACCCACCAGGATTGCCACCAGCCTCTCCAGCGCCCCCTTATAATCGTACATGCCAAGCCTACACCTTCGACCTCCGCACCATGCTCTCAAGCTCATCTCCATCGAGGTCATCTTTCAAACCCTTGACCTGAGTCTGAGCCGAAATTGGGCTCTGCTCCAAATGATCTGGTCCGGTCAGGTTAGTCATTCGAGGGCGTCCACATGTCAAGGCATGAAACACACCGTTTTAATAAACACATATTAATTCACACAAGGAAGATATTCACAGCTCAAATGCCATAATTAACACCCGGCGGACAAAAATAAAATCCTGAGTAATAAAAATTTTTATTCAACAACCGTCTCGCTTACAAATAGCATTCCTTACAAAAAAAATCATAACCGAGGTGCATTATAAGACAATAATTATATACTTATACATATACATTTATATGCTACAACTTTCTTTATTCTTTATTATTTTCTTTTCTCCTCGTAATTCTCCTATCTATTATCCCGAGGCTGCAGTTTTGTCCAATCCGTCGTCGTGCCATCTTCAGACTCCGTCCGTATTCTCGTCTCCCTGCACACCACTAACACACCAAAGAAGTCATAATATTATAATTTGATCAAATCCAACAGCATTACGTAAACCAACTAAAAGTTAATGATCATTAAAGAAATTGTACGTCGTCAGAGTTTTAGAAGTAAGGTGATCATAGGGACACCAGGCCGTTCGAGGCCAGCCGGTCTCCCTCACAGCTACCTTATCATCCGGATAGCTGATATACCAAACAACCATTTCAGCTCAATGGCAACAGTACCAACATATGCCCAGTATTAAGAGAAGAGCATAGGGAAATGTAACATAGCAGCAGCCTCCTTAAAAACCCCTCACACAGCCACATAGATCAACACCAAACAGCAGCAAGTAGAGCAGCAAACAGCCAAGGGGCAGCATACACAGCCACATAAGGGCAGCCATAGAAGACCCATACCCCCCACATACCAGACAACTTGCCCATAGGTTTCCACACCAGGAAACTACCCAAAAAGGGACCTATATAACCAGCAGTAGCAAGCCTCTGGCCAACTTCTTCAGAACCATACAGCTGCAAGGTAGGTACATCCACAACAAGGGTAGAAAGTAGAGTAAGGAGGGAGTTGAAAAGGGGCAAGAGGAGGGCCCTTGCTGATGCCCCAAGTCACCAGGCCACAAGAGGGAAGGGAAGAGGAGGAAGTGATTCAAGCAACCAGGTGGGACAGCAAGAAGGAGCAGGAGCTAGGAGGCTACACACCCCCATTCCTAGACATCCCCAAAATAGTAAGCCATTTCTAACCAGCTATAGGGTAAATCCACCTCCTAGCCATTCCATCTTCAAGTATTCAAAAGCACAAAAGAATAGCATTGTGTCCAGCTATAAAAACTTACATGCAACACCAAAATCAAGCCACCTCCAGCAAGGAAACACACATGCATGACCAGATCAAGCTGGATATAACAGTAAAACCTGCATGCAGCATCGATCCACACATGCTCATCCACTGCATTGCATTTTGGAGGCCAACAATAGGAAATGTAGCATGGCAGGGCTTCCTAGTGGCCATATTAGCTAGCCACGAAGTTCACATGCAAATGCAAATGTTGTTGCTGCATAAACCCAACTAGGAACCTTAACTAAGAGCCTAGACACAGATGCTTGGCGGTTGCCGTCGGGAGCCCCTAGAAACCTACTCAAGCTCCCCGGTGCTCTATCCAGCCTTTGCACTATAGCTTAAGCCCCATATCGGCCCTAAGTTTGATTAATAGCAAGAGCATGCAACCAAAGAAGGGCATAGTATCCATAATCCATAGGGATCTGCTGAACATCCCAAGCACATTGCAAATCAAGCCAAGCAACCAAGAAAGCAATAACCAGCACAACCTCCAGAGGCTAAAACCAAGCCTCTTCTGCACATGCATGTCACTTAGCACATCCAGCACATCGGCAATCAACGATTTCATACATTTCCATCTAGAATAATCACCCTATTAACGCACAGAGCATATAAAAGCCCTAAATAAATTCTTCCATATCAGTGCATCTTCAGAAGTGCAGCCATATCAAATCAGTGAGCAGCTCAACCATCGAATTTCCTAAATCATTGCATTTCTAATATTCGTAAAGACAATTGAAACAGCGTGCAAGAAAATTAAGTCTTCCTCATCGGATTAGGGTTGAAAGCAGTAAAGGATTTGGGGAAAATAATGAAACTAGGGATTAGAGGGAAGAGAGGCAGTAGAGTATAGCCTAAGAGTAGATAGCTGCCCAAGAGAGAGACGAGGCTCTCAGGCGTGGGCAAGGTGGGAACCTAGGGAGGCACCGCCAGGGGGTAGGGGCTGGCCGAGCCGCCGCTCCCTGGGCGCCGCCATGCCCCAGCACCGCTGCCATCGAGAGGGCAGAAGAGGGAAGGAGGAGGCAGAGGAAGAGAGAGAGAGAGAGAGAGAGAGAGAGAGACAGAGAGTAGGATTAGGGTTGAAAGTAAAAGGGCAGGGGGAGGCATTGGCTCGGCTTTGATGGGCCGGTTTAAGCCGGCCAGGGAAGCCCAAAAGCTTTTGGAAAAAGTCCAATTTACCTCCCTCTACTATTGCAGAAGTTCATTTTTCCTCCCTCAACTCATTTGTGGCCGTTCGATGTCAGATTGGACGGCCAGATCTCACCCATTTAACACAGAGGGAGGAAAAGTGAACTTTTTCAATAGTACAGGGAGGCAATGTGGACTTCTTCCAAAGCTTTTCCACCTTTATTGAAAATGCTAAAGTAAACCCAAATACTAAAACAACAAATAAAATAAACATATAATAAAATCAATGATGTTAATATTATTTCAAAAAAATCAAAGACTTAAGACCAGCGTGCAATAATAGTTTCTGCTATATTTGGCAAATAGCTCTTTTATTACTAGGTACGTTGTATATTTCGCCACGTCTTAAAATCGATTAACGATATTTCAGGACTTAATCTAAATCATCTGATCGAGAGTGATCAACGGGAGAACAGTACCGGGTTCTGGATTGAAATAGAAGGCAAGCATTTCTTTGATGTTAGAATATTTCAGTTTTTTCTATATTTATTTTTGATATATGAATCTCTAGCATATATATATTGCATTTAAAGTTTTATTTAGAAACTAATTGCATTAAGGTTAAAGAAAGTGAAGGCTTGATCGATGGAGCGATCGAGTCGGTTGAAATATTATGATGGGTGAAGGGTGCCCTGGAAAGGAATAGAGGTAAGGCGGGATTGTTCACAAGGTATCATATAAGGACACTATTCTATCACTCGGATACAGAGCCGTATAAATTCGTATCAACCTTGGTCACGCATAGAGGACAAAGAAGGTTATCTATTCGGCGGTTACATTCTCCACATTGGGTAAGTAGGGGTGGGTGAGCATACCCAGGGTGAGCGGACCCATGGTGTCCCCGACCGATGGCACTATACTATGCCAAGAGGCTACTCATTGGTCGGCGTCAGGAATGAGTAAAACGGAAACGGTGACAAGTGATGGAGGACGAGGTTGTGAGTAAGGCACGTCTAAAGTTTAACACCATCACTTGTTCTACGACCGGGCTGGAGATGTAACTTACCGGAATAGAATAAACACTCTGAGTTACGAAGTTACTCGGGGCGACCATGGGTAAAGTGGTACAAACCTGCGCAGAGTAAAATCATGAATTCATGCCAGTCTCTTGGAATGGAGATTACGAAGGCTAAGTCCGCCTCGTATACGAGTGCTAGTAGCTTTTCTTAAATTGAAACTAGACAACCCTTTTAAATAAAATGGTGTTTTATTCTAGTAAAGTAGGAAGAAGAGACTGGAGTAGGTATATTCGGTCTAAAGTAGGTTTTCTCTTGGTCTATTCAGATTTCAAATGTTGCTATTAACGCTTGCTGAGTACTTCGTAATCACTCTTGCTATTAAACCCTTGCTTAGATGTGATTCCGGGAGACAATGTGAGAGATAGCCAAGACCACCCTGCCTCCGAGGGGCATTACGAAATGGAGCCATATTCTGAGGATATGGGCCTCTTGGAAGACTTTCTGTAGAACCCTTCGCGTAACAATAAGTGATGAATATCACAATAAAGAACATCATACTGTTGCTATGTGTGTTTAAAGTAATTAGAGGACTTTATTGTATCGTTAGCACATTCGGCCCTACGTGGCATCATGATGTAATAAAGCATGAGATTATATTTAATTATTGTTTTGCTGTAATACTCTGACTTGAGCAATGAATTTGAGGTGGCATAGGCGGTGTTATGTACTTCGGGTGTATATACCCACACAATTACCTCATGATTCTGAGCCCAAAGATGTCATTAGCATGTGGTAATTGGGAGGGTCGTCTCAGGGCAATGGCAAAAAATGTAAATTCAGTGCCTCCATATGTATTTTGAGGGGTATATTGTAGGGAAATGGTTAGAAACGATCATAATATCATATGCCAAAGAAATGGAGCTTTATAATAGCATGCATGAATGGAGGAGCTTGTTATATAATGGTAAATTATCCGATTTGTAACGTATCGATTTCTCGTATTTTTTAAAATAGATCATTCAAACTTTACCACCAAAAAAAATGGAAATGAAAATGGCATCATTCGCTTATGTGTTAATTGTCATTTACCCGTAACGGTGGCGGAGCCAGGATCTACCATACAAAAAATTAAACGTATCAAAGTTCTTTATTCAAACAACAATAATCCTAATCCAAGTTCTCATGTCTCTGAGGGGCATTACGAAATGGAGCCATATTTTGAGGATATGGGCCTCTTGGAAGACTATCTGTAGAACCCTTCGCATAACGATAAGTGATGAATATCACAATAAAGAACATCATATGTATGTTTAAAGTAATTAGAGGACTTTATTGTATCATTAGCATATTCGGCCCTACGTGGCATCATGATGTAATAAAGCATGAGATTATATTTAATTATTGTTCTGCTGCAATACTGACTTGAGCAATGCACTCAAGGTGGCATAGGCGGTGTTATGTACTTCAGGTGTATATGCTAACACCCACACAATTACCTCATGATTTTGAGCCCAAAGATGTCATTAGCATGTGGTAATTGGGAGAGTCGTCTCATGGCAATGGCAAAAAAATGTAAATTCAGCGCCTCCATATGTATTTTGAGGGGTATATTGTAGGGAAATGGTTAGAAACGATCATAATATCATATGCCAAAGAAATGGAGCTTTATAATAGCATGCATGAATGGAGGAGCTTGTTATATAATGGTAAATTATCCGATTTGTAACGTATCGATTTCTCGTATTTTTTAAAATAGATCATTCAAACTTTACCACCAAAAAAAATGGAAATGAAAATGGCATCATTCGCTTATGTGTTAATTGTCATTTACCCGTAACGGTGGCGGAGCCAGGATCTACCATACAAAAAATTAAACGTATCAAAGTTCTTTATTCAAACAACAATAATCCTAATCCAAGTTCTCAATATGAAGCCCTAAAATTCAATTCAAACAGCTCTAAATATGAAGGCCCAAAAAAAACAATACGAAATTTGGGTTTTACTCTATGTGCTATGAGAATATGAGAAGGGGATTGGAGAGCTTGCTTAGTAGCGGTATATGTTGCTTGGGGCAGCAGCAAGGTGCTAGGGCAGCGCCGCGCTGAGGCGCCAGGGCCAGTCGCCGGAGGCCGGAGCGGAGGAGCAGAGACGGGGCGGGCGACAGGGGGTAGGCCGCAGGCGCCAGGTGGCGATGCACCGAGCCTTGAGGCGAAGACGGCTAGGGTTAGCGGGTCTGTGTCACATGCCTGGTCTCCTGGGGGACAGTGGATAAGTGGAGGATCGAGGAGAGGGGTTCTTTGATTATTTATTTTTGGGGAGGGGTGCCACAGCATGCCTGGCATGCTAGCTGGCTCCCCCAGTGACCTGTAGACCAAAACCATACAAATTCGATGATTCTATGACCACCGGAGGTCCCCACATTGGTGGCGGTAGGAACTAGCAGTCCTCACGCTGACTTCTGTTAACGAGTAATTGTGTGATGTTAGATAGTTCGGTGTGGCAGCGTTTAAATATTCCTCAATCGTGAACTTGGCAGTGGCGCGACACTAACACTGGGTCGAGACATCTAAATTAGTGAATATGTTTTGGACGTTGGACACCGATTTTTCGTTGCCAAGCTTATTTGTTGAAATGGTGAATATATCTTTCTCATATAGAGTTTACCTTCTGGATGAAGAATCAACAAGACAAGTATGAGATCATGTGATGAGTATTTGACAAGTATGAAAGTGTGAATAGAGTCATCACATGTGGTCCGATGGCGCATTTTGAGGGTGGTGCAGGTGTTTCGGGTAGTTTAAGAGAGTGAGTGCGGTCACCGGACATGGTCCGACGGCACCGGATGCTGTCTTGAGGCATTCCAAGGGTAGTGCAGGTGTTTCGGTCTTCTTTGCGGTTCATTGAATGTTGTCTGCTCACCATTAGACAATGTCCAGCCCGACAACACATTTCCAGATACCGGATGCCTGCTTTGACTTCGAGGTACCTCAGACTGGTCCACTGCCTTAGCAACTAGTTAATCGGCAGAAGTCATGCCTCGCTACCACTCATCCACCCAAGCAAAAGGTTGCTCAAGGTAGTCTGATCGATGCCTTCTTGGGGTATCACTGGTTGCACATTGAGTCAAAAATTGTCTCGAGGGGTGCTTACATCCGGGAGACGCAATCCGATTCTTGACAATACGCTTCCTTATCAATGAATCTGGTGAGTTATTTTGGTTTTGGTTAAGACCGCGGTTAGAAGGAAAATAAGAGGTTGTGGTGGTGTCCTTGGGTTGTCATTGCACGACGACAATTGATGGATGTGTTCAAAAGTTGTGGTTTGGAAAGTTATTGTGTCAACGTGATTGTTATGTGCGACGGTAGTATTCAGTGATGTTTTCTCAATTTCTTTTCTGTCCAACAACTCATAACAAATTTTTGTGCTGTCATGAGTCTAGATATTGGTTAATGTTGATCTTTCTAGTCCATTCTTAACCGAGTTTGGAGAAAGACAAGGAGGCTTTGGAGATTTGGTTTCAGCAACTTCATCCTAGGCTAAGGAAGCTAAACAAAAAATTCTTAAGCATCTTTTTTTTTATTTAAACCTTTTCGGTTTTATCTTAATAATGTTCTATCTATTCTAAAAATTGGAGAAAAACAAATCATGCTTTACAGAATTTTACTTTTTACATGATCAAAGAGCGTAACTGATTTTTCTGATTTTTCATTCATAATCAGCTAGAGTGGTCGGTGTTGTGCCGTAGTTCATAACCATCATGGGAAGCTGCATTTTCATGTCTGGTGGTTCTGACAAAAACTGTGGTGGTGATGTCGCTCTGACTTTCATCTATGACACAAAGATAGCTTCACTCTCTGCTGGCCCTATCCTCCCAGAGCAACTACATCGCCCCCATAACGTACCCATTTTTTGAGAAGCTGTTTGTGATATCAACTAGCCTGGACGACCACTCTTGTGAGGCTTGGACATTATGTAACCAACTATCCTATGAACAAGGATGGTGCGCATGGGTCGGCCTTGACCCAAATGGGTACATTTGCACGTGCAGCTACAAGGGATCCCGTATTGCAACTCCAACCTCCAGTAATCCCTAGAATAAAAAAAATCCAACCCTAGTAGCATCCCCCAACTGGTATTTGAGAGGACTAAGGAGAAGCAGTTCAAAAGGATAATGATGACACTAGCATTGAGGCCTCTTACCCACATGGGTAAAAACAATTTTTGGCTCAGCACTCCACTCAACCCTACATGCCATCTCGTTTTACAAACATTTTTTTTTATCTTACAACGTTTGTGATTTAATTTAGTTTGTTATTATGGCGTGCTACACCCCTATGAACGGGGTGTATATTTTGAATTTTAAAAACTTGAATATTGAACAGTGACGGATTTATGATTTTTTAAATCCTGGGCAACCTAAAAAATATAACTTAACAAAATAAAAATATTTAACTTAATTAGCATATTGTTAATAAAATTATCTATGATATATTTTGCCTTTAGTAATAGTATAGGTAGAATACATTAATATTCTACTATTTATTAACAATTTTTCTATTTTATAATGACTTATTACATAAATATCTAACTTATTTTATTATAAGTTTAATAATAAGATCTAATTCGACATAATGATGATGGAGATGTTTTCATAACACAATATAATCGTGATTGAGAAGATTTGATGATACAATAAGCCTCTATTTATATTTTTATTATAACGTTATGTTGTCGCCATTTGGCACAATTCAAACCATGTAAAACTAAATCTAGAATTATCTATAAAAAAAATCAATGATTTTATTGTTTGCAAAAATATCCAGGAAGGATAGTTGGATCTTATCTTATTCCTATTTTATTTTTTACTTATCGATGAACGATAAGATATACACAGCAAATATTTAGTTTCTATATGTTTATATATTTCATATGGTAAATTGCATCAATGCTATTATAAAATTGCCACCTTGCAAAAATTTCACTCTTCTATATATGACATGTTGGTCTAGAGCATACATTTCACTGTTGCATGGGGTGGCATTTTTTGTGAATCAACAATTTTATAATAACATGTGTATAATTTTCCTATTTCATACAATGCATTTCTATGTAATATATAATTTATAAAAATTATATTTTTAGAATATTATAACATAAGTATGAATATCGACTTTCAATACATATTGCACCTAGTTTTTTAACTACGTATCATTATGTTATTGTTTTATTTGGATTAATTCATACAATATTGATGTGGTGATGTCTTGCACCTGTTCATCTCGGGGCGGGTCTGGATTAAGGCTTGCCCTGGCCTGACCCGAACCCGGTTATGTATATTACGTTACTCGAGAGCCTAGCGCAACCCATTAACCGTATTGATGCATGTATTACTATCATGTCGTTACTTTTGTGTATGTGGTTGGATTTTCATGTACCTAAGTGGCTGAATTTGTGTATCTGGTGGAATTTTTACATGCCTAATTGCCTTTTGTTGGGATGATGTTATGTGAATTTTCTCTACTCCGACTCTGGTCGGTGCACCGCTGGTGCACCAGTGGGTCGGGACTGGTCAAGGTTTTGTACATCCAGGGACCAAGTCGGGTCGGGGTAGCTAGGGCAGATATTGAGAATGGGCGGGACCGGTCAGGGCGAGTCAAGGCTTGACTTGGTCCCGCCCCGCCCCATTAAGAAATCTAAACATAAGGTGTGGCAAAATTAGCCAAATCTAACCTCCAACCAAACAACTCGAGATGTGAATACAATGGTTATCTAGTCGATCATATGATTACTTTCTTATAATTTCACTATAAGTTCTGTTACTTATTGTTAAAGATTTGTAATTTAGCAGCTATGAAATTGCTATTATGGGAATTAACCAATAGGAGTATGGACATGTATATGTGTAATGTGTGGCTCGAGAATTTTTAAGACCATATTTATATTTTGGCTGTGGATGATGTTAACTTGTCGATTTAGGTGTTGTGCTGATTTCTTTAAAAAAAACTTCTCCACCATAGTTATTACTCAAACTAGACCTACGCACCGGATCGTGCCGGGCTTGGAAAATTCCTGCTCCCACCGGACCAGGCCCAAGCCCATCTCAGCCCAACCAATCGGGCTTCAAACATCGGGCCAAGTCCAGCCCAACTACAATTTAGGCGTTCTTTGTTTCAACGTTGAATAAAGTTGAGTTTTACTGTAACAAAAAATTGAGAGTCCTTAAAAAGTGGTCTAATAATTCTAAAAGTAATTAAAAAAACAGTTTTACAATCTTGACAAGAACTACTAAAAGTCATAAAAAATCATTACAAATTACTACAGCATGTAGGCTATATAAAAATAACAAAATTTGATATAATAAAACTCAACTTAACTTTAAGCTAAAACAAACACAACCTTAATTTATGTTTTCGTCTGGCCTAGGCTCAGCCGGCCCGACAAACGGACGGGCCGGGCACTGGACCGGGCTGCCCACCATGTCTGATGTTCTCCTCTGTCTCGCATATTGCCAATGCCTCCTAGTCCTCCTGCCGCCTCTGTCCGCCTTGCTCGCTTGTTGCCTCCTCGTTGGCACTGCCTCGCCGCTGTGCGTTGCCTCGTTGGCGCCACCTCGCCGCCGTGCGTTACCTCGCCTTTGGTACCGCTGCTTCACCTCCTCTGGATCCAAGATCCAATGCCGCCTCTCTCTCTCTCTCTCTCTCTCTCTCTCTCTCTCCTCTCTCTCTCCTCTCTCTCTCTCTCTTGGTTTTCCCCTATCGTGTGATCTCGGATTTGATCCAAATTCGACGAAATAGTTTGTGTGTTTTTCTATAAATGTAATTTAGTTTTTTTTATTTTGATGATGAACCCCTAAATCACTTGAGCATTCACGGGAGCCCAGGTAGGTGGATCCGCCACTTGTATTGAACATGTAGCAGTTTATGAACCATGTTATTATGTTTGCCTATTTATTATGCACCACTATGTTTTGTGAACATGATGCTATTTCCGAGTGTTTAAAGATGTATCTTATGGCAAAGTAGAGAACTCACAGACAGCATGGCCGTGCACAAGTTTCTGACCGTGTTTTCCAGGCCTTTCGGTGCTGCTTTTCAACAACCACTGATACCCAATGCCAAGTGCCAACTGACCCTCCGCCTGGTAGTAGCATAAGTACATCTGCAGCTATCTTTTTTCTGGAAAGAAATATTTTGGCTTGTACAATGTAACTTACATATGTGATACAGAACAATGGTATGGACATTTCACATTTGCTCAAGCTTCCAGCAAAGAGCGAGGAGTAACTAGTAAGTGAGACCAAAACAAGGTGCAAGGTAAAGGACCCAAATAAAGATTGCCATCATACATCCAACAGGAAAAATATCCGAAATAATCAACTAATAAATCATATTTAATAGAATAATCCACAAAAAGAATAATTGCCGGTTTGACACTCGGTCCGCTACCCAGCGTGGCGGCCGCCTCACGACACAGCGGGAGCAGAGCTCCCGCCTCCCCGCACGGTGGGAGCTCCCTAGCGCTGACACGTGGCACAGAGTGGCAGGACCGGCCGTTAAGCTATTTGCTATGTGTACATGGAAGCTTGTATTTTTTTAAAAAGAAAACATGTGCCATCAAAATAAAATGAAACTTTAAAAAATGGAATCATATATTAAAGGAAAGGATCCACAAAAAGTTCTGTTTTTTTCTTTGTATTCGGACTAATCACACGAAGTCAAGTTTGCTTTGATCAGAACAAAGAACGAGTAACATGCTTGATGTTTCTCTACAAACCCCAGCCCAAGAAAAAACTAGCCAGACGAGCATTGGAGAATGCATGAGTTTGTTTCTGCTAAAAGGTACTGTAAATTATTTACAATGTAAAAATAATAATTTTTGATAAAACATAGAGAGAAAAAGCACACTTAGAGACCATGTAATAAAGAAAGAGACAGATGAGTGTGTTTGATTTGTGGCCTTTCATAGAACCAACAAATTTTGGTTATGGCCAAATTTAGAACACGACCAAACCATAAAGAAAATCATTTGTTTGGATTGAACCTAAAATTTGGTAGGACGAATTGTTACTCTTTGCTTTGAAGCCGAATGAGTTAATATAAATTTGGAAAGATATTGGGGTAGTTTGTTTATTTCAATAAAGAGAGTTTTAAAAAACCATATATTTTAAAAATTGCAATAGCTATTTTTAAATTTGCAAAGAAATATTTGAAAAAAATTTAAAAGTGTAAAAATATATTACTTAGGATTTAATATGAACTATGATATTTGCTCCAAGTAGTTTTGACATCAGAATATATATAAAAAACAGAAAATCAAAATGCCTGTAGTAAATAATTATTAGCTTTGAATAAATGTTCGAAGGATTCTTGCGCCCGTGTTCTAGCCGACCACCGCATTAGAAAAGATGGGTGAACAAAATTATAGTGTTGGTGAGTCAAAGGTCAGTTGTAAATGAAATATTGTACGAAACATTTTGGCATCATCAGAATTTGGTAAGGTAGTATAGGGCCGCAAACCAAATACACCCAAAACATTTGAAAATTATCCATAGTGGCTCTTTTACGAAGGAAGGCAGCCATACAAAACAAAACAAATATTTTTAAACTCTCCTTTTCTGTTTTCTTGGGTCCCCGGTCTCCATTTTAACTGATATATAATAACTATCATTTTCCGTTAACTAATCCTCAACTGACCCAGTTCATTAGATAAAATAAGATTGTTTTGTTGTCTTCGTTGTTAATATTTCTAGCCTACGATCTGTTCACTTGAAAAAAAATCAGATGTATATTTTAAAATGGGTTAGTGCCACGTGTCAGCTCCAGGAAGCTCCCACTACGTGGGGTGGCCATGCGTCGGCCGCCGTATTCTCATCCACAGTGGCCACGTCATTCCCTTTTCGTCGCCATTTTCTTCCACACAGTTGGTACAAAAGCGTGGCCTCTCCTTCCACGTATCTACAGCAAAATACATTTGAGAATATGTCCAGAATCATTATCCGGTTCACATTTGAGTATTTGACTGCATAAAAGAGAACTGAAAGAAAAATGTCTCGCCTTGGCTCAAGCAAACAACTTCATATCACTAGTACAAACAAAGTGTACGGTTCAGATCGAAAAATTTCACCACTTCTCAAACAAGTCCTAACCGACGGAGGGCTCCGGGCTAGACGGAAGCCTAGCTCTCTCTCTGGAAGCCAGTTTTAGGCTTCATGGAGCCTAAGCTCCGTTTATGTCCACCGTCATTTCCCTAACTTGATGACCTCTTTTAGATTAACGGGTCAACCATCAGCATACCCACAAGAGCTAGCTAGTTTGAAATTGAAATTGAAATTGAAATGTTGCAATTAATTCCTTTCTTAATCATGCACGCAGTCAGTCCGTAATTTTAATCGCTTCATATCCACTCCGTATATACACGTTCTCCATGAATACTTGAACAAATCAAGATACGTACTTCCATGTATACACGTTGTATTTTGACTATGCATACGCTTCTATTAGGCTATCTTCAACAGTAATTTCTAAATTCGATCCCCTATCGATCCCCTATAGCATTATATACAGGCTTTCTTTAAAAAAATTAACTCTTTATATTTCTCATATCTTCAACAGCGTTCCCTATACGGAGAATTGTATAAGGGAAGGAGAGATAATCCCTACATATAAAGGAATAGAGAGAAATTCTCTATTTTAGGGAACAAAATAGGAAACACTGTTGTAGCACGTAGGGGAAGAAACGGTCCCCTATTTTGACTTAGAGGGTGCTTTAGAAAACCTTATTGGAGAAAGCCTGATGTGGGTATACAGATATTATAGATACACATGCATCGAGTATATATAAGCTTCACAAGTTGACAACCACTCGAAGCTGAATATACGCTGAATGAGTATTTTGTTTCATACGTCCACGTCCAGATTTGGTTTGATTTAATTGATTTTTCTATGTATATACACACTTTTTTTCTCATATGTATACTTCCATATGCACGTTGGATTTACTATGTATACACTTCTACGATCTGGGTATACAGGTATTATAGGTACACATGCATCGAGCATGTAGAAGCTTCACAAGTTGACAACCACTCGAAGCTGAATATACGCTGAATGAGTATTTTTGTTTCATGCGTCCTATATTTTCGAGTATATACAAATATCTTCTCACTCACCATACTAGGTATAAAATTTTGAATACCCATCTGTTTCAGACAAAGAAGGCACCAGAGGGAATCACTCCATCTACCTTTTCAAATCGCATTTATTTACAAATTGGACGTATCTTTAAAAAATTGATACAAACGTATGGAATCGAATTTAACAGATGCTTATCACTTTTGCTTCCGTGTAGACGCCTGCAATCCAGACAGCACGCATGCGACCATCCTCACCGTACGCATGTCATTTAGAAGTCGTGCGGGGGAACCACGTGTCGCTCTATCTGTTTCAAGAGCCAGCGCATTGATTTTGTCTCGTGCATTTCATTCGGACATAAGAGGAAAAGTGAGGTGGACTGTTCGAAGGAGGCGATTGAATCGGCGATTTCGTTCCCCATTCCATCGCCGCGGTCGTCCGAGCTCGCAACCGAGAGGTAGAATTCGTCGCCGTTTTCCTTAGATTGGAAGGTCTCGTCGCAACTGCACTGTGCGTACAGTGGGGAATGCTTTTTTTGCGGCTCGTGTTTGTAATCTATCGGTGTGTTGATTTTTGGGAGGTCATACTATGCGTACGGTATGGGTTTTTTTGCTGAGATTTGTGTGTTGAGTTAGTGTGTAGCTCAGATTTTTGCATAGTTGGGGGGAGAGGGGATTGACCAGATGTGGGGAAGGCAATTTGTTAGTGTATTTTTCAAGTTTAATCTCGTTGGATTGATGCTGGATCCGGTTTGTGCTTGTTCACGCGAGCTTATTTGCAATGGTGTATCCGGTTTTGTGCTTGTTCTAGTGCAATTTTTTTTGTTAGCCATTTTTATTGATTTAAGCTCGATGGTTCAAGAGATTTTTGCGTTCTTCTTCTGAGGGTGAGTTGCCTCATTTTTTGGGGGGACTGTATGTGTGTCTTAGGGATTTTGCACCATTCACGTCGCTGTTTCTTGTACATATTCCCGTTTTATAGTGTTGATCTGAGTCGTATTCCCATCTGATGTGTAAATCTCATTCTCATTTTTTTTGTCTTGGCAGCAGGTGGGGCTTTTTTTTTATCTGTTTGTGCTTTTTTATTCATGGATTTCGGCCCTTGTTTGATTTTTATGCTATTTTTTGTGTGCGCTTTTTTCTGATTTCATTCAGATTTTAAATGGAATGCATGCACACCTCTGGTAGCCTTTCTTTTTTTCTAGATAGGGATGAGCTCAGGTGTTTAGTTTTTTTTTTTGTAATTTCCAGCCACAAATTAGATGGGGATTGGGATGGTGGGGGCAAGTCGGTGGATTGTGTGTTGTTCTAGATTGCTTATATAAGCCCATAACTAAAACCAGTGTTTCAATGCCAGGTTTTGTGCATCTAAATCGGATGTTCTTGTATTTTTCATTTATGTGTTTTTTTAGCAGGGATGAAGAAGAGGAAGACTCATTTGGGGGGTGAAGACATGAATGCACAACCCGAAGGTTAGTGTCCTTTTTTTTGTTAAGTGGGGTCAGTCCTTTTTGTGTGTCTGGTTCTTGCTTGATGGGATAGACATGGTAGTTCAACAATGCTTAATCCCCCATGGTCAGTCATTGTGTGTGTCTGGCTCTAGCTTGATGGGATAGACATGGTAGTCCAACAATGCCCAATCCCATATGTGTATGCGGTTAAGCCCTTGTATATTGCGGTCTAACTTGTTATATTAACCCTGGCAGGTCTGTTTTGTTGAGTCTGTTATAATGATATGTTGTTTGCAGTGATGATGAAGAGGAAGAAATTATTCAGGGTTAGAGAGTCAGATGGAGGGTGTGCAGGTTTGACTAGTTTCTTTTTGTTTTTTTCAAATCCTTTTATTGAATGCAACATATTTGTGGAGTAAGTGTTGATTTTTTTTGTTGTGTTTGTTTTCTTTATGTACAAATGTCGAGAGCTAATAAAATGAAATTAGCAATTCATGATATTGGCAAGAACTTGAGTGAAGTTGAAGGATCTGATAGTGTGGATGTTGAAGACTCCAATTTCAGCTTAGAGGAATCCAGCCATGAGATTTCTTCTGAGAAAAGTGATTCTTCTGAAGGTCTAGTTTATGAGAAGATATTTGAGCTGGTATGGTTGTTTTCTTTTTGTTCAAGTATTTGTTCTTTTTATTCATTTTTGTTTTTTTGCAGGTAATTGAATCTTACATGTTTAGGAAAAGATTAATTTGTTCTGTTGTTTTGTTGTTTTCCTTTTTTTGCAGGTGAAGAACAACATCAAGAAGAGTGTTAAGTCTAAGAAAAGATGTGCCAGGATCAGTAAGGTAACTATGATGATTTGCAGACCCCCTCCCTCTATGTTGCAATATTGTGGTTTCTTCTCTATTATTTTTTCTTATATTAGTAATGCACCATTTGTTTTAGTAGTTCTATTCAATGCGTTATTGTTTTTATCAGTTTTTACAATTTGTTTCTGTCTCATATGCATTATGTTATCTTTTTCTTATTTTATTTTTCTTTCCTATTTTTTGGTAGAAATCCAAATACCCCAGTCGTTCAAGTCCTGCAGTTCCCTTTAGCAGATGCAATCTGGCCTACTTCCACAATGTTATTGATTTGCTATCTGATGCTAATAAAGAAGCCATTCACAAATATGGACTTGGGTGTTTGCTTGACTTCAAGGGTTGCAGTGTTCCATGGGCTTTTGTACAGTGGATTGTAGACCACGTCGACATCAACTGTTCAGATATAGTTGTAGGGAACAAATGTTTACCAATAAGTCCAGAGTTTGTACATCTTGTACTCAGAATTTCTGATGGTGGTGTGGACATTCAAAAGTCAGAAGACTCTGACAAGTTGGCTTTCCTATCTCTCATTGGTGAAGGTTCAATGCCCACCATAAAGACATTTGGCTCACTTGTTGGAAAGAAAGGATCATCTTGTGAGGAAATGTTTAGGGCTTTTATGGTTGTTGCTCTGTCTTCTTTCCTTTGTGCCAACTCCTCTGCTTTCCCCCGCACAAAGTATGTTGGCAGTTTGATGAATGTTGAGAGGATCAAGGAATTCAACTGGTCAAAATATGTCTATGAGTGGTTAATAAAATCCATCATTAAGTACAAGGAACAGAAACTCCAGAATCGTCGAAACAACACTCTCGGTGGTTGTATTTATTTCCTTGCTGTAAGTATGGTTTTCTAGTTTGTGTTTTTTGTTTTTCTAGTATTTTGTTCTTTATTTCTGTTTTTGCCCTGCCTATTTTGGTTTTCTATAAATTATTTATGGTACCTTATGTGCTTTTTATATCTTTTTTGTGAAGGTATACTATCTTGATTTCCTAGATTTTGGATTAAGAAAAATCCCTCAATCTCTTCCAAGGATCTCAATTTGGCATGAAAATATTGTGAAGGAGTTTTCATCTTATGACTCTACTGGCCCAAGAACATTTGGATGTCGTCCAGTAAGTCATTTTGTTTTGCTTCATCTTGCATATTTTTTAAATTTTTTCTGTCCACATTATATTGTCATGCTGTACTTGTCTTTATTATATTTTATTATATTTTATTTTATTTTGCAGGTCAAGGATATCAGTCAGACATGCTATCAAGTTTGTTCAGATTTTGACTTGTCTGATTTCTCTTTTAGGACCTCACTTGAATCTTCTGCTATGAATTCTTTGCCTTGCAAGGTTTGTCTTTTTGTTATGACCTCTTTTAATTTTTTTGGTCCCTTGCCCCTATCTTTCGAACTGTGTGGTACAGTTGTTTTGTGGGTCCTTCATTCCCTCTTTTTCTTCTGCATTTCATAGGTTAAGGACAGAATTTGTGATATAGTATCGTCCTTTGGAGGAAAGGTTGATGCCACGTCAAGAAAACTAGGTCATGATCTAGTTATTGACATTCTGGAGTGTTTGAAGGAAGCTAATTATATTGGGTTCGATGGAAACAGGTCTAATTATTTCTTTATGTGTGTTCTGAATGTTTTTTTATATATATTTTTGTTCCTATCATTATTAATGTAGTAACCTCCATATTTTTGTTTCTACTTATTGTAATTAGTGCCTATGCTGAGAGAACTGGCAATTTGAATGAACACCCTGGAGGTTTGTATACTCCCCAAGCATTTGAAGTTGGACAATATTGTCCAAGGGAAATTTTAGAGGATGATTTCCTTATGGCTACCCAGAGTGATGGGTTTGTGTTTGTTGAGCATGTTTCAAAGCCAGTCTGCCCTCCTTGTGAAGAGGATGTCGTATTAGTTGGCAAAGTCAGATCACCAACTCAACGAAAAGGTATGTCTCGTATTTTTGTGGTTTATGTTTTTCTTTTCCTTCTCGAAGCTTTTCGTCTGTACATTTTGTTTGCTTATGCATTATTTTGCTTTTGTTATCTTTTATAGTTTGTAAGAAGTCTAGATTGCAATCGCAGCAAGATATTTCTTAAGGGAATTCTTCAGATAATTTTGTTGCAAGCAGGACTAGAGCTAAGAAGAAGCTTGCTGAATGTTCTGCAGACAGACAACTAAGTTTTGTATGTTTGTTTTTTTAACTATATCCTTCAACCAGTCCCAAGCTTTTATCCATGACAGTGCCTGTTAATTGGTGCAGAATGGAATATTCGAGAAATGCACTCCCCCGTGTGACGCTGTCAAGGATGCAACTGATTGTGACAATCACGGCAAAGCTGCGCAGAATGTGTGCGTTGACTTGGAGGCCGGCAATGGTACATGTTATGTATATAATTATTTTCCCTATTGTTTTGATTTTTTTTTTTGTACTTGTCCCAATCATCTTTTTTTGTCTTTCTTCTAATTTTAAGTACTTCTAGTGTTGTTAGGTCAAACATGTGCTGTCCCTATCGATCGGAATAACACAAGTGAAGAAGTAAGAGTATTTTTAACGAAGCAATGAATCAGTGTATATGAAATCGTAATAACTTCGTATAGCATACATTATACGAAGTTATACGAATGTTGTGTTTTTTCTATAGTCAGTCCATGTATTACTGATTTTGGGCAGGACACGTTTTTGCTACGTGTAAGGAAACATAATACTATGGCACTTTTTTGCTGTATCTTTTTTTTTAACTCGTATAATATATGCGCTGGTGCTAAATAACATCATTCCTTATTGCTTGTGTTGTACATAATCATCCTTGGTTTGTTGTGAATTTTTTAATAATTTTAATTTGCTGAATTTTCAGCAATTTTTGTATTCTGAAAATTTATGTACTTATGTTCTAAAATTTCATGGGAGCAAGTTGACAATGTAATGTTTTTAGGAGTACCATATTCATCCATTTTGCTGTATGTTTCCTTGGCTTCATGGGGGTTAGTAATTATTGTTATCCTTTATTCATGATTAAGTACTTTTAGTTTTGTTAGGTATTTCTTCTGTTCCTCTCAGTGATCCAAAAATTTTGGCGCAAAGCAAAGTATCATGTGCTACCATCAGCAAGGATCAACCTGATCCTCAAGTTGGTACTGAATGTGCTGGTAAAGAAAATCCAAAGGACATCGAAGGTTCTCACAGTACTTGTGTGTTTCTGTAATTTATTTTTTTTGTTATGCTAAATTTTACATTTTTTTATGTCTGCAAATGTATTGTAGGGGGCAACAGCCATGCGGCAATTGCTCTGAAGTGCCAGTGCAATGCTCTCATGCTAGATGTCAACTGTCCAAGCTTCAGACTTGCTGAACTCATGGATGATCATGGGAACTATGTTGAAGATACAAATAAATGGGTCCTAGTTGGCCAAAGATTTGCAACAGCAAGCCCTTTGTGCAGAAATGAATGTGGTCAACAGATTGTTCAAGAGGTACTACATAGAAGATCATTTCTTGGGGTATCCCCTTTTTTTTCTAAATGTTGTGTCTTCTCTGACCCTTCATTTTAATTTTATTTTTTTTTTTATGCAGGGTTCAACTCCTGTTTGCACACCATCACCATCCCTTAGGCCATTTCAAGTATGTGTTTTTTTATATATATTCGAGATCCTATTCTTGTATATTTTGGGTTTCCCCTAGTATGTTTCTTTGATCTTATATTATTTTTTATTTGATAGTCAAAGGAGTTGCTTCTGTTTCCTTTTCCAACCTGTAGGATCCTACCACTATGACTAGTTTCCCATCCTCAGAGGATTTTGTTGATGTCACGTGCTCCCAGAAAATGAAAATGAACCCTAAGTTTATCCCCCCTGTTGCCTTCCACTCGCCCAATGGTGATGTAGTCCTGCTGGTATGAATTGCTTTTCCCTAGTTTCTTATGTGCAAAATGGTGTCCTCTGCTTTTGCAATTCTATACACGTGGGTTTTTTTAAATATTGTTATTGTGTAGAGCTCGCAAGATTCCCCTATACCAACCTCTCCAGGTGGTGATGTTGTTATATTGGGGTGCAGACCAATTACACCTTTTGCCAAGCCCTATAGTATTGCTACGTCTAGCGGTTCTTCTTTTGTTAAGCCTCCTCACCATTGTCCAAAACGTTATGTTCAACCCAACCATCTGAAGTTGCCCCCATTTAGTATACCTGGCATGAACTGGAATGTAAGTGCAGAACAGAAGAAGCATTACCAAAGCATGGTTAGGATGTCTCAGCTACATTAGTACATGTTGTGAGTGTCTTTTTTTTCTGGATGTACTCTTCCTCTGTTTCTTGTGGCAAGTGCACGCACCCCTCTTGTTTATTGTACTAATTCCATTTTTTTGGCAGCCAAAATGCAGTCGACATTGAAAAGTGCTATGTGAGGTTTGATTCTTTTGGTAAACGTGTCAAGCCTCGTGGTGAAGTTAATAATTTCTTGCTGAACTGCTATGTACGAAAACTGTTCAACGACTTCCGCCCTGCTGTCTCAAAGAAGCACTTCTTCTTCCACAAGTGTGCTATAAGTAACAATGCGCCTTGATTTTTTGTTTTTTTTGTCTGGAATTCTGTACTTTTCTTTTTATTTTCTTTTTATATAGGAATGTTGGCTCGAGAAACATCCGGAAGCTCAAGATTTCTGGTAGGGAGAAGTAAGAAGAGCTTTTAACGGGGCACACTCGTCTCATAGGCTAGATCATAGTGACCTGGTTAGTACTTTATCCCCCCTTTTTTCATTCTGTTCAGATACCATCCCCATGTTGGATTTCATCTGTTCTTTTATTTTTTATTTTCCTATTGTATTTTTAGTACTATGAGGAGTCGTTTTGTTATTTGTTTATTTTTCCCAATTCATTATGCAGACTGCCTGATCTTTTTTTTATTCATTTATTTCATGTAGCTTTATTTCCCAAGCTTGTATCTGAACCATTGGTTCCTGTTTGTCGTTGATATAAAAGAAAGCAAGTTTGTCTTCTTGGATTCAATGCATAGCCGTGACACCCCGTACCACTCGTATGTGAGGGGAAAATGGTGTGTTCATTTTCTAAATTCATGCAGCAGTGATAAAAGCTTTTTGTGCGTTTATTGAGTAATGATTCTTTTTGCTGTCCCATCTATATTTTTTTTGTAGATTCCAAATTTCATCACATCCTGGTTTGAACTTACAAGGAAAGACATGACATTCTCATCATTGGAAATAATTTATCCTGCCGTGCCAAAATAAGACAACAAGTAAGTATGCAGTTCCATATATTTTTTCCTTTCATAATTCATACTTTGCAAATTCTCATACTTTGCAATACTCAAATTTTCATTGCCTTACTGCATTAAAATTCCTGTGCAGTCTTAATATGTTCTCAAGTTGAATGTTCTTGTGAGCAGTACCAATCTTAATATGTTTTCAGTTTTGGAAATCTGAATTTTTCAGACATGGAAAACTGAATTCTGTCTTTTCGTACTGAAATTTCTGTCCGAAAATCAGATGTCCAATCCAGCCGCATGTTTGCATGTCTATAGATTTGCAAATATGAATTTCAGACATGGAAAAACTGAAATTTCACTAACTTGTCCAATTGTAAATTTTGTGCATTTTGTACTGAAATTTGTTTGTATATGTTCTGAAAAAATTCATATAGACCATGTCCTGCTTATAAGATGCCCCACCTTGCTGCATGTCCCAAATTTCATAATTGCAAATCTCAATTTTCAGTCATGGAAAACTGAATTTTCAGGAACATGTTCCACTCAAAACTCTGTTTATTTTGTACTGAAATTTTCGTGGGTATATGTACCGAAATCAGATGCCGCTCCATGTTTGCGTGTTTATTGAGCTTTACAGATTTTTTCAGAATTGCACATCTGGAATTTTCACCCTTGGGAAATAGTATTTTTAGAAACATGCAGCACTGAAAATTCTATGTATTTGCACTGAAATTTGTGTTTTCACAATTCAATTTTTTCATATACGCAAAAACTAAATGTTCCGGTGAGTAGTTTGCACCATAGCTATGTTCTGTGCATGCTATGTTGAATTTTTCATGTTTAGAATTCATTTTTTCAGATACGCAAAACTGAAATTTCAAAAAACTGTTGAACTGAAATTTTGTGTATTTTTTGTCTTGACTTTTTCAAGATAACAAGTATGCAGTTCCATGTATTTTTTCCCTTTTCCAATTAAATCCTTGATTTCCTTTCCATTTTTGTTTTTTTACATCTCTTTTTGTTTCATATACTATAGTCTTAAACAACTGTTATCCGTTCCTGTTTTTGCTGCAGCCACGACTGTGGGTTTTTTGTTATGAAACTCATGGACATGTGGAACAGCGTTAGAGATCAGCTGGTAGAAAAATTCAGTACAAAGGACATGCCGAACATACGCATTAAGTTGGCAAACGATCTTTTGTTTTCAGTCCAAAACAGTGATGAGCAAGCAAAGGTTTCTGTTCGGAATTTTATACGATAAGCCTTTTATCATCCAATGTGCAGTTGTTAAGTTTTCTATTTTTTTTCCCTTTTATGTTTTGCATTGACTTCTATGACAATCTCTGAATTTTTGAAACTGTAGGTGATAGATGCAAGGAAGCATGTTTCAAAGCCAGTCTGCCCTCCTTGTGAAGAGCATGTCGTATTAGTTGGCAAAGTCAGATCACTCAACGAAAAGGCAAGTCTCATATTTTTGTGGTTTATGTTTTTCTTTTCCTTCTCAAAGCTTTTCTTCTGTACATTTTGTTTGCTTATGCATTATTTTGTTTTTGTTATCTTTCATAGTTTGTAAGAAGTCCATATTGCAATCGCAGCAAAATCTTTCTCAAGGGAATTCTTCAGATAATTCTGTTGCAAGCAGGACTAGAGCTAAGAAGAAGCTTGCTGAATGTTCTGCGGACATACAACTAAGTTTTGTTTTTTTTTAATTGTATCCTTCAACCAGTCCCGAGCTTTTATTCATGACAGTGCCTGTTAATTGGTGCAGAATGGAAGCTTCGAGAAATGCAATCCCCCGTGTGACGCTGTCAAGGATGCAACTGATTGCGACAATCACGGCAAAGCTGCGCAGAATGTGTGCGTTGACTTGGAGGCCGGCAATGGTACATGTTATGTATATAATTATTTTCCCTATTGTTTTGATTTTTTTTGTAGTTGTCCCAATCACCTTTTTTTTTGTCTTTCTTCTAATTTTAAGTACTTGTGTTGTTAGGTCAAACATGTGCTGTCCCTATCGATCGGAATAACACAAGTGAAGAAGTAAGAGGTGCCATTGACAAGGACCAATCTGATCCTCAAATTAATCTTGCATCTGCTGGCAATGAAAATTCAGATGAAATTCAAGGTTCTCACTGTATGATTGTCATGTAATCTCGTTCATATTTTTGTCCTGCTCCCTCTTTTGTAAAATTCAAGTAGTGTATGTTGCGCTTTTACTATGGTCAGTCCATGTATTACTGATTTTGGGTAGGGCACTTTTTTGCTACGTGTAAGGAAACATAATACTATGGCGCTTTTTTGCTGTAGCTTTTTATTTTTTTAACTCGTATAATTTATGCGCTGGTGCTAAATAACATCATTCCTTTTTGCTTGTGTTGTACATAATCATCCTTGATTTTTTATGATTTTTTTTAATAAGTTTAAGTTTGCTGAAATTTTCAGCAATTTTGTATTCTGAAAACTTATGTACTTATGTTCTAAATTTTCATGGGAGCAAGTTCAGAATGTAATGTTTTTAGGAGTAGCATATTCATCAATTTGTTGTATGTTTGCTTGGCTTCATGGGGGTTAGTAATTACTGTTATCCTTTCTTCATGATTAAGTACTTTTAGTTTTGTTAGGTCTATCTTCTATTCCCCTCAGTGATCCAAAAATTCTGGCAAGCAAAGTATCATGTGCTGCCATCCTCAAGGATCAACCTGATCCTCAAGTTGGAACTGAATGTGCTGGTAAAGAAAATCCAAAGGACATCGAAGGTTCTCATAGTACTTTTGTGTTTCTGTTATTTATTATTTTTGTTTTGCTAATTTTTTCATTTTTTTTGTCTGCAAATGTACTGCAGGTGGCAGCAGCCATGCAGCAATTGCTCTGAATTGCCATTGCAATGCTCTCATGCTAGATGTCAATTGTCCAAGCTTCAGAGTTGTTGAATTCATGGATGATCATGGGGACTATGTTGAAGATACAAATAAATGGGTCCCAGTTGGTCAAAGATTTGCAACAGCAAGCCCTTTGTGCAGTGAATGTGGTGAACAGAGTGTTCAAGAAGTACTACATAGAAGATCATTTCTTGGGGTATTACCTTTTTTCCTAAATGTTGTGTCTTCTCTGACCCTTCATTTTAATTTTATTTTTTTATACAGGGTTCGACTCCTGTTTGCACACCATCACCATCCCTTAGGCCATTTCAAGTATGTGTTTTCTTTTTTTATATATTCGAGATTCTGTTCTTGTATATTTGGGTTTCCCCTAGTATGTTTCTTTGATCTTATATTATTTTTTATTTGATAGTCAAAGGAGTTGCTTCTGTTTCTTTTTCCAACCTGTAGGATCCTACTACTATGACTAGTTTCCCATTCTCAGAGGATTTTGTATGTCACGTGCTCCAAGAAAATAAAAAAGAACCCTAAGTTTGTTCCCCCTGTTGCCTTCCGCTCGACCAATGGTGATGTAGTCCTGCTAGTATGAATTGCTTTTTCCCTAGTTTCTTACGTGCAAAATGGTGTCCTCTGCTTTCCCAATTCTATACACGTGGGTTTTTTAAATATTGTTATTATGTAGAGCTCGCAAGATTCTCCTGTACCAACCTCTCCAGGTGGTGATGTTGTTATATTGGGGTGCAGGCCAATTACACCTTTTGCCAAGCCCTATAGTATTGCTACATCTAGCGGTTCTTCTTTTGTTAAGCCTCCTCACCATTGTCCAAAACGTTTTGTTCAACCCAACCATCTGAAGTTCCCCATTTAGTATACCTGGCATGAACTGGAATGTAAGTGCAGAACAGAAGAAGCATTACCAAAGCATGGTTAGGATGTCTCAACTACATCAGTACATGTTGTGAGTGTCTTTTTTTTCTGGATGTACTCTTCCTCTGTTTCTTGTGGCAAGTGCACGCACCCCTCTTGTTTATTGTACTAATTTCATTTTTTTTGGCAGCCAAAATGCAGTCGACATTGACAAGTGCTGTGAGGTTTGACTCTTTTGGTAAACGTGTCAAGCCTCGTGGTGAAGTTGATAATTTCTTGCTGAATTGCTATGTACGAAAACTGTTCAACGACTTCCGCCCTGCTGTCTCAAAGAAGCACTTCTTCCACAAGTGTGCTGTAAGTAACAGTGCGCCTTGATTTTTGTTTTTTTGTCTGGAATTCTGTACTTTTCTTTTTATTATTTTTTTATATAGGAATGTTGGCTCGAGAAACATCCGGAAGCTCAAGATTTCTGGTGGGGAGAAGTAAGAAGAGCTTTTAATGGGGCACACTCGTCTCATAGGCTAGATCATAGTGACGTGGTTAGTACTTTATCCCCCCTTTTTTCGTTCTGTTCAGATACCATCCCCATGTTGGATTTCATCTGTTCTTTTATTTTTTATTTTCCTATTGTATTTTTAGTACTCTGAAGAGTCGTTTTGTTATTTGTTTATTTTTCCCAATTCATTATGCAGACTGCCAGATCTTTTTTGTATTCATTTATTTCATTTAGCTTTATTTCCCAAGCTTGTATCTGAACCATTGGTTCCTGTTTGTCGTTGATATAAAAGAAAGCAAGTTTGTCCTTTTGGATTCAATGAATAGCGCTGAGACCCCGTACCACTCGTATGCGAGGGGAAAAATGGTGTGTTCATTTTCTAAATTCATGTAGCAGTGATAAAAGCTTTTTGTGCATTTATTGAGTAATGGTTCTTTTTGTTGTCCCATCTATATTTTTTTGTAGATTCCAAATTTCATCACATCCTGGCTTGAACTTACAAGGAAAGACATGACCTTCTCATCATTTGAAATAATTTACCCTGCCGTGCCAAAACAAGATAACAAGTAAGTATGCAGTTCCATGTATTTGTTTCTTTCATAATTCATACTTTCCAAATTTTCAAACTTTGCAATACTCAAATTTTCATTGCCTTACTGTATTAAAATTTCTGTGCAGTCTTAATATGTTCTCAAGTTGAATGTTCTTGTGAGCAGTACCAAACTTAATATGTTTTCAGTTTTGGAAATCTGAATTTTTCAGACATGGAAAACTGAATTTTCAGAAACCCGTTGCACTGAAATTATGTCTTTTCGTACTGAAATTTGTGTTCGAAAATCAGATGCCCAATCCAGCCGCATGTTCGCATGTCTATAGATTTGCAAATATGAAATTTCAGACATGGAAAAACTGAAATTTCACTAACTTGTCCAACCGGAAATTTTGTGCATTTTCTACTGAAATTAGTTTGTATATGTTCTGAAAAAATTCATATAGGCCATGTCCTACTAATAAGATGCCCCACCTTGCTGCATGACTCAAATTTCATAATTGCAATTCTCAATTTTCAGTCATGGAAAACTGAATTTTCAGGAACATGTTCCACTGAAAACTCTGTTTATTTTGTACTGAAATTTTTGTTGGTATATGTACCAAAATCAGATGCCGCTCCATGTTTGCATGTTTATTGAAGTTTACAGATTTTTTCAGAATTGCACATGGAATTTTCACTCTTGGGAAATAGTATTTTCAGAAACATGCAGCACTAAAAATTATGTGTATTTGTACAGAAATTTGTGTTTTCAAAATTCAATTTTTTCACATACGCAAAAACTAAATGTTCTGGTGAGTAGTTTGCACCCTAGCTGTGTTCTGTGCCTCCTATGTTGAATTTTTTAGGTTTAGAGTTCATTTTTTCAGATACGTAAAACTGAAATTTCAAAAAACTATTGAACTGAAATTATTTGTATTTTTTGTCTTGAATTTTTCAAGATAACAAGTAAGTATGCAGTTCCATGTATTTTCCCTTTTCCAATTAAATCCTTGATTTCCTTTCCATTTTTGTTTTTTTACATCTCTTTTTGTTTCATATACTATAGTCTAACAACTGTTTATTCGTTCCTGTTGTTGCTGCAGCCACGGCTGTGGGTTTTTCGTTATGAAATTCATGAACCTGTGGAACAGCGTTATAGATCAACTGGTAGAAAAATTCAGACCAAAGGACATGCTGAACATACGCATTAAGTTGGCAAATGATCTTTTGTTTTCAGTCCATAACAGTGATGAGCAAGCAAAGGTTTCTGTCCGGAATTTTATACGGTAAGCCTTTATCATCCAATGTGCAGTTGTTAAGTTTCTATTTTTTTTTCATTTTATGTTTTGCATTTACTTCTATGACAATTTCTGAATTTTTTTAACTGTAGGTGATAGATGCAAGGAACTGCATGTTTATAAATGTTTCTGCGCCCCATACTCTTTTTTGTTAGTTCTGTCAATTGCTGCTACTAGTAATTACTGTCTCTCATTGGTTCCAATTAATATGTGTATTACTGAAGTACATGCTATGGAAATTGTGCTTTTTTTTAACTTAAGAAGTATGTGTGAAAGCATTGTTTATGTCGAATCATAAGATCCATGTATAGCGTCCCCCTCATATTACATTTTCTGCTCATTATAACACATAACTCATGCACTGTAAAGCAAAGTGTTGGATAAGTGTGCCAAATGTAGCAGCAAATAAAGATACAACCCATCAAAAAAATCATTCAGGTTCCCTTTAGGAATATCGATTCCATCTCTCTATTCTCCCATCCCAACTTGCTATTTTGTATCGATGCATTTGCTTGGTCCTGTCTTTGCATTCCTTTGTTCATTGCTCTTCTGTCCTTTCATCCCCTCTTTGTCATTTTTGAACCTGCAATGCATTTGCACTTCTCTTTTTTAGCTCTGAGTAAGAGAGCGTTTTTGTGTAATAGTGTATGTAATGTGTATTTACTTTTTCAAAAACAAATTGTGCTCGCCTTTCCCTTCTCCATTTTCTGGGATGGGTTCCTTGCATGTCTTCACATTATGTCCAACATTTTGACATCTGCTACATCTTATTTGTTGCTTGCTTTTCAGCTTCTCCCTTATTGTCAATTTTCGCGGTAGTGTTGTTGGGCGTCCTTTAGCAATGGCACATTCTGGATCTTTTAGGACGATGTTGCTTGCTGTTTCTTCTTTGTCTTTCTCATTTCTCTTGTTGTCTTGCATGATCAATAGCTGTTACTCAAGCTGTTCCAGATCATTGAACATGTGCTCACTCATTGCTCTGTCTTTTGATGCAATATCAGCTAATGCAATCACCTTTATAATATTGAAGATTAGCTGGGTGTTGTTATCATCATCATTCTCTTTGCCCATGTTCCCAATTGCCCTGCTACTTTCTGCATTTCTTGCAAGTGGTGTCCATCTGGTCAAGAAATATTTATCTGGCAACTCAGCGATATTTAGCTGCGTCAAAACCCGGAGTATGTGTGAGCACAATATCCCATCTTTATCCATTTTCCCACATATGCAATTGTGTTCCTGGTTTTTAATGTCAATTTGCACCAAGTGCTTTCTGAGTTTAGTTGCATTGCTTCCTAGGTGTGCTGCCTTGTAAACTAAATGGGACCTCTCATGTCGCAGCTCTTCAACATGATGTTTTGTTGTGTCTCTTAGCTGTTCTTGAAACTTGTAGAATATCTTCTGGTTGTAAATTTTTTATGCCTGTTTTTCAATCTGGTATTCTGACCAATACACCCGTGGCTTTGTGTTTCTTGTAACTGCTTGCTGCGGCCTTTGATACTCCTCATATGAATCAAAAATTCGTTCGCATTCTTCAGCTAAGGTACACAAGCTAAATGTTTATCCTATGTTGTCCTTGAACACTGCGTTTGTCCCCTCGTTCCTTACTGTTGTATGCATAAAAGGGAAGAAATTATTTTTGAAGTACACTGGGACGAAACTCTTTCTGTTTTCCCACATTTCTTGCAAGTATTTTAAATGCCCAATGTTGTGCTTATCTATCATTTGCTTCCAATCTTCTTCAAACTCTTCTTCAGTCAATGAGTTGTTGACAATGTCAAAGAGCTCATCATGCACTCCTTGTTTTCTGCTTAGCACGGCGGATGTTTTGTCTGCCAGCTTTTTGAGGACATGGAATAGGTAGTTCCTGTGCGTGGTGTTTGGTAGAGTCAGTCTTATTGCTGCCCTCATTGCAAGGTCTTGATGTGTTATGATGGTCATAGGATGCTTCTCACCCATGCATAGCAAGAAGGTCTCAAACAGCCAGCAAAAACTTTGTGTTGTTTCATCTTGAAGAAAACCAAAACCAAAGAGACAATTGTCTCCATGCCCATTTACACCAACAAAAGGAGCAAATGGCTTGTCGTACCTATTAGTTTTGTATGTAGTGTCAAAGCTGATACACTCCCCGCAGGCTTCGTAATTCATCATGTGCCTTCCCTCAGCCCAGAATACATTTAGTACCCTCCCTTCTTTGTCTGATTTGAACAAGTAGAAGAATTGACAACCCAACCCTGCTTGTTGTTGTGTACACCTACCATGGAAGCATAATGCAAGATAGTCATGTTGTTGCCAATTGTCATATGTTAATGTTCTAGTATATTTTTCTTACCTCATGGTTGCTTTCGTAGTTTGTCTGTTGCCAATCTTCTTCAGATGGATTGCACCATGTTTCTTCTGTGCTAGGTACTCTTGGCTGAGCTTCTGATTTTGTTGTTTCACTTTGATCAAGGTCTCCTTGCTGACTGTTTTGACTGAAGTTTATTATCTTTTGAAGCATATCTGTGAATGTGTTGGCCCTTTCTTATGATAGCATAACCTATTTTGCACAACAAGTTAATATATATGTCTAGCCCTTTAAGCGGAATCGAATTATTTTCTTTTTGGTTATTGTTGTTCTGTTCTTCACAGGAATCTTACAGTGTAGTTGTTGTATTCCTCTTCGACGCTATTGTCATTCCACGGGGTTGTCTGCATGGTACATTATTGTAATAAGACACTACTATTTCTTTTTTGAAACATGCATGTATTGGACTATTTCTCTTTTTCATATATGTTTTTTCAGTACATGTTGAATGAATTTTATTTTACCGCAGGTAATCTGCTAGCTGTTTCCATATGCATTGTATCTATACTGAAGAAATCATTCATGCAGTTCTCTTTTTCATTGTTGCTGAATGTCTGCATTTTTTTTGTCAAAATCTCATGGGGTAGTTATACATTTGTGTCAATCAAGTATGTCAGAACTAACTTACTGTCAAATTGTTGAAATATTCTCGTATGACCATTCGTCCTTCATTTTTTGCCTCAAAGGTTAACATCTGTCCAAGTAAAAAAATGCAAATGCAAACATATTTTGGTCCATTAATCGAGATAAATACATTGTAAAATTTAAACTAATTAGCTCCCCCTTCACTTGCTTGCTTTGTGAGATTTGGCATCTCTTGTAGTTCCACCCTTTCAGACATAGGTAGCTTGTTATCCTTAATGATTGCGTCTATGCCTTGTCCCCTGTTCGACAAAACAGGTGAGAATCATTTTGCGACAATATCGCCATCATCTTTCTCGTTGGCACTTGTGCTGCATCTAGTGTCTTTATCAGTGCTTTCTCTGTTGCTGTCATGTTTCTATGTGAGAGTAGGAATTTCACCTCATTTGGTGGAGTCAAAGGGTGGTTGTGTGCTAGCTATGCACGTGTGGAGTCAAAAGGTGGTTGTATGCTAAGTGTGCACGTGTAATTCTCCATGTCGAGCCAATCTTTGTTAAGACGACTGTTGCTAGACAGCCTGTCACTTCCTCAATATTTCTTTTCCTTTTTGATGCAATTTCTGTCCCTTTTGAGCTGTTTGCTATTTGCTTCTCAGTTGTTTTCCTTGACTTTTTGCAAGTAAGCGTTATCTTTGCAAGTGCATTTTGTTTCCCTGGTTTTTTTGAGTGATAGGTGTGCAATACAATCAAAGCCAGTTATCAAAGCATAATTGTTGTAGAACTCTTATCCTTTCTTCTCATCCTGAAAAACCATATCAACCTTTGGAACAAGTTCATTTTGTTCATCTTCTACCTGCCCTCGAGCTTTAGCAATGTTTTCTTCTTGCATGAAAACTTCTGCAGCATCCCCATTCAGATATTCAGTGTCATCTGTTCTTTCTTCGTGTTGTAAGTTTGCTCCATCATTATCTGAGTTGTGTTCTACATATTGTTCACAATTTTGGAAATTAATATTGGAGCTAGCCTTTCTGGGACCTTCTGCGCCCATTTTGCTTGCTGGCTGCAGCTTGTCAATTTCCTACATTAGGTTTCATCAAACAGGGAATTACATAAAATTTGTTTGACTTGCTTTTTTTTTGTATATTTTAAATTTGTATAACCAAAAAGTTGAATCATATATAGAGTTGTTTTTACCTCATATGGGGTGGGGCTTTGTAGTAGCCTTGTGTAGTTCATTTGCAATATATCCATATTGTACCTGTCATCTTTTGACAATCCAATCCTGCTTGTTGTTGTGTAAACCTACCATGAAAGCAGCATAGTCATGTTGTAATTTTTGTCATATGTTAATGTTCTAGTATTTTTTTCTTACCTCATGGTTGCTTTCGTAGTTTGTCTGTTGCCAATCTTCTTGAGATGGATTGCACCATGTTTCTTCTGTGCTAGGTATCCCTGGATGAGCTTCTGAATTTGTTGTTTCACCTTGATCAAGGTCTCCTTTCTGACTGTTTTGACTGAAGTTTGTTATCTTTTGAAGCATATCTGTGAATGTGTTGGTCCTTTCTTGTGATAGCATAACCTGTTTTGCACAAGTTAATATATAGATATGTCTAGCCCTTTTTCCAGAAACCGAAATATTTTTCTATTTTGGTTATTGCTGTTGTGTTCTTTCAGGCGAATCTTACAGTGTAGTTGTTGTATTCCTCTTCGACGCTATTGTCATTCCACGGGGTTGTCTGCATAGTACATTATTTGTAATAAGCCACTACTATTTCTGTTTCAAACATGCATGCATTGGACTATTTTCTCTTTTTTTTCATACATGTTTTTTCAGTACATGTTCAGTACATGTTCAATGAATGTTTTTTACCTCAGACAATCTGCTAGCTGTTTCCATCTGCATTTTATCTATACTGAAGAAATCATTCATGCAGTTCCCATTTTCATCGTTGCTGAATGTCTGCATATTTTTGTCAAAATCTCAGGGGGGTAGTTATACATTTGTGTCAATCATGTATGTGAAAACCAACTTACTGTGAAATTGTTGAAATATCCTCGCATTTCCATTTGTCCTTCATGTTCTGCATCAAATGTTAACACCTGTCCAAGTAAAAAAATGCAAATGCAAATTATTTTTGTTCATTAATCGAGATAAATACGTTGTAATTTTAAACTAATTAGCTTTCCCCTTCACTTGCTTGCTTTGTGAGATTTGACATCTCTTGTAGTTCCACCCTTTCAGACATAGGTAGGTTGTTGTCCTTTATTGATTGCGGCTATGCCTTGTCCCCTGTTTGACAAAACAGGTGAGAATCGTTTGCTGCAATTCTGTAATCTTACATAATTATCCTTTTATAATTCATACTGAAATTTTTGTGGGTATATGTACTGAAATTTTTGTAGGTATATGTACCGAAATCATATCCCGCTCCATGTTTGCGTGTTTATTGAAGTTTATAGATTTTTTAGAATTGCATACTGGAATTTTCATTCTTGGGAAATAGTTTTTTCAGAAAAATGCAACACTGAAAATTCGGTGTGTTTGCACTGAAATTTGTGTTTTCACAATTAATTTTTTTTCACAAACGCAAAAACTAAATGTTCCGGTGAGCAGTTTGCACCCTAGCTGTGTTCTGTGCATGCTATGTTGAATTTTTCATGTTTAGATTTCTTTATTTTCAGATACGCAAAACTGAAATTTCAAAAAGCTATTGAACTGAAATTTTGTGTATTTTTTGTTGAAATTTGTTTGCATAAATACTGAAAAAATTCAGAAAGTCAAATTCCGATGCATGCTTGCATGTTTTTCTAATTCGACCTGCATGTGTATGAATTTTTTTCTTGGAGCACAAAAAATCGACCTGCATGTGTATGGATTCGAATGCGGGTGGGTATCTTGTGTTTTTCTTGGTGTCTTATTCCTTCTCCTGGCAGATCAACTCGTCCAGATCTGGGATTTTTGGGAGGATCGCCATATGAACTGGCTTGGGTACGTAGGGCAATGAAGACGACGGGGGAGGGGTGAGTTTTTTTGTCGTTACATGCATGTGGGAGGGGGTGGGCCATGGGCCGATTTAGTTCTTGTGGAGACGGGGGAAACAAAATCGCCTGCGTTTTACAAAATGTGCAGGCGACTGTAGAAAAACAACCATGCAGGCGACTACAACAAAGACGGTCCCATAGTATATACTTCTAGGAAACAACTAAGCTAAGCGACAATGCACTGATGCAGCTCCAATCCATCGCTAACTCGCCTCCCGCATAGCCTTGCTCGTCGGGGCTTTCCATCATCATCGTGGTCGTCCTTGTCTTGCTGCTAGGTAGTTTCACATGGTTTTATATAGTTTCATTAAGTGAAACCTTAGTTAAAATATGTTGTCACATGCTTTCACGTAATATCATGTGGTTTCATTAGATGGCCCCATCGTCGAAGTGTGGTTTCATCACATTGCTCCACTATCGAAAGTATTATGCAGCGTGCATGCATGTGGCCCGTCATCGAGTAGGTTTCATGTGGTTCCATGAGGTGGCCCTGCCATCGAAGTGTGGTTTCATGTGGTTTCACATAGTTTTCATTTAGGTGTGGGCCCTATCCGATGCTTTGCAATACCTACCTGATACCTATATGATACTGAAGGATATTTACTTAATATCCATATGATACTTCATGATACTTATTACTTCATGATATCTATCTGATACATATATGATACTTAATGAAACCTACCCAATACATATATGATACATCTTGATACCTACCTGGCACTTATATAGTATCGGTATTGTGTCATCAAGTCCTGAGGCATTTGGTTAAGTATGAGGGGTATAGTCGAGCATTGGGGGTACAATGTTAAGTACAAGGCAATATCATCAAGTATTAAGGTACAGGGTCAAGATCGAGTATCTAGAGCATCATCGAGTATCTAGAACATCATCATGTATCAGAAGTAATGGGTCAAGGAAAATCATTGAGTATCAAGAGTATTGTCATGTATCAGGGGTAGTATGTGAAGGAAATCATCGAGTATCTGGTTGGGTATCAAGTGTGTCATCAAAATTCAGACTGGGAGTGTCTTCAAGTATCGAATGAGTATTGGGGATATCAACGTGCATAGAGCTAAATATCAAGAGTATTGTCAAGTACCGAGGTATCATTGTTTATCAAGTTGAGTATCAAGGTATGGGGTCAAATATCGGGGTGTACCATGTTGAGTATCAAAAGCTATTGAGCAGCTAATCATATGCTCCATGAGCATTCATATGGTATCCTACAAATTTGCACAATGCACAATGACTATTGCTTAATTTTTCCACACTTGTGCTACCTCTACGACAAGTCGACAACGGAGTGGATCGATGTCAACTGTAATTAACTCATCTAGCATTATATTCTTCCTCGTCTCATCATCCTGATTCCTGCATGTTGTTGAAAACGATGAGAGCAGCTAGATCTAAATTTCCATAAAGGGTGATCCATAGAGGAGGAACCACAACACGTTGATGTTGCTCCTGCTGGTGTCACCCATGAACCAAACAGACATGAGGACAGAGTGAGGAAAAAATGAGGGAAGGTGACTTGATCATAAGAAATGGGTGGGCAGGATGATGAGCATTGGGCGATGAAAAAGCTATACGGGAAGCTAGGAAAACAATATACCGTTTTCTATTTTTTATTATATATATAACAAACTCCAATGGAGACACCATGTCATGATTAAAATAATAGAAATTTCTATATTAATTGAAAATTTTCCACGTTGATCAAGAAAAAAGACCTACGTCATATATTAAAGTTAGATCAGATCATAACAGTCTAGATTAAAAAAAATGAGTCCATGTTATATAGATGGCAACCATAAGATTTCATGTTTTACTGCACCTACCTGGATTTGCAACAATTCCACCTCAGGTTTCGGGTGAAGATGGCGTGAGCACCGGTGTTTCTATGAGGCAAAGTGCGACCACTCCTTGGGCCAGGAGGAAGCACAGCAAAACATACATCCTCGCAGAGCCGCAGGAAGAACAAACGGAGACGGAGACGGAGACAGACATGGAGATGGAGATGTGTACACTTGTGGACGGGAACGGCATGGATGACGGCTCGCCGTGAAATACGCATGAACACATGACTGGGCCTCAAAATTCGCATACCTTTGAAATCCGTCCTGTGAAACTGCACTAGTCCTTGGATCAGTATTCTAATGCCTCACATTACATAGCTGGATCATCTCATACAATACCAACTGATATTTTATTACATACTGAGAATACTAGCCGAATTTTAGTACTTGGTTACAACAAAAAGTGACATAGAGTTGGTTATCTTACAACAAAAGAGAATATGCTAGCGGAAGCTTGCCTTTATATTACATATGAGACTCCTAAGCTACGTAAGTGATTCCAGACTGTAGGAGAGCCAAGGGTTGGTCATGATCTTCGAACGCTGGATCTCCATCTCCATGACAATCATAACCACCATCTTTCGGATCTCCATAATCTAAAAAGGTGAGTGGATGCAAGGGTAAGTGTGCAATCAAACCGCACTTGCAAGTTAACACCATCCTTAATACATAATAGTGATATAAGCAATATGGTGTAGTTAGGTTACTTTTCTTTGCGGAAAGCCAGTTTTAGAAATAAAACATAAACATAAATACCTATACCTAGCTATTTTATAAAGGACATCTCCAAAAAGATGTCAAGGAGATAATATAATTAATAAGAGTTCATTAAATCCAACTTGCAAGCCACACAGCCACCCTCAACAAACCACTCCCGTATCCCATCTTCTTTCACCACACCATCATTTTTGGGTCGGCAATCCCCGTTGCGAATCGCCATCTCACAGAGTTACGGCGAACTGGATACCCAAAGCACCCTTCCGGTTGACTTGTCGCTCAACGGATGGCATGGTCCCTATAGTCCACCCCGGTAGATAGGATCAGATCACTACACAAGTGATGGCCTAATTTACCTTCCCCTCAGGTTGGCTTAAGGTTGCACAAACCACCAACCTACGCTATCGCGTGATGGCCACGTGTTGTGGTGTTAGGAACCAATTCCCCCTCGGAGAAAAGGTCGGCGACTTCCCGCTGTGCATAACACATATGCATCCCTCCAGGCGAGCCCATACTCCACCTAGACATTACACCTTCTCATTTATATCTAACACAACACACACACACACACACACACACACACACACACACACACACACACACACACACACACACACACACACACACACACACACACACACACACACACACACACACACACACACACACACACACACACACACACACACACACACACACACACACACACACACACACACACACACACACACACACACACACACACACACACACACACACACACACACACACACACACACAGACACATAGATATCACACAGATATCACTTCTAGGTCCATCCTGCCCATCACCCTTCTCTTCCAACATTCCCAGCCCCGTTTCCCGTAAACCACACACAAAACCATCCCAGTTATAAACCACATTTCCATTATCCCATAACACAAATCAACATCACATTAACACATGCAGTGTAAATCCATCATGATCAAGGTGTATATTGTCATTGTGTCTACTGATGAGTTTTGGCTCATCAATGTGGGATTGGATACCCGATTACACCTAAGCAAGTCTAAGCAGTTTTTACCTAAGACTAAGAAGTCTAAATATTTCATTTAGCAAGTGAAAAATCAATCAATCATGATGTCAAGGAATCATGGTACGACAAAAAAGTGTAACAAGGAAGGCCATGGTATCATCATGACTAACAAGGTAGACAATTTCAAAACATATCGAGCATGCACTTTTATACTTCAATCAAGATAATTTAGTAAATCTGGATAGAAGAATGAGATAGGGTGTTAACTTGCCTTGGTGATTAGTGGAGTGCGCTTGACTTGCGTCCAGAAACACATCTTCTAGAACAGGTTCGTCTATCGGAAAGAAGATTTCAAATTAATACTTACACTCTCAAAGCATATACAAAAATGCATTGCAAAGTGTCGATTCTAACCAAAGGTATTATTGCTATGGTATTAAGGAGACTAAAGATTTATTTACTAAAATACCCCTAGAATTATATTCTAAAATGGTTAATAAGGCCTAAAATATCTACTTTAATTTGTTTAAGAAAAATCCTATAAGTCAGTGGCAAAATTATATTTTTTCTAGGATATAGATTGATCCTAATATTGTCTACAATTTTATAAGAATTTTTGGAGCTAATTTACTATTTTTTGTAAACAGATAACCATTTTTGGGATATTTACAAATGGCTAACTCAGAGAGATTCGCGGAACAGTAATGGGCCAAGCCCATCACTATGAGGGGTACCAGGACGCGGCGAGGCCCAAACAGCGGCACAGTGCATCAGGCCAACACGGCCCATCAGGCCAGCGTGGCTCACCCGCAGGCATGGGCGCGCCCAAACAGCGACGTCGAAAGCGCCTGGGAGGAAGGCGCCTCCACTTAAGCTGACGCGTAGGACCAAGGGCCCACTGACCAGTGGCTCAGAACAGGGCGGAGATGAAACAGAGCTGGGACAGGGCGGCTGACAGGTGGGTCCATGTTGTTAGCAATTTTTGTGTGCACAGTGCTTGAGCTGATGACGTTATGATGACGTCATCGTCTTCTTCCTCTCGCCGGCGCGCACAATCGAGAGAAAAACCGTCGTTCGGTGGCGCTAGGGGCTATGCTGGTGAGTGTACGGGTTCAAGGAAACGGCGCACAGGTACTGATGCCTACGTTACGGCCGTCGGTGAAGAGCGAGAAAGCTATGGGGGAGGCGAGAGCATGCATGCCAAAGCCCTGAAGAGGATGGAGCGTGGCCAAATCGGCTTGGTGACGTGCAACTCCGCGGCAGCACCGAACAGGGCAACAACGACGAGGAAGCTCTGGTGAGGCTCTTGCCAAATTAATTTAGCGGAAATGTAGGTGAGGTTTATGTGAGGCTCTAGCCAAAAGGAATTGGGCTAGTCCGTACGGATCGGCACAACTTCGGTCCGACGAGCAATTCCGACCAGTAGAGCGACTCCGGCGACGTCGGCAATGATTGGAGAAGCTCAGGGAGTCGCCATGGACGGAGAAGATAAACATAGACGCTCGGATGTGGAACAAATGGAGAAAAGAGAGAAACCAAGGCGGCGGCGAGGTTTTTATGTCGTGCAATCGGCGGTGCCAACGCGGCGTGCTTAAGCGGCGGAAGGCTAGGTGGCGTTGCGAGCTTGAGACATGGCGCTGCATGGGCTCGAGGGAGCGACACCGAAGCAGAGAGAGATATGAGGGAAAGCGGCGAAAGAGAGAGAGAGAGAGAGAGAGAAACATGGGAAAGCAAAGCGGGCTGAAATTTGATTAAAGTTTGAAACTTGACTTGAATTTGGGTGTTACAAATCGGAGACGAGATCGTGAAACACGCACGAACATGGATGCCTACGAGTGAGTAGTGACGACGATCGATACAATCTCGGTTACTATACAGATTGGGATAAACATGCAATGCAAACCACCATTGATTGTAAAAATTGGTAGTATGTTCTTGCAATCAAAGTATTTTAGAGTGCAGAATTGTGGAGATGAAAATGGATGCTCCAGACTCTTGACGATGTTTTTGATCTGGTGAAGCCCAGATACTTTTTTCGACTCGATCGGAGACACCATAGAGTTTGCCAGGTTCTGTGTGCCACGTGGCAAACTGACGATGAAATATAGTTTAGATCAGCTAACAATCAAATTAGCAAACAATCGATTTTAAAAAAGAGTAAGTAATAATCAACGTAAATTTGTCTATCCATCAATCTATCTATCTATATACTACCAAGCAGGCACGTGCGAAGCATGTTGGAGTAGTATATCCGAGAAGGGGTTGTTTAGTATTGACGGACAGTTCAAGCCACCTACCTTGAATGTTCAGCACCACCGATCGAACTGTCGATTGCCACCATACTACACCTTGCTACCCTAAGCTATTTTCGGACGCCGTATAGCGATGTGAACCTCGTGCCTCCACCAAGATCTTACATATGGCCACTACTTGTTAGAATTTTAATATGTAGATTAGGGATGAAAATGGAGCGGATACGGATGGACATTATCTCTACCATATCCTTCCATATTTTTTTAACATTGGATTCGAATTCTCAAAACAGATCGAATAGTAAATTAGAATTGAATACTTATGAAAGGGATACATACCGGAGTCGGATAATAACCGAAAACGAAAGCGAATATTTAGTTGGATATTACACTTAAAACCCAAGAAACAAATTTATGATTAACATACAACTTTCAAACATAAACACAACCGTACAAGGGCACAAGGTTGTCCACAAACTTAAGTTTTATTGTCTTAACATAGGAGGCGGGGCGGTGGGCGGCTGGATGGAGACGAGGCGGCTGGTGGGATGGAGGTGGGGTGGTGGCTGGCTGGATGTCGGCGCGGCGGTGGCCGGTGGGTTGGAGGCGGGGTGGTGGCCGACGGGAGGCACGCCGGAGGCCGGAGGCAGAGAGGACTCCAGTCCTAGCCCTACCTATCTATCTATCTATTTATATATACTACCAAGCAGGCACGTACGAAGCACGTTGGAGTAATATATCCAAGAAGGGGTTGTTTAGTATTGACGGACAGTTCAGCCACCTACCTTGAATGTTCAGCATCACCGATCGAATTGTCGATTGCCACCATACTACACCTTGCTACCCTAAGCTATTTCCGGACGCCGTATAGCGATGTGAACCTCATGCCTCCACCAAGATCTTACATATGGCCACCACTTGTTAGAATTTTAATATGTAGATTAGGGATGAAAATGGAGCGGATACGGATGGACATTGTCTCTACCATATCCTTCCATATTTTTTTTACATTGGATTCGAATTCTCAAAATGGATCGAATACTAAATCAGAATCGAATACTTATGAAAGGGATACATAGCGGAGTCGGATAATAACCGAAAACGAAAGCGAATATTTAGTCGGATATTACACTGTAAAACCCAAGAAACAAATTTATGATTAACATACAACTTTCAAACATAAACACAACCGTACAACGGCACAAGGTTGTCCACAAACTTAAGTTTTATTGTCTTAACATAGGAGGCGGGGCGGTGGGCGGCTGGATGGAGATGAGGCGGCTGGTGGGATGGAGGTGGGGTGGTGGCTGGCTGGATGTAGGAGCGGCGGTGGCCGGTGGGTTGGAGGCGGGGTGGTGGCCGACGGGAGGCACGCCGGAGGCCGGAGGCAGAGAGGACTCCAATCGCAGCCCTTGCGTGAGCTGAGGCGTGAGGGATGGGAGGTTGACCAGATGGGCTCTTGGTCCATATGATGATCATTTTGACAACTATCTGGTTAAGTATCCGGATTACACTTTTACCCGGACATCGGAATCTGCTCTGTTTCCATCGAATATCACTAATATCATATCCGCTCCGAATCCACACTCCTCCATCCGGATAATTATCTGAACCCGCTCCGTTTTCGTCGGATATTTAAATTCTTTACCGTTTTCTGTAATACGAGTGTCGAATTATACGAATACGATCCGGATATTATTCGTTCCATTTTCATCCCTAACATAGATGCCACAGGAGAAACTATATTGAGTAATGCGGTTCGACATTGTTGGCTACATCTGTAGGCTCTGACTATGAACACTTCTACTCAATCAACAAACACAACGGAACACTTGTATACATATTCGACAGCTACTCTATCAACAAGCAATTTGTTGGAGCTAAGAGGCAACATCTCCTGCCAAAAGTCCTAGAAGGTGCCACTTGGAAGCACTTATTTGGGCATCAGCAACTAGAAGAGGCAATTTTTTTCTAAAGCTAGAACGGTCACTAGCCTCTATGTACTATCACCTTTTCTTGTACAATAGTTAAGAGGTGATATTGCCTTTGCACTAGTCTAATTGGTGGCGGAGCCAGGATTTTAATGTAGTCTATGCATAGCCACGGTACACGAAATAACGAAAACTAAACAATTGAATATGCTCGCGAATTGGATAACAGTTGCACACGCTTACAAACAATTATTTTATTAAAGTTATGGTTTGGTGCATATGCGAGCATGGCATATGCGATCAACGGTGATTACGGCGAGGCCATCAGCGATTCAGCGGCTCCACGCATTAGGTTGTCATGGTTTACCAGTATCTTCAATGAAGTAATTCAACTAGTATTGAATTTCATCGCAGTAATTTAAGAGAAAAGATTTCAAGAATCCGATCATGTTGCAAGTTGTTATAGTTTTGAGTTTAATCCCCGTAATGGACTAATGTATTATGGTGGTTTACTAGTTATTTTTTTTAGGCCAGACGCAAAGCGCCGAAACACACTGCCAGACCATTAATGATGCAACCCATCGCAACAAACTGCACAATCAAGCAGCCCATCGCGCTAGCTAGCAGCCCAACGGCTGCAGCGCCCAACGTGCAGCCTGTTGCCTCTCTGTGGGAGCTTGGGCAGCTGCCTACCTTGTTAGGGTCTTGGATCCGCCCTTGAGTCAAACGAAATCATGACTTAAGATTTTTTATGCTTAGAGCATCTCCAATGGTAGAGATAACGGCTGGCTACAAGAGTGTCCACTTCAGCATTAGAGACTGTGTGTCCAATGGATGGTTGATAAACTGACTATAGAAGTGATTAATGCTTGCATAGAGAAAAAATAATATCAATGATCAACAGTGAAAATGATCTTTGTGGTTGATTTGTGGCTCTTGTGCAACATGAGCAAGGCTACCACTTCATATATACCATGAATGCAACACCTTCTCATACAAATGACTGGAAGAAAGTTCTTCACATCTCAACAACACATTCTCATAGAAATAACTGGAAGCAAGTCCTTCACATCAACTGAAAATATACGAGGTACATAGTACTACTAATTAAATTCTCATACAAATTTCATTTAAACATTAATAGGGACATGAAGCTGAATTGTTAAGCAAGAACCACCAAAATTCCATATGCATACGTAGAAATGGTTTCCTTCGGTACCTAAAAAAGTGCAATTGAATGAAAAATTAGTTGCATGCAAGCACGAAGGCAAAAAAACATAGGTCAATAATCAACTAAAATAGTGTGTTAAGCTTACATGATGAAAGTATTGAAAAAACGACTAATTATTATTATTTGTATTGGCAAACCGTTGCCAAATATGGGCGACTAAATCTTTTTTGAGTTTTGTATGGGTTGAACGATCACGGATTGCTGCGTTTCTGCGTAACACATCATTAAAGCATGCATTTCCGCTACTGCCCTTTTTCACTTCGGGTGGAAGAGCAATGGATGTTGTTGGATCATTCAAGTCAATGGAGTACTTTGCCATTTCTCCCTCATCTTCCACTATCATATTATGGAGAATCACACAAGTCTTCATGATCTCTCCAATAATCTTTCGGCTCCATGCACGTGCTGGACGGCGCACGACATTGAAGCGAGCTTTTAGTACCCCAAAGGCACGCTCCACATCTTTCCTTGCTCCTTTTTTAGTTCTTGCGTACAACTTGTGCTCCTCTAACTGAGGAGACGCTATAGTCTTCACGAAAGCAGCCCATTTCGGATAAATGCCAAATGCGAAGGTCATACAAAGCCACCACTTCAAGGATGATGGTTGGGGCTCCATAGTCACCGCGGTAAATTGTCCCTTTCATGCCATTGGACAATTCCCCCCTCTTCTTCATCCAATTTCCCCCCTCTTCTTCATCCAATTTTCTTTTCATTGAATTCTTGATGTTCTCAAAGACTGCATGCCACTTGGTTTCATGGCGAAGAACATTCCAGCAATGCATAACCGTAAAAGTTTCTTTATAGTCTTCCTTATAAAACTTTAAAGCCTTCTCTTTCAGCATGTCATCTGAATGGCCACTAGCATAAATAGAACAAGTCTTATTCCAAGACGCACAGAACCACGCAACCCATCTCTTGATTTTTTGAAATCGGTCTTTGAGTTGTTTGACTTCTCTTCTCCTATGTTTAGGTGTAGTGATGTTGTATATTGCAAGCACATCTGTCCAATACTAAATCAATCTACTAAATCAGTAAACGAAAATAGTAGATCGATAAATAATAGATGTGCGAATAGCGACATACCGATGATCACAAACCTGAGAGCGATTCGTGCTGATAACGTGTTGTAAATCGGTCGTCGTACGCACGCACGCAAACACAATCACAATGGACAGGAGATAGATCTAGAGAGACAAAGTCAGGCACAATGATCTTCATTGATATCACTCTCTTGTGTACAAGGTGTTCATATATATAGCCTAGCCTAAATTCGGTTTCGCCCATAATACCCTTAGGGTTTGATGTGGGCTTCCAGCCCATAAACCCCCTAGGGTTATAACAATGCCGGCGCTTCTCTCTCTCATTTATCTCTCCTCCACGTAGGAAAATTGCTGATGCTGGCACCCTTACAGCCAGCTGACCTGGCCCCATTGAGGATGCTCTTATAGGCTAGCTCTAAGCTTAGAGGTTGTACCATGTATCATACGAGATATTATTGAAGCATGAGAGAACTATGTGCTAGTCTAACCCTGTTCTTTTCCGTTTAAATTCATATTTTTTTTTATTTATGAATGGAAATTTATTTTTTCTGTACTAGCCAAATGCTCGGGCACTTTGCAGTTTTTTTTATGTCAGTGTTTGTTCACTGACATCTTAAACCAAATTTAATAATTTTTTGCATTCATAAATCCCCTTAGTAACAAGGTCGGATGAGAGGGTGCCGGGTATGCCCATGAGAAGATGAATGTATTACTACTACACGTCTTGAGGAAGCACACAGCTATGCGTGGCTCAACAGATGAAAGAGCTCTTTGCGTCAGGGGAAGTCCCTTGTTGGATCCCTGCAACTTTACTCTTGTTTTTGTCTCTCCTTATTTTGCGTCAGGGCAACGTTTCTCTTGTTGCCCCTCCTTTTTGCTAAATGCTGATATCCATTATATAGCGAAAGATCCATAAAAAATCAAAGCAAATTCCATTTAATGACTAGATCTGTCGAACGAAGATTTTGTAATAAGGTGATTTTTCAATTGGTGAGAATATTTTTGATGAACTTTGGAATTTTGGAGATTTTTGGAGTGAAAATGATTATTTTTATATTAATATTTTAAAATATTTGTGATTTATTAGACTAACATTGGATTAGTGATTTTATGAGAGTTTTAGGAATTATTTGGATATATTTTTTGTGCTGTGAAAAAGAAAAGAAAAGAAAAGAAAAGGGGGAAATTCATGGTGTGATTAGTGGCTAATATGTAATTAGCGGCTTGCTAATTGCCGTATGGATGCTGTAGCTAGCTAGCTGCTGCGTGAATTAGATAAAGATGTTCAGGCTTGTTCAGGCGTGCTTGCGTGTAGGGGTGGAAAAGAGCCGAGCCTGAGCTAGCCAGGGTTGTTCAGGCTCGGCTTGTTTTCGCGAGCGAGCCAGCTCGGCTTGGCTCGCTCGGATGACCGAGCTGAAAGGCCCGCTCGGCTCGGGCTCGGTAAAGCTCGCAAGCAGCTCATGAGCGCTCGCGAGTTTGTTTGCAAAACCTAAAAATATTGTTTCCAATTAAGCAGGGAGCCAGGTACTAGGGAGTAGCTAGCTAGGTATTGCCTAACGCCTATAAATTTCATACATAAATTAATAATAGCATCAAGTTCATAACAATATTAGCTTACAAGTTACAATAAATTAACAATAGCATCAAATATGTACATAATGACATAATCTGTATGAGCTACGAGCGAGCTACGAGCGAGCCACCTCAGCTCGTGCTCGTTTTTTGGCCGAGCTGAAAAACGTGTTCAGCTCGTGCTCATTTGTAAACGAGCCGAGCCCGAGCCCGAGCTTTTTCCGAGCCGAGCTCGAGCCGCTCGCGAGCCACGAACAGTGGGCTGTGGCCCAGATTTAGTTTCTTTATACACACACGATGGGTCTGGGGATTAAGAGGGTTTTTAGGGTTTTCAAGTTTAATGATGGCTACGAAATTAGTGATAATTTTAGAGGTGATTAGATAAAGATTAAAGGTGATTTGAAGGGATATACTGATATGATCAATGAAGAAGATGGGTTTTGGTATACGATCTTTCTTGTTTTTATTTTAATTTTTCGATTGGTTTGCTTATGATCTTGATTAATTACTGTTTTACTTAATTGTTTTAGCTGATCGAGTATATTAGATATCAGATTAGGGGGTGATTAGCGTCTACGATCCTACAACTACAAGATCATTTTCCCTTTTTTCCATTTAAATGATGATACTTGAGTCCATCAGCCAAAAGCCAGGGACCAATAGAAAATCAAAGCAACTGAATTTTGAAAAGTAAAACGTTTTTTCTACCGCAAATAATTTGATCAGTCAACGTTGTGCATCATTTTTGCTAAATGCTGATGGCCAAAGACCCATAGAAAATCAAAGCAAATTCTATTTAATGACCGGATCGTTTTTCTTTTTACCATTTAAATGATGATATGTGAGTCCATTAGCTAGGGACCTATAGAAAATCAAAGGAATTGATTTTTGAAAAGTAAAAAGTTTTTTATACCGCAAATAATTCCATTTAATGACTACATAATTTAGGATCTTAGGAAAATGTGAGAAAATAAATCTATATAAAAAAGAGAAACTTGTGCAATTAAAATTTACATTCTTTTAAAAAAATTTACGCTTTCAACTATTTTGCGATGTTTCTTAAGACCATGCGCACCAAAACCAGTTTAACCCTCGGACATTCTCACAAATTGAATTTTGGGTCTGCCACTGCTTTGTAAAAGGTTTGCAACCTATCGGATCACCTTTTGCTTATGGCCTTATGCATTTCATCTTTGCATAGCGTAGCGTTTTATTATAGCAAAATTTGAGAGTTTTAAAGAGAGGTTTAAATATTGTAAAAAAATAATTTTAGGATCTTTAAGAGGATTACTAAAAAAGAAAAATCATTATAAATTATTACACCAAATAGGTTACTATATAAAAAGGATAAATTTTGTTATAATGAAATGCTACGCTACGCTTTGCCGAAAAGAACAAATCCTATATTAAAGTCGGATGTTTTTGTAGGAAATATTAAGTCGGACGCTACGGAAGTCAGAAGATTACAGCTGAACAGTTCTGGCGTAAGTGGAAGGAAGATACTTGATGCATCAGAAAAGGGCTCCTGGTCAAGTCAGTCAACCTTTTCAAATGGTCAGTCCTGGTCCAAAAAAACAATAGCACGGTGTGTTCCTCGGTGCCGTCGCAATTTCTGTCGCGAATGGTATGTAAGCAGCTGTGGCGGACGCAGGATGAAAATCAAACCTGGACAAGCCTAAACCTTAGGCTTATCATTTAATTGGCATGCTACTTAGGCTTATCATTTAATTGGCAAGCCTTTAAACCTTAAGCTTACCATCTCTTATTCGGAGGAGAAAATATTTTCATATATAGAGTATGTTCATATTTTTCTACCTCTGATACTCGTGAGAAATCTATTTATTTAAACCCGAGTTTTTACATTGAAAAACTTGTATTACACATTTCAAATGCATGTTCATCATAATTCTATGTTATTTAATGAGACTTTTCTCATGCGTTTTCTATATTAATCGAGTGGGAAGGTTTTTTCATGTTCTCTGTAAAAAACGAATGGAGAGAGAAAAAAATGTAGAAGCAGCAACATTTTTGCTTCAGTAGGGAATCGAACTGAAACCTGTAGGTTGCAAAATCGCTAGCAAATCAACTGAACTAGCAAAGCAAGATAAACTAATTCTTAGCTCTTTCATTTTTAGCAGGATCAGAGCATGTACTATATAGAGTGACACCAAAATTTAAGCCTGGGCAGCGGCCCCACCAGCCCTGGTGGTGGATCCGCCCCTGGTAAGCAGTGGATCCGCCCCTGGTAAGCAGTGTCGGGCGTAGGTTTTTGAAGTTGGGTGTGCGAGATTTGGAAAAACACAACCATATCATCACAATACAATTTTTGCAACGACAACATCAGAATATAAATTTTTTATGATAACGACATAATTTTTGCCTCTCCTAATTTTGTAATTTAATTTCGGCCTCCTCTCCTTCCTAATTCCTAATATTAAAAAATATAAATCAGCACTCAATGTCCAAGTTTTATACAACAAATTATTAAGATTTTTATTTCTTAAGTCTCTAAACCTAAACATGATACCTATTGAATCATTTAGTAAATAGTAATTAGGGTTAGCTGTTTGGGTTAGGGACTTAGGGTTAGGCGGTTAAACTACCTTGAGGACAGGAAGACAAGAGGAGTTGAGGAGGGGCACCGGCCGCCGATCGCCTGCTGCGGGCTGCCGCCTGCCACCCGTTGGAGGCTGGAGGGCTGGTGGCGACTCGCTGCGCCTATGGCCTACGGGCCCGCGACGCCGGTGGCGGCGCGCTGTGCGCGCCGATGAAGGGAGGCGGCGAGGCTGGTTGCGGGCAGCCGGTTTGGCCAGCGCGCCTGTGCAGCACTTGGGCAAGTGGGCGGCAGGCAGGGCAGCGGCCGTCGCGTCGCTCTCGGTCGGAGAGAGAGAGAGAGAGAGAGACGGGGAGAGGCTAAGGGCAAATTCGAGAGGAGAGAGGTGAAACCGCGAGAGACCGCGTCGCCTGTTTGCTGCTAAGAGCTGGGCGGCTGGGCTGGGCGTGGTTGCCTTGCGATGGGCTGGGCGTGGCCGCCTTGCGCTGGGCCTGATGGGTACTAACTAATTTTTTTTGCAAAAAAAATTGGGTGTACATCTGTACATCTTTGGGCCTTACTAGGCCCGCCGCTGGCCGTTGGTTGCTCCTCGACGCTCCACATCAGCATCGCAAGGGGGCATCCCAGACTTCTCCACACCGTTGGCTGCTTCTCGACGCTCCACATCAGCATCGCGAGGGGGCATCCCACACTTCTCCACACCGTTGGCTGCATCTAGACGCTCCACATCAGCATCGCGAGGGGGCATCCCACACTCATCTACGCCGTCGGTTCCGTCACACTCTACATCAACACCGTGGTGCCATCCCACTTTGTTCTACACCACTGACCGCTTCTCGGCGACCTACATCAAAGCAACGCCATGGGAAGTCCACCCAACATTTTCGATCGACCCGCAAGGATCCATATCTCCTAACTTCCCCTCCCTAGATGAATTTTCCTTGGAGGGCAAAGGTACGCACACTGTCGTTTTCTTTGGATGACTTTTTCCTTTGAAAACACAAAAACAAAAACAATTTTCGCCCCGAATAAGTTCATAATGCACAACAAATTGCATATGTGAATTGCTGTTTTCTTTGCATGAATCTTCTCTTTGAAAACAAGACGCCAAAGCGTCCAAATAAAATGGCTTTTTCTTATTTTTCACATCTTGTTGATCAACAAAAGAATTGCTTGTCTTAGAGCTTTTCAAGATGGAGTTAGAGAAAAATCATGACCGGGAGTACTCGCAGCCGAGCAACCTGCACACCAAAGCACAAGAACACATGCCACGTGGATGCTCTTGAAGACGGCAAGGTGATTGCTTGGGTCATGTCAAGGTGATGAATCCTCCATGCCGGACGCGCCCCCTAGCGGCCTGAGACCTACAGAGACAATAAGACATGGCGTCAACCTATAGCGACAAGATGCATTAACACGCCAACCCCATCAAGCATACCAATACTAAAAGCTTCGGGATGAAATATAGGAAAAGATGCAGGAGAAAGCTGCCCAGTCGGTCAAAGTCTGACTGGTGTGAAGCTACTCGTCAACCTCGAAAGCATAAACAAGGGCCAATCAAAACAATCAAGCCAGCGAGGATTAACTAGTCCATAAAGGCAGGCAGCTCGCCAACAAAATCTTCCCAACTCAAAGAAGTCTAACAAAAAAACGTCTACAAGCGAGTGAAAGGGAAAACATCATATCCCCGCTCGACCAAGCCGGCATACAATGCCGAAAGCAAAGGAGGAGACAGCCGCCTGCCATCCTCAGCAAAAGTCAAGACACCAATCCTCATGTCAAATCCCTGAACCATCAGCCAATTTCAGCCATTCCCAAGTCTCTAGGTTCGATGAGGCTGCGCACTGGGGGCAAGGCTGCGCTGTGAAGGTAATTCATCACAATGGAAGACTAGAGCACGATCCTTCGCCGTCTTTCAAGAAACTTCACCGAAGCATGCTGATTCAACAACACGAGCACTAAACGAAGCAAAGTTGTGTGTTACAACCGCCATGATTCTTTTGAGATCCTAGAAAGCAAAGCTCTTTGACAGGCTTTTCTAAGACCACATATAGCATTTGTGAATTAGGAAAGCCAACATTTTAAAATCCCTCAAAACAAATTTCTTTTTGTCGGGTTTTATTTTCTATAAACATATACTCGCTTGTGTTATGCGTGGTATTTTCCTATGACACAGGTTCTTGTACGTCAACAATCACTTTGGTGCTTCACTGACACCCTTTCGACGAACAAGCTGAGAGCAAGGCCGGCACCTCGTCAAGCCCTAGCCAAGAACAAGGCTGGCACCGCGACGAACAAGCTGAGAACAAAGCTGGCTCCTCGTCAACTCTAAGCTGAGAACAAGCCCAGCAATACCCGATGGTCGAACTGTGTGCAAATCTGCCATACATGGCACCAGTGGCGGGCGCAAGTTTTTTGAAGTTGGGTGTGCGATATTTGGAAAAACACAACCACATCATCACAATACAATTTTTACAACGGCAACATCAGAATATAAATTTTTTATTATAACGACATAATTTTTGCCTCTCCTAATTTAGTAATTTAATTTCAGCCTCCTCTCCTTCCTAATTCCTAAGATTAAAAAAATATAAATTAGCACTCAATGCCCAAATTTTATACAACAATTTATTAAGATTTTTATTTCTTAAGTCTCTAAACCTAAACATCATACCTATTGAATCATTTAGTAAATAGTAATTAGGGTTAGCTGTTTGGGTTAGGGACTTAGAGTTAGGCGGTTAAACTACCTTGAGGACAGGAAGACAAGAGGAGCTGAGGAGAGGCACCGGCCGCCGATCGCCGGCTGCGAGCTGCCGCCTGCCACCCGTTGGAGACTGGAGGGTCGGTGGCGGCTCGCTGCGCCTGCGGTCTACGGGCGGCGAGGCGGGTTGCGGGCAGGCGGTTTGGCCAGCGTGCCTGTGCGGCGCTCGGGCAAGTGGGCGGTGGGCAGGGCAGCGGCCGTCGCATCGCTCTCGGTCGAAGAGAGCAAGAGAGACAGGAAGAGGCTGAGGGCAGATTCGAGAGGAGAGAGGTGAAACCGCGAGAGACCGCGTCGCCTGTTTGCTGCTGAGAACTAGGCGGCTGGGCTGGGCGTGGCCGCCTTGCGCTGGGCCTGATGGGTACTAACTAAAATTTTTTGCAAAACAAATTGGGTGCCTTTGGGCCTTACTGGGAACAATCTGGCGCCTCAGCAACAATGACCACGAGAAGATTTTCTTATGCCGGGAGATCATTAAAGTTGAGAACAATTCCGGTGCTCCAAGCTAACAAGCCCAGCGATACTCGACGGTCCAACGGTAAACTAGTCTAGCATTTGTGGCTAGGGGTGGGAGTTTTTGTCTGTATCTTAGATATCCGAGTTATCCGAATTAAATAGACAACATATTTTAAAAAAGTATTTAGGCCGTTTTATTAACCTTCACTCCAAAAACAAAAATATGAGTTTATGGGAAAAAAAACTGTAATGTATATGTATCTATCCGAGCCAAAAACCTCTATCCGAATGATCCGAATAGGATCCGTTTCCACCCCTATTTGTGGCAATCCTGCCCACCAGCACATCCTTCGGCTATGAGCATTCTGGCACCTCACCGATATCGGTCGTGAGAATATTTTCCTACGATGGGAGATCTTTAAGTCAAGCTGAGAGCAAGACCAGCAACACTCGGGGGCCCAACGACGTACAATAATGGGCACGGCGAAGTTATTCACTAGAAGACTCCTATGTTGGAGGTCTTGAAGCCGAGCAACAATCCGGCGCCACAAAGTCGAGAACAATGCGACATGGCAACACAAAGCCACATCCCCTCACACAAGGGAATTTCTCGCATGCGGTAGGATGCAATACCCACAAGTCACACAGAAGGCCATAGTTTTATGCCATACTTGCATGAAACTCCATATGTATGTAGGTACCCACACATGCTTGCCTACTCTCACACATTCACGTCACCCGTTGCACCCACATATGCAACACACGCCCGTTCAGCATATACACATGCTGCCTACACCCGTTGCACACATATATGCAACACCTGCCCGAGCAACACATACACATGCTGCCTACACCCGTTGCACCCACATATGCAACACACGCCCGTGTATGCACCCACACATGTTGCATATACCTGTTGCACCTACACATGCAACACATCCACACCCACATGCTGCATACTCACATATATGCTGCATGTACACACTACTGCACCCCACACGTACACGCCTGCGCACATTAACAAATTTTGCATTAAAAAACCTACACCGATTCGACGCCGGTCTCCCCTTCCTCTCTTTCCCGGAATCGAATCGTTGGGGGACATTTGTTGGACAAAAAATAAAATATAAAATAATATTTAATTGGCTAATTGAGTTGGACACGTAATCCCGAAATTAGCTAATTAAATAATTTCTTGAGTGATTAATTAAAGGGATAAGTGTTCGTAACAAACTCGGTTTTATCCTTTTATACGTGCCTATCTCTATCTCTCTTCCCTATAAAAGCAAACCCAGCACCATAAAAAAGGGGGAATACGCAACCGGGACCGAGGCCTTTGTTTTTGAAGGATCGAGATGTAGCCTAGAGGGGGGGGGGGGTGAATAGGCTATATAAATTTTACAGCGAAAAACAGCACAGCGGAAAGTTAATATCGGATGTTCCGATGTCAATATCGGATAGTCCGATATGAAACGGACTATCTGATCTGGAATCTGAATATCCGATATTGCTGAATAAAGGGTTAGCGAACTAGAAAAACACAATAAAAACACCTGCACCAAATAGAGTTAGAGAGCAAGCAATAAGAGAAGTGAACAAAGAGGAATCCACAAACACACGAAGAGTCGAAGTAGATGTTCCCGAAGTTCGGATCTTTGAGGAGATCCTACATCTTCGTTGAGGCGGCTCGGTCACTTGAGCCGGGGTCCCTCTTGACACTTAACCTCCCGGGTTGCACCAAGCACTCCCGGTTTCACTCTTTGGATCCTTTCCTTTCGGAGGCGAATCCGACCTTCACAAACTCTCCCCGACCACCACACAAAGCACCGGTGGCTCTAGGACGACTCCTAGCCGTCTAGGAGCCCTCAAACTCCAAGAGTCACAAATCCGGCGAAAAACCAACTTGTAGAGTGAATCAAGTGCTCAAGATTGAAGCTTGACCAACACAAACCTCTAGGTCTAGCTTCTTCACCCACTCAAAGATGCAATCAATGGAATTTATGTTGGAGTGAAGATGGAAGGAGGAGAGCTAGGATTTGCAATAAGTGCTCAGCTGAAATGAATGTGAAAGGTAACCCTAGCCCGTGGGGGAAGGAGGGGAATAAATACCCACACTCTCAAACTAGCCGTTGCGGCTGACAGATATCGGATAGTCCGATGTTAATTTTGGATTGTCCCGATATTTTCACAATTTGAGACAGAGATGGGTCAATCGGACCAAGCATCGGATAGTTCCAGACCATATCGGAATATTCTGGTCCAACATCGGATAGTTCCGATATTTTTGCGACTGGAGACAGAGAGGGGTCAATTGGACCAAGCATCGGATAGTTCCAGACCATATCGGAACAATAAAGTACACACTACAGTGTTTGCGAGGGTTGAGGAGGAGCAGAAGATGCGGGGTGGATCTAGCCGCTCCGATGGCTGCCACCGTCGGAGCCGGCTATTCCATGGCCCACAGTCAGCAGATCCGGCAACGCTACAACCGCGGCAACCGGATCCGGCAGCCGGGGGGCCGGTGCAGCGGTCGGCGGCCGTGACTGGAGCACAGCGTCGAGAGGGGGAGGGGGAGCGGCAGCGGCACAACGGTGGCCGGAGGTCCAAGGAGGCGACTCCGGAGATGGCTCCTGGAGCAGCAACAGAATAGGGAGAAAGGAGGTGGCCGCGCCGGGGTGGCAGGGGCAACAACGGCGGCTGGGAAGAGGAGTCACGCGGCCGGGGACTAGCTGGGAAGGAGGAAGCGCGGTCCCGCAAGGCGGCGGCATTGCGGGGGGGGGGGGGGGAGAGGAAGACGAGAGGGTCGAGGAATGGGGGATGGGGTGTAGGGGTGGAGGCGTCGCTGCATGCGGTGGCATTGCTGGTAATTTTCCTGCAACTATGGGTGTACTTAGAAAGGCCAAAAGGGCTGGATCGCACGTGGTGGAAAGAACGGAAGGGGCATACGTAAATTTTCATGGAGGAAATACCACTGGCCAGAGGCCTCATGATGAGGACATCACCATCGTGGATACGATCAGTGTGTCCACTGCCCCTCCGTCCTCATCTTCGACCACTCCAACAACTACTGATGCCGTTCCATCTTTGCCGCCTATGATCGACGCAGCGAGATCTCCATCGCCGGGAGGCTTTAATCCAGAAGCCCAGCCTTTCAAGCCTTCTCCAAAGAAGCGGCGCAACAAGTCCAAGACTCAGACTCACAAGGCCTCGACGTATCAAGGAAAGCCCACATGGAGGCCCAAGATGCCAAACAGCCCGGTTCGGCCATCCAGCAGCACGCCAACTTCAAACGGACATAAATCGGGCTCCCGAACTCCGATTTCAGAGTGTGACCACTCGTCGGAAAGCTTAGGAGATAAGCTTTCCAAGGGATCCAGCCCCACCTCCAGATTCACTCCAGAGCATCAGAAAAATGCAGAAGAATTTCACAGGCCACAATTTCAGGGTGCTGCGCCACCATATTTTTGGGCCTATGGCCCATGTAACTTAGGGTTTTGGTGGGTGCCCCTGTTTTGGCCGCCCTACACCTCCTGGCCGCCGCTATATTGATCCGAGCCCTGTTTAGCCTTTGCTATTACTCCCTCCATATTGCAAAAAGTAGTCGTTTTAGAGTTTTTGAAGAGATTTTTAAAAGCTGGCGTTTTGCCATTCCTCCTCTAATTACTGCTGTTGGAAACAGTAGCATCATTAATTACTACAAGTGCCAAGGAGGAAAAAAAATGCATCCACCAGTATTTGAACCCGGAACCTCTTGGATGATGGGAAGGGCTCTAACCACCAAGCTAAAGTACTTTACCTGCTCTAGGTATGAGGTCTATAGTTAATACTCCTTGGTATCCCCATTGCCATCTAAAACGACTACTTTTTGCAGTATGGAGGGAGTAACATTCATTAACTTAGTAAAAATGTTATTATAAAGTAAATTAAAACAAAAACCAATTGAGACAAGTCTCAATGGTAATAACTATCAATAGACCATCTTGTACATGTATATATATACACGGATCTTGCATGTACCATAATTTGTAAGATTGCCGGGATAACACTATTTATCGTAATAACTTCGTATAGCATACATTATACGAAGTTATACGAAGCTAGCTATCTAGCAAGTACGTATGATGGTTGTACCGCATCTTTTTGTAAGTTAAAATTGCGTGAACGGTTTGATCAATTAGTAAGTTAACCCGATTTGGATCGGGAAAGGTTTGCGATTTGCAGATCGATCGATCGATGCATGGTTGGACAACATGATCGGTGGCTTTTAATTATAGAAGACAATAGTACGTGTACTACTACTAGCTAGTCTAGCGAGGGCTTCATGTTGCTGTACTTTGAAAGGCTAATGCGTGTTGTTTAATGCATGAATGCTTTATTAATTTGCTACTTGACACTAATACATGTTCTTTTCGGGATGGGCCACGCGTGATAATTGCAGCTTGCTCTTGGATGTGTTGCTGTGCCCAGTATATATTTTATCTCAGCTAATTTTGGATCTTACGTACAGGCGAGGATTAATTTGGACGCCTATTACTTAATTAATTTGGACGTACTTGGATTGAATCTACCAAAGTAAATGGCTGGTTATCTTTTGCTGATCAAATTGATATAGTACGACAAGTACGTGCTATATACTAGTATTTACAAACTATTGTGGCTTTCCGTGCCCCTTTCTTCGCTCGTGTCCATGTCGGTACATATGATTCCATGCATATACGTGCACAAGAAATCATATTTTTGTTACTCGTTCTGAACACGAGTACGTGTATAGTTTGATAGACGTGCATGTTTAATTTTAAAACTTTATACATGAATATTTTCTAAACATTCTAGTTTTTAATGCAAAGATCGACATAATCACTATCATTTGATTAAAAAAATAAACCATAAAAATGTACAAGGAATGACAAGGAGGTGGAGGCAAAAGAACATGACCCAATCAACGGGTAGGTCTAACAAACACCTTCCAACTTGGCCAAGCAGCCAAAGCTGCATACCCTATTAACATTGTGTTACAGTACTAACTGACTAACACACGACGATCTTAGAGCCATAAATAAGCAACTTTGACCTTACTGTTTTGCTTTGTCCCTTTTTTCTGAGATCAAACCAAATACTCCCTCCATATTGCAAAAAGTAGTCGTTTTTAGGTTTTGTTGTGTTTTGGTTGACCCCTTGTGCGTCCCTCCTCGTGTTCGCGTGTGTCGACTAGACCACCCGTGACGAGAAACAGAACCTCACCCTTTTATGAGTTGATTTATCAGTTATCATCTTGTTCTTGCTTGTTCTCGGTTGCAGCAGGTTCAAGGATCAATCGGGTTTCGACTTGGTTGATCGGTTCAGCGAGGTGACGTTGCGATTGCTTGGTTGCTGATCTCGTGGTTGGTAGCCGACTCATCTACTTCGCTGTACACTAAACCGACATATCGTTCCTCACCAGAAGATCGGGCCGACCCTGTGCGCATCACCTCAACATGAAATATGAAATTTGGAGGGCTTTTGCGAAGACTTTTTAGCGAGAGGGGCAGCGCGTGGCACGGTTCAGGGAGCGCCACGCGATTGAGCAGGCGGGAAGAGGCCGCACGCGGCGGGCTAGCAAAGTGACACGCGTGTAGGCAAGTCGATAGCCCCACCGTCCAAGCCCATCGGATCGGGCCGCGCTGGCCACAGATTGGCCCGTACATATGCCTTGCTCTTGCTCTGACCACTTTGCAAGAAGAACCATGTATTCTGTGTATTTGGGTTCTCATCCTCGGAAATTTTCGTATGAGCCCTTCCGCGGTTCACCCCCACAGACTCAGTTTTCCCTTTACCACCTCATAGTTTCTCCAACATTACAGTGCCGCCCTTTTTTCCTTTCTAACTACACCCGATGCTCATGAAAATTACGTCCAGTGCCACCGTTCATAGCACTCCAGCCCAATCGTTCCCCTGGCTCTTTCTCCCAGTCATTTGGTCCCCTCGAAGCTTAGCGCCTCAACCCCTGCTCTCCTCTTCTCCCCTCTACGCGGCGCCGACGCCTCCTCTGTCCTCGGTGGCAGCGCCGCCTCCTCTTCTTCACAGCCGGCGTCCTCATTCGGCGAGCGCCGCCGGCCCTTCTCCCGTCTCTTCCTCCCATTCACAGTCGCCGTCCCCACCTGATGGCCGCCACCCACCTTTTCCCACTGCGTCGCCCCGTCCTCTTCCCTGGCAGGCCTTTGCCTACGCCGGAGCACCGCCGGTCCTCCCTCCACGTCAGCCTCATGTCCACGTTCGCCGTGCTCGACTCGGTTGCCGCAGCCTCCGCTGCCTCCGGCCCCTATCGTGGGGCCATCAGATCTGTTCATGCCGGCATCTGGGGTAGCCGGATCCGGCGAGGGCAGCCCTCGCCCTAGCCAGATCCGTCGCCGTCGCCGCCTCGTTGGCGTTGCTGCCTCAAATCCAGTCCGTCGGCGCTCCGCCTCCGCATAGCTCCCTCTTAATTTCTTCTTCTCCTAGAGCCTCTTCTGTTTCAACACCAAGCGCCACCGCTCCGTTTCCATGGTGAGGACAGGTAAGTCTCTCCCCTCTTCATGGTTTCTCTTCTAGTGTGGTTGCGGCTGTCGTCGCCATGTAAATGTTGCTTCTTGCTTGGTAAATAAAACCTCTTAAGATTGTACATGTAAACCAGGTAAGAACTCCATCCACTGCGTGCCTTAGGCTATTTTCACACCTTCTGCAATTGTTGCATACCAATGCATAAAGTACTTTCATATTACAATATTTTGTATTGAGCTCATATTATGACATGTTCATTAATACTTGAAGTGTGACCGCTTACATTTACTGCTAGCGTCTTACATGTTTAGCCTTTCCCTGTTTTTAAACTTATCGCTGCATAGGCTGGCAATAGTTAGAGGCAACTTCTATCTCAAATATCCAGAATCATAGGCTACCCAAAATTCCCATGCCGGCAACATGATTACAAAAGACGCTGGGTGGTAAGCCTTTGGTGAGTGGATCCGCTAACATAGATTCAGTACTAATATGCTTAACAATAATAGTTTGATCTTGAATTCTATTTTTCAGAACATGGTATTTAATGTCTATGTGTTTGGCAGCAACATTAGACTTGTGGTTACTCCAATAGAAAACTGCGGGCTGATTATCGCAGTGCTTAGAAATGTTGTCTACAGCTCTAAGTCTGAGAATAAAGATCTTTAACCATACAGCCTGCTCGGTGGCTTCATAACATGCTACGAACTCAGATTGCATCTTTGAAGATGCTGTAAGTGATTGTTTGGAGCTTTTCCACGATATAGCTCCTCCAGCGAGGGTGAAGATATAACCTGACGTGGACTTCTCAGTATCCACACACCCTGCAAAGTTAGCGTCTGAATAGCCCACGACTTTGAGGCTTTCAGACTTCTTATACGTAAGCATGCAGTTCTTAGTGCCTTGCATATAACGCAAGACTTTCTTAACGGCCTTCCAGTGGTCCAAACATGTATTTGACTCATATCTGCCAAGCATCCCGGTAACAAAAGATAAGTCAGGGCGAGTACATACTTCTGTATACATAATGCTTTCGATAGTTGAAGCATAAGGTGCCGACTTCATTTGATCCATTTCATATTGATTTTAAGATCAGATGTAAAATGAATCGGGGGAAGAAGAGGCATAGAGGACGGCGTGGATGACGAACTCAACGGTGGATGGGATCCGGATAGCTTAGGCGCCGGGGGGGCACAATATCTAGAGTTAGTGCCATCCCGAGGACAGCCGTTGCCAGATCCGGGGCTAGCTAGGGGCTGTCGTCGTCAGGACCGTCAACCGTGAAGCCGCTGTCTTCGGATCCGGATTCCCCGGGGCCTGGCACCGCTGTACTGTTGCGACGACTCTGGAGACGGCTCCTGGAGCAACAATAGAAAGGGGAGATGTTATATGCCTCGAGAATTTCACAATCCACACATATGCTCCCGATATTGTTATATGCCTCGAGAATGTTATATGTTTTTGTTGTTTATCCTTGGAAATGTAATTGGTGCTACATGCATAATGCAACGCATCTGCTCCGCCGCCTGCCCGGCCGCGAGTGGGAGATGGGCGCCATCGCGGTGCGCTCGGGGGAGGCGTAATCATCGGCGCGCCACAAATGGAGGAGGGGCGGGCCATGGCCGTGGAAGACGGCCTCGGCGATCGGCCACGGAAGGAGGCGCCGGTGGACATCTGTCGAAGCCCGCAACAGGCGTTGATGGATCCGGCAAGGGTGGGAGCCATTTTCGTCTGACGCGGGTACCATAGAGGCAAGTGTCGCCAGATCTGGCCACCGTAGAGACCACGCCGCATGGAGGGCTTCAGGCGGCGGTGTCCGGGCAAGGAGTGGGTGTGGTTGCTATGTGGAGCGGTCCTACAAGGGCCGGGGCAGGGGCCGGAAGAAGCGGTGGCAGAGGGAGGGAGACGACGGCAAGGGTCGGAGGAAGAGGCGGCTGCGCGTGCGGGCGCGGGCTGAGGAATGGCCCGGAAGAGGCGGCGGCGGAAGAGGGGGAGGTGGCGGCGGACGGGGGAGGTGGCATCGCATCAGCACGGGAAAGAGGCCGAAGGAGGGCTGGGCGGCGCTCCTGGGCAGGCAGACATTGGCTCGAGAAGAGGAGATGGCGGCGCAGTGAGGCAAAATGAGGGGGCGTGAGGCAGGCGGGGGCTGGGTAGGAGCATTATATAGAGTGGCAGTGAGCGTCTTGTGAACACCAGATGTATTTAGAAAGGCAAAAAGGTCAACGATTTGTGGATCGAGAAACTACAGGGGCGTGGACGAAAAAGTGAGCAATCACAGGAGAACTAAGGAAGGGCTCGTGCGCGAATCCTTGAGGACTAAAACATAAAATAGTACAATGCAGGGGGTTTTCTGCAAAGTGGGCAGGATGGGGAGGTTGTACCGCCGGATCCAGGCCAGCGCTGCGCCGCGCCCTTAGCCCTACCACGCAGTGCCCTTGAGAATCTTTGCAAAAAACCCCCCGAGTTTTGGTTTTTCCATCGGAGTCCCCCTTCCACTGCTGCTTCCTTCATGCCAATTTCCGTCCGCGCACTCCAATTTTCCTGCAACATGCAGCCCAGACCTTTTTGGCTTTCTAAATACACCCATAGTTGCATCTAAATTACCCGCCAATGCCATCGTACTCACCACATTTTCAATCCTTCGGTTTTCGGCGAAATCGGATATTTGCCCCAAAGTTGAGCTGCCTCTGGATATTTTCCCCACTTGGCCTCTTTTGGTTTTGCTTTTGTCTCAGGGGGTGATTAGAAAATTGCCAAAACACACAGGGGAGGCGGCCGACACACGAGCGCCTGTCGAAATCCCGCGCCCAAGCACGCTGCACGACCCTTCTCCCTGCTGCCATCCTTCTCGCCGTCAGCGCTGCCATGGTGGGCTGCTCCCCGCCGGCCGGCGCGCCCTCCCCGGCGGACCGCACGCCCTCCCCGACGGCCCCCGCGCCCCCCGCGCCGGCCCCCGCGCCCTCCCCGCCGGCTCGCTGCATGCCGGGGTTCCTACCAGCGCCGCCATCTCCGGCATCCCCTTCACCGGCCCAGATTGCTCCCTTCCCCCCACAAGCTACAGGCAAGGTAATATCCTAGGGTTTACCCCCATTTTGGGAGAATCTTGCTTGCTTTGGGAATTCCTTGAGAAAAGTTAAGTAGATGCCTAACTGTAATCAGCAATGCTGCCAATGCATATGATACAATGCTTACTGTAGGCAATCCGAGCAATTTGTATTGTAGGCATATGATACAATGCTTACTTGGCTAAGACATGGAAACTAATCCAAATGCATATGTACCTGTTGCCTCATTAAACATCTGTATTGTTCTATCATTTAGGTCCCTAACCATGCAATTTGATGTGTCATATCTAAAGTTACACAATTTCCTCCATGATCTACACCCTTGGAATTTGTAGTAGTACTGTTGTGGTGTAATTAACCACCAGTACAGTAAGACAGTTTGTCGATTATGGGATCAAAATACTTAGCAAACCCCTTTATTTAGTTGCATTTAAACTTATTTTCTATGTGCATATGAACTAGGATGGTCCATAAATATTAGCATACTTGAATCAGCCATGATTGTTTTTTTTCATTTTTTGTGCATATGATTTCAGAGACTTTCGGGAAGTCCGATTGATTGGTCAAGTCTGGAAATTGTGCAAGACTCGGATGAGGAAGACAGATGATTCCAATGTTCCCATGACTGAGGAAGGCATGGATGATTTTAATGTTTGCATGGCCGATGAGAAGATGTATTCTTTGCTTGGTTTGAGGGAGGATGACATGGCTGCCAACACTAGTGCTGGAGGCAATGTAGAAAATGACACCGAAGGTCAAGCTGATGAGGTAACAATGGATGTAAAGAGCACACCTACTGTGATGAGGAAAATGTAACAATGGCTGTTGGCTCGACTTTTCCTTGTATGAATAAGTTCCGGATGGCTCTAAGAAAATATGCTATCTCAGGAGAGTTTGTTGTGAAGTCCAAGAAGTCTGATCCTACAAGATATTTTTGCTACTGTTATATGTTATTTTTACTACTGTCATATGTTATTTTTGTAAAAACTTAAATGAATCAACAAATGCTTATTATCATTTTCTACTTTTTCAGGAGTTATTTCAATCCAGATATCAAGTGTGACTACATTAATAACAACCTTGCTAAATGTTTCAATAGTTGGATAAGGGATATAAAGAATTTGCCTATTGTTATGTTGGTTGATAAGCTCAGAGTGATGGTCATGCAGCTCTTTAGGAAAAGGAGAGCTATTGGAGCAAGGTACAACCTCAGTTGAGAGATTCATGGTGAAATTGAGCCACTAACAGGAAGGTTTTAAAGACCTACAGTTGACCTTGATTTTGTCTTGCAAGCACCAATAACCAATAGAGGTGTAGGAAGACTGAGAAAGTTGAGAATGAAGCCTTGCACAGAAAAGGATACCGGAGAAAGAAAGTTAATGTGGGGGCTTGAACAAATGCAAAAGATGCGGAGAGTTAGGCCATAGGGAAGCGGGTTGTCCTAAAAAGACGTAAAGAAAAAGTGAACTTCTTATTTTCATCCTTATGTAAATTTTGGTTAAATTTTGTTGTACAAATATTTATGTTTCTCATTACAGGAAAAGTAGGAGCAAAAAAATACAGTGCCATAGGAAAGATCAAATGATGCAACTCCTGGACTTGTCACACGAAGGTGAATATCTTACATGGTAACTTACTTCTTAGTTCTTGTGTGCAGTTAATGAAATTCTCATCTTTTAGCCAAAGTGTGATGCTTGAGAGGAACGCTACAAGCCCTGGACCTATCACACGGAGGTAATTATCTCACATGTACCAAAAAAATTAGTTCTATTCATGTGGTTAATGAAATTGTAATGTTTTTATGGGAAAAGCCAAAGTGCAATGCTGATGGAAAATGGTGGATTGCAAGGACGATCCGGGATATCTACCCCGGAAGCAAAAAACAACACATGCCAAAAAGATTACTTTGAAGAGGAAAAGACAATTATTTTAAACGTTGGTTTAATATGCATCCCTTTTGTGGCTATGAACAATCTTTTGGCTATGTGTTAAGTGTAAGCAATATATAAGATGCTTGCTTATTTTGTTGATCGATTGTTGATTCATGCCCACTTTTGATGGTCGGAGACATTGCTTAATCCATGTGTTTAGCTGTCATATGTATAACCCATGTGATGTTTATCAATTGATATGCAAGTTTGCTGCTCATCCGTGTGATGCTTCTAATATGAACTGATGCTTTTGAGTGATGAAACATGCAATTCATTCATGCACGTATCCATTTTTCATTCAAAACAGCGATTTGGGAGGGAGAGGAGGGTGCGATTTGGGAGGAAGGCACACTGTAGGCGATATGGGAGGAGAGGAGCGTTCTGGATGAAGAGAACAGCAAGCTAGAGAGAGAGAAGGAGTCTTGAGTGTGTTTTGGCGATTTTAAAAACAGCCCCCTAAGACAAAAGCAAAACCAAAAGAGATCAAGTGGGATAAATATCTAGAGGCAGCTCAACTTTGGGCAAATACTTTGGGGGGAAATATCCGATTTCGCCCCGGTTTTCTCTTCGACCCCGTGCCGCCTCCTCCTCCTCCTCCTCCTGACCCAGTCCTCCGTCGCGTCGGAGCGCCGCCGCCCTCCTCGTGGGACCGCCCCGTCCTCACTCGCTCGCTGCCGGTCGAAGCTTTCCGCCTGTCCTGGTAGATCCGTCGAGGGCGACTTCTCCGGTGGCCAGATCCACCGTTGGTGCGGCCGTGTTTACCGGGTCCGTCGCCAGTGGGCAGCAGCACGGTTGCCAGCCGTACCAGCGCTCCCCCTTCGTCGGCGCCGCTGCGCCGTTGTCTCCTCTGCCTAGTGTGTCGCGCCGCAGCCGCCGGACCTGCTCCAGTGGGTGCAGCGGGAGGGAGGGTTCGTGCACCCCGCGCTCCGCGTATCCGACCATCCCGAGCACGGGCTCGGGGTCTCCGTCGTTGCGGCCGACGGCGGCATTCCTCCGGGCACCGTCCTCATCACCCAACAAGACCTCATCCTACTACGACTCCGCCGCCCTGCCGGTGCTGCGGATGCCGACGTGCCGTGCTTATGCAACTCGCCGACCATGTCTCCGGTAATGGCTTATGGCTCTTCGGGTCCGTTCGATTACCTGTGTTCGATTCGTTTTAGAGATATAATGAGATAAAAATAATGTGGTAACATACTCATCTTGGTATTTGACTATTTGTGAGTGCGTCGTAATATCTGATACACAACACGAAATCAGGGTCATGTGCTTTAGTGCAGATCTATTTCCATGTTAGAGTAATTCAAATGAATTGTTTGTAGTATCAAATGAATTATCATTTCTTGCTACTTATAGCTACATAAAGTTCAATAATTTTATATTGGTCGTCCAAATTATGTGCTGGACTTCGTGGTGTTTGGTGTTGGAAGTTGCCAATCGTTCAGATTGCAAAGTGAAAATTCATGCGTATAACATAGCATTGTGTGGGAGAGCGGGAGTGCTATGCTAAACGTTCAACATGGGCTCAAAGATGGTGAACTTACCTCCCTGGTTACTAGAGAAGCTTAGTAGTTTGTAGCATTTAACTTTTTGTTTTTTGGTTGTAGAAAGCCAGAAACTGACTTCAAGATGCCAGTTTTGTGCCATAGCGAATAGATAATACACTTGAGAATAATAATCATAACATCTGGAGGTATATTAAGCTGAAATTTTGAGGTGGAGCGATTATTCAATGCTATATTTTTTTTGGCTTCATTTTCTTGAGAGCCCTTTGTGTCTTCCATGGCGATTTGAACAAAACTAAAGTAATGTTTCGTAATTGCTCAGTCGTATAATCTGTTCTTTCTGTCTATAATGGCTAATGTTGTCTTGCTATTAAATTGCCGCGCGCTGAAAATTTAATTTATGCCTGTTATAATCCTAAATTTATGCCTGTTATAATCCTACTGTTTTTAGTGTGTGAGGTGATTTCATATTACACTAAAAACAACGGATGTCCATTTCTTTGAACTGTAATTATCCCCATGATGATATGTATATCATGCTGTTAGCATGCATCAAACTACACTACTCCAGAACCACCTACCACTTGATGGTTCTCACAACAGCATAGTTATAATCCTCCTTTTTCTGGAAAAAAAATCTTCCTTTTTATGCGCCAAAAACTTATGTATATCTTTATCTTCAATACCATTGCATTAAATGAAAAGTGTAATAAGCTTCTATTTAATTATTTGAGAAAAAATGCTAAAAATATGTGGTATGAAGAATTCAGTTGCCCGCATTTTCTGTTTTGCAGTGTCCCAGGGTAGGGGACTCAGAACTCTACAAGCAGCTAACTAACGAACCAAGCAAGCAAGAAACATGAATCATGCCAAAACTCCAGCAGAACGTATTCGAAATAAGATTAATATAATGTGTATTCACGCTAAAGTCTAAACAGAGTGAGAATTGTTAAGTTCAGACTGCCGTGCCAATTGATTCGTGATACTCCAGTAGATGTACATCCGCCAAATGAACTCGGGAAGGGTAAGAAGAAAATAAAGGGAGAAGGGATGGGCAAGGCTAGGGCAAGAAGGGAGAGCGAGCAGACCTCGCGCTGGGAGTGGGAGTGGGGCCAGGTGGTGATATTATTTTGATTGCCTATACTTGAGAAAGCATTTAAAATACCAGATAGTCATATTATATTATATGAAGTCTCTAACAGTGTCTTAGATTCTGAATGTGTTCGTGTAGTTGTTGCACAAACATTTGTTTCTCTGCATCCATCTTTTTCATGGTATTTCTTTGCATTTGTCTAAATGTTCTAACTCTGAAGAAAAGCTTTTTTTTTCACAATCCAAACATTTATCTTTACTATTGTCATAGATCTAATCTAATCATGATGATACACGATATGTTGTCTAAATACATCTGTCTTTTATTAGGATATATTTAAACCACATGCCATTATATGATACAACACCATCTATTGGACAATTTTAATCTCTATGCTATGCATGTACCTATCGGTCATAGTGTTTGAATTCAACTGGACTTCATTACACCTTATCTACACATTCTACCTGAAAAATATGCCCTCACTTGTCACTAATAATGTATATATGTTGTAATGGTGCAGGATAAGAGCACTAAGCGAGAAATCCTGTAGGAAGAAAAAAGAAACGCATAAAGATAAACAAACAAACAAACAATTCACCAGTTATGAATCTTCTGTTACTAATTTATTTCTATGTTTTATAGCTTTTTATTTTTCCATGGTACAACTATGGTACTAAATTTCTTATTTTTAACCCCTATGCTATGCATGTACCTATCGGTCATAGTGTTTGAATTCAATTGGACTTCATTACACCTTATCTACACATTCGATTTGAAAAATATGCCCTCACTTGTCACTAATACTGTATATATATATTGTAACTGTGCAGTACAAGAGCGCTAAGTGAGAAATCCTGTTGGAAGAAAAAAGAATCGCATAAAGATAAAGAAACAAACAATTCACCAGGTATGAATCTTCCGTTACTAATTTAATTCTATTTTTTAATTCTATGACGATGGGTTACATTAGCGCGCCAACGGCGTGTTCGTTTTCTAGTCTAACCTGAAGCGCATCATCTGGTCTATTCAGACCAAACAGCTGGCCCATGAAACCCTCAGAAACGTTGCAACAAGTAGCATTCAATCTTTCGTCTCTCTCTCTCTGACTACTGCTGTGCTACCTGGACGCCGGCCGCGGCGGCGGCGCATCTCCGGTTCCATCGCCAAAGCCACCAGCGGGGATGTCCTCTCCGCCGCTTCCGCTCCCCTCTCCATGCCTCCGGCCCCTCATCTTCCTCATCTCCGCTCTGCTGCTCGCCTCCGTGCGCAGGTCCGCCCCCTTCGTCCGTCTCGTTTCGCGCCGCCTTTTCCTGGTACTGTTTGCCAACCGCTCCTCCGTGCTCTTCCCCTTGTAGCGTGGAGGAGGCCAGGGCCCTAACCGTCAGCGAGGAGCTGGTGGGTGAGACCATGCCGCTGCGCCATGGTAGGCGGCTCTACAGGCTTGCCGGACTGCGGCCGGCCGTGTGGTACGAAGTCAAGATCTCCTACCCGGCCTCCGTACGACCTTACCCTTGTAATTGTTGAGAGAAACAAGCATGATGACGAGAAATCGTCATTTTCACCTTGCAGCTTCTTGTTCTTGACGGCATCGTTTGGTGCTTGTAGATACCGTCGAGCTTTTCGATTTGGCTCGTGGACGATCCTAATGCCGTGGAGGATCGGGGGAGCAAGAACAGGAGGTTGCTCAACATGGAGAAGATTATTTTCAAGGCTGACAGCACCAAGCCGGTCAGTATTCACTAACATTTTATCTAGATTTGCTGATTAGTTGCAGAACTGGGGTGGTGTTCACTTGATAATGTGGATTATAATGTCTGTATGCGATGATGTGATCGGCCTTAGGTTTATGTTCTTGTCACTGTGGAGCCTGAGGGAATGATCGCAAAGCCAAATGTGCCGGAGAGAGAGCTAGCCCTCTTCAACATTGGTATGGCAGCAGTTATTATTTATATTTTGTTGTGCTCATATGTCATTCAGATCTTGAACGGACAAATCGAGCCAAAACTGAACTCAGTAACTTGTACTTATGACACCTGTAGATATTATCACACTTTTTACCTGGTAGCGTTAGGTGGATCTAATCTTGCAGTTTGGTCATTCTTGTGCAATCTGGTGGAATGAATATTTTTGCATCGAGCAAGTACACTGAGCCTTGGCTGCTCATTTACCCGTGTATGTCGTTTTCCAGTTCATCTATAAAGTTATGGATAGCTTTAGGCTGTAAAGGTCGGTCCACTGGCCCTAATATGTTTGACATTGGCACATCAATTGAAAAGGTTGAACATGAAACTGGAAAAAAAAACCTTCATCCAATAAACAATTTGCTTCAAGGGGGCGACCTACAAGTTCAGCTTTTAGATTCAATTGCTACTATCTGACCTGATAGGTCCTGTCACATCCAAATTGCATTGGTGTTTTCTGCAATTGTAGCTGATGAGTGATTATTTGTTTCAGTCAGCAATGATCTTTCGTTGACCGTATATCAAAAGTCGAGCATAACCTTGAAAAAGTTGGACCCAGTAGAAATCATGGCTTATTGTTTGATGATGTTGTTTACTTGTGTTCTGTACTAAATTAAAATATCTAAGGCAGGTTCTTGCACAGCGGTAGTGTACAGACCTTGTTTGTAAGTAAGTAATGATCTTTTTGATTTATGAATAGAAAAGGGGTATTAATTACTTTAAGTGGCCGTATGATTAGCATTATTCCTATTGTCATAGTGAGTTCTGTTTTGGTGTCATCTTTATCATTGACGTTTTTAGAAAATTATTTAAGCTAGTTCCATTCCCACTTTAAATATGTCAATTCAGGCAGCTGTAGTTTTCCCCTAATTTCCTCGTGTTATCGAAACCTGGCTCTTCTACCTATTGCTTTCGTGCAACCACCACCTAAATATCACTTTTAATCAATAGAGTGCTTTGTATTTTACCTGGCTCTTCTACCTATTGCTTTCATGCAACCACCACCTAAATATCACTTTTAATCAATAGAGTGCTTTGTATTTTCATTTTTGTGCAGTTTGCGATGAACTTATGCTTGGGATCCCACATTTTGCCTGGTGGGCTGGAATTGCAGCAGTGCTTTCCATTGTATTGGCATCATTGGCACCACATTTTCTGCCGGTGCACAAGCTACTTAACTATGGAGCTACAGAATTGAGCAGTTCGGATGCAACCAAGCTCTCATGACAGACAATTTGTGAAGTAAACTATAATGGCCCCATTTTTTCAGAGTAGTCTAGTGTAGATGCTTCTTTTTTTGAGAGAATTAGGGTACAGTAAATTGGGGCTTATCGGGGCCAATGTTACGAGCTTCTGGAATACGATGGGATCTTCGTAAAGTTGATCCTTACGAGTCTTACAACCAGTTATGCATCTTTTTTTTTGGTTTTTTATATTTTTAAAAATTGTTTTTGCAGAAATGGTGTTTACTTTTTGATTTTGCAAAATTGAGCACCGATCGCCCGTATAACAAGCGACGGATCCCTGTCGTCACGCCATCCAACGCCATTTAGGATGATGACAAACTGATCGCCCGTCCCATGGGCGATCACGTAATATATGGGTGATAGGTGGTCGACCTTTACGCAAAAACGTTGACTAGTTGCATGCTGGTACCTATTGCCAAATGGTTGAGCGATAGGTCTGACATGTGGACCCTGATTGAAATCTATCACCCAACCATCGAGTGATAGGTCTGACATATGGGCCCCATGTCCCAGTGTCTTCTTTTCTCACAAGACGTTAGCTGGATAACATCCTATTGCCCTTTTATTGGGTGATCGCTGCCCAAAGAGGTGATAGGTACCCCCATCGCCCACACCATTGGTGATCGGCGTCTAATTTTGCAAAATTCGAAAGTAAACCATCGTTTCTACAAAATCAATTTAACAAAATATAAAAACCCAAAATTTTGCTTGCATCGTGTTCTCACTCATTTTTAGTTTTATCTGATGCAGCTGTGAAGAAGCATCCGATGGTGAGTGTTGTACCCTAGAGTTAGCTATATTAATGTCAAAAACGTTTCATTAGCTCATCGATGAGCATCATATGTCGTCCATGCTAATTTTGTTCTTGTGACGAGACGGGGTAGCTTATGAGTCATTAGACTATCCCGAACAATGATACCTATAACAATACCTATAATTGGATACCTATATGCCCATTTAGATTTCAAACCTATATTTCTGACCTTCACACAAAATGAGTATTGTGATCGGTCATTTGGAGTAGTAAAGTGATACCCAAATTTTGGGTACGATGCTGTTTCAGGTCTCTTTGTTGGAAACAGTCTTGCATAGCATGCCTCTCTTACAGAGACACACTATATTTTTGCCAGCCTGCGGCCTAGGACCCCTAATTATCCATAATCCAAAGCTCATGGGGCGCCGGCGCCGCGAACACCAGCGAGTACAACCGGTGGGCGGAGCACACCCGGTTCCGCGTCGGTGACGCCATTGGTACGTGTAAAAAGCGTCTCCGGTTGGTTTTTTATAATACCGTGGTAGATTTAGAGGGGTTGCTGGAATTATTCTACTATTATAAGTATGGTGTAGATTGCGAATGAATTTTAGAGAAATAAATAGGGGGGTGTTAATAGTGTTTTAGAGCATCCACATCTGTTTCTCTATCCTTCTTCATTTTACTAATAGATACCCTTCTATCATTTTCTTTAAATTTCCTTCACACTTTACATTGCATTCTGTACGATTTTTTCTCTCTATTTAAAAATACAGTATTTCTGAGTGACCGTTACATATGCTTTTAGAGGGGAGATATATAAAGACCGTTGGTGATGCTTTATTTAGAGCTATCTCTCTGGTCAACTAGTACGTACGTGTGTATCCGTTGCTAGCTGGGGTCTCGCTGCATTCATGGCGCTAGGCGCATGCCACATCAGCGCCCGCTGGAGTGGGAGAGGTTTGCAAGGAGCCAAGAAGATATCACACGAATTAACACAGGGTATAGCTGCGTCCGTCCGCGCGTGCTTCCTTTCTATCTCCATTGTTTCAGACTTTGGTGGGTTATCGCGTCCGCGTCCGCGCCGCGCGGGCGCTCACGCACGTACTTCTATCTCCATGATGCGCGCCACCATCTCACTATGCATGTCGACGACCTGGCCGGAGGGGGTTCCTTGAAGCTTCCCCGGAATGAATTCCACTGAGAGATCTTGAGAGAGACAGAGAGAGGCGACAAATGCAAGATATAGAATGACGCTGGAAGCTTGGCTGAATTCTTCGGTTTAAAATGCTACTAGCATGCATGCCATTTATTGCACAAATATGTCTGCTGCATTTATCGTCTCCTCCTCCTTTTTGTCCACATCGACTCATCGAGCCGTGTTGGTTAATGATTAACGCCTAGTGATTTAGTAGCACTGTTTGTTTTACCTCCGATGGTAGAAAGAATTAAAAAGATTATCTCTTTTTTTGTTTCTAGTTTTGACTTTCGATTAGCATCTAATGAACTTGCATGCATGCAGCATTCACGTACCAGCCTGGGAACGACTCGGTGCTGGTCGTCGACCAGAGCGCGTACGACGCCTGCGACGTGGGCTCGCCGATGGACAGGTTCGACGACGGCAACACCGTGTTCACCTTCACCCGATCCGGGCCCTACTACTTCGTCAGCGGCAACAGGGACAATTGCAACCGCAACCAGAAGCTGATCGTCGTCGTCATGGCGGAGCACGTGGCCGGGAACGGCACCGCGCTGGCTCCGTCGCCGGCCGGCGGCAACGCCACCACCAGCAGCCCGTTCTCGCCGCCGTCCCCGCCGTCGCCGTTGGGCATCGAGCCCACGGCGAACCAGCCGGCGCCGAACCCCGCGGCCCCCAAGGCGGCAGGCATTGCCGGCAAAGCAGCGCTCGCCGTTGCGGCGGCGCTGTTCTATGCGCTTGCTTGATCGACATATATACGTTTTGTCGAGATGATATATCCTGTTTCACTTACCGAAAATGTGGCTTCACTAAGTTTGTTCTTAATCCTTCGTGTAATAATGTATGTATGAGTGCTGCCGCGGACCTGCGGTGTTACTATTGATCACCCTGATGTAATTATTCAAATTATTTTTCCTTTATATGAACCAATGATCAATGCAATGAAATGCAGCATAATTATGTAAATTATTTGTGTTTTGCTTAGGTGAAAATTAAATCAATTTAGTGATGACTTCCAATCAATCAATATATAAGCACATCCATCAACATGTCTAAATAGAAAAACATACCACATATAAAATGGAAAATACACTTTTAGCGACATGACCAATCTTTGTCTCTACTAAACCTTTAGCGGCCCAGCCCACTAGCCATCCCCACGGGTTAGTGGCCATACTAGCGTAGCCTACAACTAGCTCTATTGTGTTTAAGCCCAAAAAAAACTCTTTTCGCGCTTAGTACCTGCTCACACGTATAATTGCTTAAATCTCCAAAACCTTTTTACGGTAGGCTATAAGTGCAAAAAAAAAAGCAAGCCACGTGTAAATCTTTTTGCACGTTTAGTGCCCGCTCACACGTACAGTTGTCCAAATTTACTAATACGTTTTGGGTTGGGTTGTAAGAGCCAAAAGATACGGAAAACGTATTCAGATCATTTTACATATTTAGTACCTGCTCAAGCTACACCTACAATCTAAATTTTCGGCTAGTATCTAAATTTACAAATACGTTTTAACGTTGGACTATACATGTAAAAAAAATGAACATAAGCCACATGCTCAAAACTTCCAACCTACAATACCAATACATTACAATCTACACGCCTCCTATCGACATATTTTTTTTCGAACAAGATATGGCATATATTCACGACTTCCGGTAAATCACACGATCAAGCATGATTTCCGTACTAGGTGAAGCTAGTCGATGCCCTTAACCATCACTGGGTTGCTTAGATACAGTACTTTCAGCGATATCCCGGAGTTCCTTCCCTCTTCTCATAACGCACGCTTGCGAGCATATCTGCCTTGAATTCAATGTGCAATGCAGCCCTTAGGATTCCTAAAAAATGGCATCACCTTGCATTAATTTCACTAATCTCAATTAGCTTGCTCCGTTTTTAGAGCATCCCAAACAACCCTCTATATCATTCTATAAAATATAATTAATTGACACATAAATAGTGTTTTACAAGATGGTATAGAGGGTCTGTTAATTGTTGGAGATGCTCTTACCTTACTAAGTACATTCGTGCATTTGCACGATGGATGGCAGCATTAGTGGCACTTAACTATTTTATTCTCCATGCAGATCGAGCCTCCTCATCATAAGCATGCATGCTCTAGATCAGCAGGTAAAAAACACAGCAAGAGATTACCCATATCTTCACCATTGTTAAGGAGCAATGCATCACCAATTAATCACTCCTCGTCAACGAGCGTTACAGGTAGTCGATCTGTGAAGGCAGTAAAAAAACTTTGTGCATTTTACAGCACGAGGACGCCAGCATTTTTTCCTCCAGGTGCAAGTGCAACGGCTATAAATAGAGTCCGAGGCCAGGCAAGGGAAACACAAGAGAACATTGGCCGGGTCGAGTGCGTAGGCACAAACACTAGACACACACCGGTGAGAGTGAGACAGTTCGCAAGCCAACCCATGGATTTTGGTCTGGATTTTGGGATGAACCAACCTGTTCATGGCAGCCCATCGTTCATGCAGATGATGGCCGGAATTGTTGGAGATGGGTTCTCAGGAGGATCGGTAAGTTTTCTAATGGTATATATATAGCTAGATAAAAAATTTCTTGTATGTTTAATTTCTTTGACGCGGGATGCCCAGAGAATTGCACGCTTCTTTTGTTCTTTGCAAGAAAGATTTTTAGTGCAATAAAATTCTTGTGAGCATCGTGTTTTTTTATGGTTTCGTATATTACCTCCGGAAATATAAAAGTTTAAATCGTGTAGACCATGTTTTTTTTTGGTTTGTATTTTAGGGATTTCTCATTTCAATTAACTTTTGTACAAAATTTTCTTCTCCAAACATGTGTGGAGTCTAAAAAAATATCTGATTTTTTATTTAATTAAATCTATGTATAGCCTACTAGGCTACATCTGTACATATAGATTGATTTTGTTTTTGAGCGAGAGGGGTAGATGTAAAGGACCTCACTCATTTTTTTTTAGCCCATGCTTTGAAAAAAAAGATGAGAGAGAACCGTGTTTCTTTTTTTATCCCAAAACATGCAACTATTTCTTTCATATAATTTGTTTTGATGTATAGCCATATTTATTTGATGACATAATTATTTCTCCTGAATTTTGCTATTAAAGTGCCGGTCTACCATAGCCAGGGGTTTGGTACGTAGTTTTTTTTTAAAAAAAAGGTAGACCGTATGGCTGATTACCATTATTTTGTCGTAGATTTTTTTGAAAAATGAAACATAGTCTAAAAAATGACTTCAAACAAAAAACAACCAAATCAATTTGAATGTCAACAAAACTGATTTATCTTTTCTCAGTTTGAAAAAAGGTGTGGTTACAATTCTTTTTACTGGAATATAGTTTTAGAAGCCTTTCTTTTTCTTTTTAAAGTTACTCCCTCCGGTCACAAAAACAAGTCGCCATTGACTTTTGGACAGGTTTTGACCATTCGTCTTATTCAAAAAATTTATATAAATATTATGTATTTTGTTATGATTTGGTTTATTATTAAATGTATTTTAAGTATGACTTATACTTTTACATATTTGAACTAAATTTTTGAATATGACGAATGGTCAAAGGCTTGTTCAAAAGTCAGCGGCGACTTCTTTTTGTGACCGGAGATAGTATTTTTTAGATGGATGTAAATCTAACAAGGAAAGTATTTTTTTTCTTTGACCAGGTTGGCATGTTACACAGTAGTCAGCCACAAGACAAGGAGCAGAGGTTGAGTAACAAATCCAGAAAACGCCGTGCAACATATGACGATGAAGTTGATGAAATATCACCTAGCAACAATAACACTGGGGGCATTGTGGACAACCCCCCAGCAAAGAAGAAAAGCCTCCATAGGCTCACTACCCAGCAGGTGCAACTGCTTGAAGGGTATGTTCCTAAAAAATAACATCACTGATTAAAATGTTAGTAATAATTCATTTGTTTCATCACCAATAAAGCTCTCTGTTGAGAATATTTTTTTTGAAAAGCCAATTGAACCTATCTGTCACGGCATGGTTTAGAACCTATTTGCTGGGAAATAGTTTAAACTTTCGCAAAAATATAGTTGACACTTAGCAATCGAACATTTATTGAGTTTATTTTAAAAAAAGAGGTTAGCAGTGCACATTCTTCTTGTCATTTGGCTTGTCTCTGCCTTCCTTGAATAAACAGGTATTTCAGCATTTGTGCGCACCCTGACGATTTTCAAAGGAGGCAGCTAAGTCAGACTACTGGTCTTCGTGTCCAACAAGTGAAGTTTTGGTTTCAGAACAAGAGGACACACAATAAGGTATGATCTAAAGCACAATTTCAGGGTGCACTAAAATGAATACAAAACGTACGTCCATAATCAATTCCCCTCGATCTAATGGTGTAAACTGATTTCCTTTCTTTATACTATTATAGTAGTTACCTTCTTGCGTGGAATGGCCTCTAAATGAACCGGTTGGATCAAAAATATAATATTGTTCATTTATATTGTTGTCGTGTGCTATAAAGAAGCTCGATCTAGAACATTGATAACTTACAATCTCAATGATGCAGCTGGATATCATTATCTATCTGACTATTAAGTATGCATTACATTTGTTTAACTGGCATTCCGTTGGTACACTAGATTGTCCATTTTGTGAACAAGCGAATTTCCTACTTATGGCATTGAAACATTTCTAACTCTCAACAAAATAGTACTACCTTACGCCTTTTCTATACTTGCACTTCCCCTGTCATGCTTCAGTATAAGAAGGTACGAGTTCTAACTATTCATGACTGTTAGGATCACCCTGTCATCTTCACTTATTCAGTTATAAATGTATGTATTTGGACATTTTATTCTATGCACAAGTAGGAAATGATAGAAAAAATTCTGCAGTTGGCGTTACTAATCATTCTTTCGTTCAAAAATTACTAACTTTTAGCATAAAAAAATTACTAATCATTCTTTGTAACTGTTCCTTGCCACAAATTGTAGCATGTGACTGGGAAAGAAGAGAACTACAGGCTGAAGGTGGAGAATGAAATGCTGAAGGACGAAAACAGCAGGCTTAAGCAGGCACATAATACCACGTTTTGCCTCAACTGCAGTGGTCCAGAAGCACAGAATCTTGCAGCTGAGTTGCAAAAGTTAAAGGAGCAAAATGAGTTCATGCAACAAGAGGTACGCCATAGAAGGAAGTCCTTCCATAAATTTCAGAAAAAAAAAATCGAAACACCCAGAAGATTATATATCAATTTCAGCAACTTGGATAGCAATGCTGAGATCTACCACTATCTGACAGTACCTATCATGTTAACAATTGGCTGAAGCACTCTTTTTTTTATGACATAACATGCCTTGTGATTAATCATTTGCATCCTCTACATTATAATTCTTGTCAAAGAAAACACAAGTTCAAAAAGGTCTCTCTTTTTTTCTTGAGATAATTCATGATTGTATCTCATAGTTCTAGTTTTGTTGTATTCTTTGGTTGGCAGCTATCACGGTTCCATGGCGAATCACTTCCGAGTTCATACATGGCTTTCCAACTTGACTCGACAGCAGAGAATGTCACTGAGAGACAGGATGACACACTGATGGTTTCTGAATTAGTCAGGAACGCAATGGTTGAATTTGTCACTTTGGCCGAGTCTCATGGCCCTTTATGGTTGCCTATCCCTGGTGGTTCAGTCGAAATATTGAACAAGGTAGCTTATGCCCAAAACTTTGCTGGAAAAAACAGTGCAGATGCCATAGGATTCAGGACAGAGGCTACCCGCTCCGATGCTGTGGTCATGCTGGATCCCAAAAATATTGTGGATTATCTCATGGATGCTGTAAGTTTTCTATATTGATTTTCATAAAATCTAGGTGATATAAATGTTCGTGCCAATGATGATATTTCAAGTTGCAATCTGATACCAATGTTAAGTAACCCTGCAGGAATGCTATGCAACTCTCTGCCCTGGACTTCTTTCTAGAGCAAAAACCATCAAGGTTTACAAGCCGCCTACTAATAAAGGATATGATGGGGCGATGCAGTTGGTATGTATGACTCGTTTCTTCACTACCTTTAGCACAGAGGTTTTTGGCGCGAGCACGAACTGTCGCCCAAAAACAAAGTAGTATATGTGAAAAGTACAGTACAGTACAGTCAGTACTGAAAGAAATAAGCACTGTCTTAATGCGAAAATGATGTGTTTGTGAATACAACGATTTGCCTTTTTTTATTTTCCTTGCCTTGGAAACAACAGATGGCTACTGAGACGGTTTTCCCATCGCCCCTGGTACCGGCAAGAAAATGCACGTTCGTGAGGTATTGCAGGGAGCTGAGAGAGGGAATCGTGGTGGTCGTCGACGTGTCCTTGGACGACGGCAATGGCGACTTCTTCAACTGCCGGAAACTGCCATCAGGAGTATTGATTCGATCCCTAAGGCCCAACAGCTGCAAGGTACGGCGCACAAACACACAGAGAAGACTGGACAAGAATGGATTTTTAGCATTGCAGCGTATGATAGTCTTGATCTGCCCCAAATATCCAATTCCGATCGAAATCGTCTTCACAGGTCACTGTCGTGGAGCACGTTCGAGTGGAAGACACAGGGGTTCATCAGCTCTACCAGCCATGCCTGGATGGGCTCTTCTTCGGAGCTCGGCGCTGGGCGTCGAGCATGGCGCGGCAGTGCGCGCGCATGAGGGACGTGTTCCATGTCACCACCGGTTCTCTTCGCAGCGGTAACTGTAAGGCGGCGATCGACCTGCAAATCTTTTCATGTTCTGGAACTCTGAAGAATTAGAGACGTTTCAATCCTGGTGTCTAAAAATAAAAAACTTTTGGTTTGTTTCAGTCAGCTCGAAGGGGAGGAAGACGCTGATGAAGCTCGCGGACGCCCTGCTAGCGAGCTTCGCCGCCAGCATGGCCGCCGCCCACGATGGAGCGTGGGCCGTCCTGCGCGGCGCCGGCACGGAGGACGATATCAAGATCGCGTACAGGAGCAACGGCGACGACGCCCACACCGCCGTCTTGTCCGCGAGCGCGTCGTTCCGGTTCCCGCTGCCGCTGAAGAGGACGTACGATCTGCTCAGGAACAACATGCTGCGTCAGAAGGTAACTAAGCCCAAGAAATGCACACGCTCGCATGCGTCACGTGCTCTGCTCACACATGTCGGCATGCAGTGGGACGTGCTGGTGAGCAACGGCGCCGTCAAGGAGGAGGTCCGCGTCTCCAATGGCGCCTTGGGCGGCGAAGACGATGGTGTCTCCATTGTTCATGTCAAGGTAGCTTCTTCAGGCGTTCAGCCTCTGAGCCTCCCTCACACTGATCGTTGCACTGGCGATTCCGAATCTCACTCGGCTGACACGACCACATGCGACTTATCAGTGCGGCGCGGAGAAGAAGGAGAAGCTCATGATCCTGCAGAACAGCTGCTACGACGTGTCGGGTGCTTTCATGGTCTACTCCCCCATCGACACCAGGGTGATGAGAACGGTGCTGAGCCCCGGCGAGCAGGAGGGCAAGGTGTCCCTCTACCCCACCGGCTTCTCCCTCGTCCCCGACGGCGACGCCGCGCACGGCGCCGCCGCCCTCGGGATGGGTGGGGGGACCCTGGTGACCGTGGGGTTCCAGATTCTCCTCAAGCTCGCCCGCGAGACTGGCCTCTTCCCTCGCTCGGTCTCCTCCGCCGTCAACCTCATGGCCGACAACATCAACAACATCAAGGTGGCGCTCACCAACCACCACTCCGCCGTAAACGATAGGAAGAACAAGTCTGCCATCTAGGATGCATCCGAGGTAATATTCTTTGTTGATAAGCAACATACCCCAAAACTCTACAAGTTTTTTCGCCTGGTTCATGGTGTCTGCTTGGTGATTACCAGTTGACTACCTGACCTTTCTGTTTTGTGCAGGGAGAAAAGAGAGGCGTCATATTCTTATCTATGGAGGTTGATCAGTCAAGGACTTAGAGGAGAATTCATCACCTCGGAACACCATCTTTTCTCCCGGCATTACTGTAACAATTAGCTATCATTTCCCTTCGGTACTTTCAGCTCTCGCCTCATGGCAAGAGCCTGTAATAATGGTTTAAGAACCAAAGATAGTTATCGTATCCTCGTTTGTACTAGTATGCTTGTTGAATAACTGCCATGCAACCAAGCAGTTTGGATGCGGATTTGGTACTGTGCATTGATGCTGTTTTAGTTAAAAACCTAAATTTACCTTTTTATTTGTTACTGTTTTGATGCTATTTGAGAACCTCAATTTTCTTGTTGATTTGGCGTTGCATGAATGCTATTTTGTAGGGTTTTGCAAGCCTTTACTTCACACAGTAAGCATATCACTCCTCTGCTAGCTGGATAGCCTACAGCCCTACACACACACACACAGCAATCACCTTTAAAATAAGATCCAGCTTCAATTCTAGCCATGGTGTTTTTATCAACTCTAGTGGCTTCAATTTAAGAATCAGCTCTGTTTTACGTTTACCCATTATTGCGGTCATTTCTGCTTTCACTTCCACACTACGTACAAGGGAGCTAGTGAACTCGTGAGTTGCTTACTATAGTCTGCACTTATTGGGCCTCTTTGATGAGTACATATCAGGTGCAATCAGGCTTCCGGTGCAATCACCGTGCAACCCAACTAACAAAAGTCATGAAAAAATCTGAAAAAAATTGTAGATGTACTCTTGAACTTACTCTACCTATGTATGAAATTTCAAGGTCAAATTCATTCTATAGTAAGATTTACAAAAAAAATAAAATTCTATCAATTTTAAACCCTTCAAATTTGTAAGAATTTTCTCTTTTTTATAACTCATAATATAAAATGAATTTGGTCTTGAAATTTCATACATAGGTAGAGTAAGTTCAAGAGTACGTCTACAATTTTTTTTAGATTTTTTCATGACTTTTGTTAGTTGGGTTGCACGGTGATTGCACCGGAAGCCTGATTGCACCTAATATGTACTCCTCTTTGATACCGTGTTTAGTTTAGTTTTTGTTGGAATTGCAATTTTTGTTATTTTTATATACACCATTCACTTTATTTTTTGAAAATAAATTGTTTATAACTTTGTAGGGTTTTTCTCAAAGATCTCAAAAAAATTAATGATTTATTTAGCCTTTTCATACCAGTTTCAAAGGTGATCAAATTTTACCAACAAAAACTAAACTAAAACTAAACAAGCTATCAAAGAGGTCCATTATCAATATGAACATTGTTAAGTAGGGTTAAACAAATAGCTAAATAGCCCAGATGAATAAAAACCTTTTAGTGTTAGGGCACCTCACATTTATTATCGCCAAACCAAAATATATATCCCATAGAAATGTTTTTGGAGAAAGTTGTTACAAACCAATTTAGAACTCTTAAATGGGCTTGGAGGGTAGAACATGATAACTAAAAGGGTGAAATTTTGACCTCAATTTTTGTTCGAACTACAATTTTGAATTGACAGTTTAGAAGGAATTCACCAACCTACAAACCTAGATCTCCACTAGCCAATCCCTATCTTCGAGACCGGAACCCAACCACCAGCACCCTTACGAACCCAAAATGAAGAATACACTCATACATGTGGTTACAGGCACTTTCACGGTCATTGGATGTGCACCAAGATGCGTCACGATCATTGGATGTGTGCCAAAATTGTACTCCATCCCACGCAACCCTCAAGTGACATTTTTATGCCAAGGTAACTAGAATTTTTTTTTCCAAAAAGCAATCCATTTTTTCTTCTACCTCCCCTCACTCCACCGAGTAGGCCACCGGCGACCACCACCTCGGCCATGGCATGACCACGCCAGCTCTCATTGCGCTGTTATACTAGCCAACGCGCCGAGCCACGATGCATTGTCAAGTCGTGCACGTGCCAAGGCCATGCCGACCTGGTCGCACCATGGTGAAGTCGGTGGTCGCTGGCAATGGCGGTCCACGGCTCAGAGGAGAGAGGAGCAGGGGAGGAAGGAGGGAGTCGATTGCTTGAAAATCGACAATACAGGTGATTTTTTTTGCAAAATATATATGTGAAGAGGGAGTTGTCCTCTGCATGAATCTTAGCACGGATCCAGTGGTTGCGGATAGGTCTGTAACCGCATATATATGGGGGATTGAATAACCGTTACAAACCCCTCGATGTTCCTCACAACCTTCCGATGGCAGGTGGTGACAACATCCCTCCTCATCGTCCTTACCTCCTACCTCAACGCTTACTCTTAGCGACAATGTGAATCATCTTTGCGCATACAACTACGCTTGGTGTCCTCACTACGCTAGGCAATGATGCGACGTTCTCAGTTCTCCACATACATGACTACTCTCGACGGTCATGGCAGATCTGTGACCTACTGCTTTTAATGGGCACGATGGAGCGACGAATGTCTCCTCCCTGACACACACGATAAAGCAGCGCCCTGCTCCTCTTGGTGACGAAATCAGCGGTCAAGCACTTACTCAGCTATTCTTGCCTCCCTCGCAAGGCTAGGCCACGTTGAGACGGGACAAGTGGATTTGGGCCCCCCAACATGACAAGGTTGGGTCAAGGTGAGGTGTTGAGTGGGCCAGGTCAAGGAGGGTGGAGTCACGACCTAGCTCTAAACCGACCCATCTCAAACTCCTTTTTGTTCCTTCACTCTATATCAAAACAATTAATATCCACTTTAATCTTAAAATTAGTGTGTTTTACCTAGTGAGGCAGTCAAAGTATTACACATACATAACAATTCATCCGTTTTTTCTTTCCTAACGTATAGGCCCTCTAGCAGGTTTGGTTTACATGTGATGCAGGGTGTAGCTTGCCTTGTATCAGGGTAGGTAAAGATCTCTAGGCTTGGTGAAAGCTGGAGGAACCGTAGCACAGCATATAGCAGCCATCACCTAAACACAACTTAAACCATTTTCAGAATTATATAAAAGGTTCTGGAACGCTAAGCACCTTGCCAGTTCGTTTCCCAACATACCTTAATGCAAGCAAAGTAGAACTAGTAGGAAATTCAGAACTAAGAACAATGCTGGATAATTGGCAAACAGAACTGTCATCTGAAATCATTATTATCATATGACTATGACAATGCCAATGCAGGTCTTTTTGTAACCTAGCCATTATCACAGAAATTTCATGGGGAAATCAATTAGTCCGGCAATTAATGTATGACTTTCAGGGAAACCAATCATTCTATATATATGGACAAGTTTAAATTAATTTCAAAGAAACAAATGCGCTCAATAAACACCGTCAAGGCGACCTTGTATCATCTGAACATTAGCATATATATAATGACAACAAACAACTATCAGCAAACATATAAAACACAGTAACTTGAACTAGGATAGAACTAAACACATTGAGATGCAAGGCAATTGCAAAACTCAGCATCTTGAAGTTTGCTCTTCGTACTGACAAAATTTATAACCCACAGACACAAATTAGCCAACACAAGTACACAACACACTATAGGCCAAAATTGCAATTGTATCATACTATTATGCGACAGAAGTTTGATCTCCAAATTTAACCCATGTGGTGCTATATAGGGACACGAGAAAAACATTCTTTTCATTGTTTCAAGGGGTAAAAAAATAAAAAACAACTTAGATAAACAATTGCCCTGAGAATCTGAAACCATTTTGCTGATGTCTTTCATCAATTTATGTACATTAAAGGAACAGAACCAAATGCTACATAAAATTGAAATCTAATCTAACAATTGGCTACATATAAAAGAAAAGAAACTTAGTGGCTACAGCAGAAAGGGTATAGTACAGAAACCATCTGCTGATTTCATTCAAAATTTTCTCTTCAATGTGTCTTGATCCATATGAACGATATCCAATTGCACAGGACATAGAAGCAGGGAAGCTCACACGTAAATGCTGTTTTTATGAGTTGTAACCAAGCCAGCCTTTAAAGTGCAGTGGTAGATACTAGACAGTAAGATCCAGGCTTCACACAACTCCAATGAACAAAGTATGTATGTCACCAAAGATGTGATGTTCTCGTCAGCAGCACAATGAGCCATGAAAAAATGCAGTGAGCAACAGTCATCAACTAATCAATCATCATATCTGTGGCCCAATCTTATAGTACTTGACATCAAAACCTATTGTGGATGCCATTGTTGTAGAAGCTATGTGCCACCTGCAGTCAAAAAACAAATATTTAGCATGAAAAACTGCAAGATGAAGGAACAAACCATCAGGAATAGCACTAGTATTCATCTAGAGGCCAAAGGGTCATTATATATGCAAAGTACAAGAGAAACCCTAATACAACAAAGAGATAGACATAGGCCCATATATACAGCCCATATACATATCTTCCTGTGTAGTACTACTTTGTGTTGAAGGCTTGAAGCTCTACTACACATGAAGCAGTACAGCAAAACAAAGCAGTACTGATAGTCTACTAGCACTGCGTTCACCTGCACTACAAAATTATTACCATGATTCAACATATGTCACAAGTCTACACGATTGAACGCTGTAACAACACAGAGCCATACATTGCTGATAAAAAAAGGTTCAACTTTCTCATGGTTAATTGCATCCGAGTTAACAAATTCTAACCAACTGTTCCACTGGCACAATGATAATAAAGGACTGTTAATTTCTACAATAAACTTCCAAAATTACTTAAATTATTTTGCAAACAATACCTTCCATCCAAGCTGGAAGCTCGTTTATAGGCAGCACCACCCACCAGGAGCACATCCCTTAAAACCACCAGGCCAACAAGGCCAGACGGAAGCAAAAGAAACAATATACAACTGAGGCCTTGTTTGGCATCAAAGTTTAGAAAAGAAACTGTTTTCATATACACACTGTCTGTTTCAACTAACACCATCTTGACCACGGTTTTCGTGAAATTACAAACTGCTTGTTTGCATAGTTTTGTGGATGCAAAATTTTGACCAAATACAATGGAGAAGTACGAGCACAACACTAGCCAATGGTCCAAGTTAGGAACAAAAAAACCATGGTTTCAACCAAAATAGAGTTATGAAACTAAGCCAAAGCTTTGTATCCAAACACCCCAAGTTTTCTAAATCATGGTACTCTCACAAACCAGAGTTGTCTTGGAGCTATGAAAAAACCATGATGCTGAACAGGCCCTTAATTGGGCAATATATAAAAAGAAAAGAAATAGTTAATGGTGATGGTATGTCACCCTCCCCAGTACCCCTTTCCACCTCTAGAAAAATCTCTAGCAAAAAAAACTTGAGACAGGTCATTGAATTCAGCCATGATAGATTGGCGATGTTATGCATTAAGACCAGCCCAATTCTTGAATGCAATCAGAGCTTCCATTTTCCTAAAGTTACGCTTTCTCAGCTTCGCCACTTTCAGTTTCTTGTGGGTTTCCATGAATGCTTGTTTGTGCCTCCACTTATCCACAAATATCTTCAACTCTTGTGCCTTCTCAATCACCTGCATAGCCATATCGAAAAACCCACCCTTGACCAAAGCATAAAGGAACGCATCAATCAACTCATGATTGAAATTAGTCCCCTTTTTCCTCACTTCAGTCCAAAGTATGAGCACACTAAAGTATTTCTCGGCTGAGAGATACCCATTGATAAGTGAAAGGTATGTCTGATTATTTGGTTCAAATCTCAGAAATACCATCCGTCGGTATGTCCTTCGAGCATCCTCTAACCTCCCAACCTTGGAAAAGGCGTGTATTATTGAGTTCCAGTCATGTGAAGCAATCTCTATTCTCGGGTCATCAACCACTGAGTCTAAAAACGATGCCATGAGCCCTGGCCGGTTGTTCTCTGTCAAGCCTGTCATTATAGTAAGATAGCTTGTCCTGAGGTCTGGTAGCCTTGCCTCCCTCATCTCCTTGAAAAGAGAGAATGAGGACTGAAAATCATGAGCTGTCATGGAAGCATCAATAAGAGCATCATAACTGCCAGCATCAAGCTGTAGCCCCGCTGCACTGATCTCTGCCACAAGCTGTGCAGCCTCTGCAGTTCTTTGCTCCTTGCAGTAAGCTTTCAAGATTGAGGAGTATACACCAAGCCCCACAGAGGCTCCTTGAGCAGACATTTCATCGAGTATGCTATGAGCCTTGTTCAATAGGCCAAGCTCAACACAAGCATTAACAATCCCAAACCCAACAGAATCATCAACTACCAAGAATTGCTGAGTCAACTCAATCTCCTGTGCTCGGATGATCAATTGAGCTAATTCCTTGATCCTTCCATGATCAACAAAACACTGTGCAACCTCAGCATAGTTTTTTTCATCAAAATTGTTTCCATCCCCAACTCTTCTCTCCCCAACAGCACGAAGAATAACCGATGAAACTGACTCGAAGCTGCAACATTTCAAATACCCGCTGACCAAATTTTGGAAAAATAACTTCTTGCTAAAGCCAAGAGCATCCAGCAAGTTATCAAGGTCATCAACCCGGCTTGCCATACCCCTCCAAGCATACAAGAATGCAAGGCATCCAAAGCTCTCAACGTCTGGCGACACCCCAATAGCTGACATAATCTCCAAGACCCTCTCAGCATCTGGGACTGAGCCAAGCCGGCGGCAGCATCCATCCAGAACAGAATTGCAGGCGGCATGGTCAGGCCGCATCAGTGCTACTGCAGGCGGGGACCTCTCCTCCACCACGAGCTTGCAGGCTTCGTCGAACACCTTCAAGAAGGCTGCAAAGGCACCTGTGTCATTGCGGGTGAGCTCTATCAGTGGAAGGCCCCAGACGGAGAAAGGCGGGAGGAGGCGCCCGCAGCGGAGTAGAGAGCGCGCGAGGGCCAGCGCTGGGGCAGCGGAGCCCGCTGCGGCGAGGGAAGAGAAGAGGGCCGCGAGCGCGGCCTCCGGGAGGGGCGATGCGTGAGGGCTCTTCTCCAGCAGGAAGACGGCGGCGGCGAAGGCGCGCTTGAGTGCGAGGCGGTTGTTCGCCGCGGCGAGGTGGGAGACGAGCGCCGAGGCGGCGGGAGGCGAGGGCGAGAGGGAGGCCGCCGCCAGGGACTTGAACGCGAGCCACGCGTCATCCGAGCGGTCCTCGGCGACAGAAGAAAATATGGCTTCCTCGAGAGCGGCAGCGTCGGCGACTGGTATAGTTCTGGGGACGCGGTCCGGGGCAGGAGATGAAGGCGGCGGCGGCGGTTGGGGCTTGGGGCGCGGCGCGAAGATAGAAGGCTGGAGGAAGGAGTAGACGATGGGGATATCGTGAGATCCGGAGGAGGAAGACGACGAGAAGGGGTTCGCGGTTAGGCGCAGGGGCAGTCGGCGCCGGAGGCGGAGGAGAGCACGCATCGGCGGACAGGCTTTGCCGGTAAGGTGTTCGAGCATTTGCCCACGAAGCGATCGACTTGCAGTCATGAAATATGAATGCCGGAGAATTTTACAAAAAGAACCCCTCGTAGTCTCCTTTTTGCGGAAGCAGAGCAAAAGATTTACGTGCAATTCGGTTCGTTCAGTTTGGTTCCTGCTCTAACTCATATGCAAACGAACCTAATCCGAGTTTTCCAGGTCGTTTGTTTTAATAAACCCGAGCTAAGCCACGGCCATCTCGTTCATGACCTGTGCTTACAACAATGCACAACACAAAACACACTCATCCAACCCATCACTGATGCATATAACAACCCACATGGCCCATCAATCTCATCCCTCATGTAACCCTACCAACTACATAGTACAACCTCTATTCTCAACCTTTTCTCCCCATCTAACCAACAAAATTCAGATTCCAAACCATCTCTCTCTACCTTCCCACGTCGCTTCCCGACCTTTGACCGTCGCCCCTCCTTGCCTCCCCCAGCAACAACCCCTCGCTACCGGCTACCTCCTCTGACCGCCATCCTTCTTTACCAACTCATGCTGGTTGTTACACCTCCACATCTCCAGATCCATTCGCCACCGACACCCTACCTCCCTACCTCCTCCGTCCGGTCACTGCCTCTCTCTACCTCCCTGGCCGGCCATCGCACCTCCGTATTTCCTCCGGCCTCCTCCCTCCTCCTTTCTCATCCGACCGCTGCTCCTACTTTGGCGATCTAACTGCAACCGTTGCCCTACGTTTCCCAAAGTCCCATTCAGCACTGTCGCCTTTCCTCCTCTTAGCTGCCATCGCCGCGCTGCTCCTAGACGGCACCGCTGTTGTTGCTCCAGGGTGTCGCCCTCCCTTGTCACCATCCCCACCACTCCTACCAATCGACCAACTGGTTGCATCGCTGCCTCCCATCCTTCTCCCGACCAACCGCATTGTTGCCTCTCCCTCCTCCTCCTCCTCCTGATCGATCGCGAGCTAGCTCGAGAGGGCTCGAGCTACTAGTTGGCTCGTCCAGGTTTAGCTCGCTTGGCAAACTAGGTTGAGCCAAGCCTGCTTCCTACGCTGGTCACTCGAACGAGCCCGAGCGAAGCTATCCCTGGCTTGCTCGAGCTCGGCTGTTTCCACTTTCCACCCCTATGTGCAATGCAAATTTGGTCTCGCGTGAAAATCGTCCGATAAAAAATGCACACGTGACCCCTACACAGACAATGTTAACTTGACTGGTTCACACGGACCGAGCAATGGCGAAACTCCATATGATAGGCCGACCAGTTTAGACTTATCAGATCAAAAAAATTTAGTATTTATAAAATTTATACGTATGCATTTTAATAGGATCATTTAAGAATAAAAACATTTAAAGATATAAAATACTTTATTGTTATTTTTTCAAAAGTTTAAATACACATGCATTCTTAAGAATCATTACAATATTTTTTACCAAAATGCATAAATGGGCTTAACATAGTCAATAGGGTTAATCGAGCCCATACTAACCTGACCACTCCCAGACGATCTCCATCTGGTAATCGAAAATGTTTATATATGGACACTCAAACGTCGTCAAACGAGGGCCTAGCATCTTGCCTCCGCCATCGCCGTCTCCACTGTCGCCACTTCAATCCGCTGAAGCTTATGGGAAAAGCATCTATATTGTTTTTGCTTGAGGATACCTGTTTTTGGGAACTTTTTATTTTCAAAATTGGTAGGGATGGCAATCGGGTCGGGTCCCTCCGGGTCCGGCCGTCGTGGACCTGGACCCGAGACCCGAAAAGTGGACCCGGACCCGAAGTTACTCTCGGGTCTAAACCTCTACCCAGACCCGGACCCGGCGGGTACCCAGACCTGAACGGGTACCCATCGGGTCCAACCTAAGAGAGCAGGAGAGAGGGAGAGAGCCAAAGAGGAGGTGCTTGTGGGTGCCTGGGTCACTGGGTGGGAGAGGATTTAGGGACTTGGGGTTAGATGAGTGGGAGATGGGAGGCAATGACAACATGGGACCACATGTCAGTCTATCCTTTCGGGTCCGGGTCTGGGTATTTATGGGTCCAATTTGATGTCTCTCGACCGTCGTTGGTCCTCACCTTTCTTGAAACCCCCAAACCACTGCGCAAGAAGCACTCCGGCAATCATCCCCGACAGGCGGCGCAACGCCGCAACCCTCCAATGCTCCGCGGTCCACGGCCATGGCCTTCCTCAAAACCCTAAACCCTCTACTCCGCAGGAGCCCCACACCAGTCTCGAACCCGAGGCCCCTCCCCCATTTCGGGACTTTTTGACCTAATACACAAGCCAAATACAAAAAATATACGTGGGGCCCACCTGTCATCCTCTCCTCCTCCTTCCTTCCTCTCTCTTCTTTCTTCTCCGGTGGACACGATGACGGCGACGCGAGCGCGACGGCGCAGCCCGGCGGCGGCGACGGTGGCGGCGGTGCGAGCTCGGGGCGAGCTCAGCGACGGCAGCGGCGCAAGCTCGGTGACGGCATGTCCACTTGAGTGGAGAAGAAAGAAGAGAGAGGAAGAAAGGAGGAGGAGAGGATGACAGGTGGGCCTCATGTATATTTTCTGTATTTGTTGCGCATTTGGCTCGTGTATTAGGTGAAAAAGTCCTAAAATGGCAAATGTGCAAGCGGAAATTGTTTGCGGTGGCTTTTTTGTGAGCGTCAATTTGAGAGGGGCAAATTTATGAGCGGCAATGTTTCGAGTGGTAAAAACTCAATTTTTTCCATAGTCAGTAGGGTTAATTGAGCCCATACTAACCTGACCACTCCGAGACGATCTCCATTATCGGAAATGCTTATATATGGACACTCAAACTTCATCGGACGAGGCCTGGCATCTTGCCTCCGCCATCGCCGCCTCCACTATCGCCACTTCACTCCGCTGAAGCTTATGGGAAAGCACCTATGTTGTTTTTGCTTGAGGATGCCTGTTTTTTGGGGACTTTATTTTCAAAATTGGTGCATCCATGTGTCAACCATCGGGCATCGATACCATGCCTCGTTCAATGGCAAAGGGCTGTGACAAAATTTCTTTCCTCAAAGAAGCATCCTATTTTCGTACTAGGAATGTAAATGGGCCGATCTTAAAACCATTTTAGCCCTCTCTAGTTCATTTATTTGTACCATTTAGAACAAACCCATTTGCATCACTATTTCCCACCGCGAGGGTCAATGACTCGATCGGCTCTCTCTCCGTCTCTCGACCGTCGTCACCTTCCTTGAAACCCCAAACCACTGCGCAAGAAGCACTCCGGCAATCATCCCCGACAGGCGGCGCAACCCTCCAATGCTCCGCGGTCTACGGCCATGGCCTTCCTCAAAACCCTAAACCCTCTACTCCGCAGGAGCCCCATACCAGTCTCGAACCCGAGGCCCCTCCCCTCTCTCCACACCTTCCTCGCCTCCTCCCCCGTCCCCGCCCCCTTCGCCGCCGCGGCGCATCCCCACATCCCCATCCGCTCCTGGGGCCCGCTCTTCCTGTCCTCGCCCCCATGGATGCTCTCCCAGTCCACCACGCCGCTAACCGCCGGGGCCGCCGCTCTCCGCGCCAAGCTCCGCAGGGCCCGCGCCATCGCTGGCGGCGGCGCGCAGGTTGTCGCGGACGCGGTACGGTGGGAGCCCAGGAGGATCTCCGGAAGTGAGGCGGTGGCCGGTGGAGGGGAGAGGTTTCTGAATCTGCCAAATTTGGTGTCCATAGGACGCATGGTGTCAGGGCCGGTCATTGGATGGTTAGTGCATTCGTCCAGTTACCACCGCGTGATGGTTGGAGTTAGTCCACTAAAATGCTAGATTTTCAATTGGGGTTTAGTTAGTAGTTAGTACTGCATTCAAGTAGGACTCTATTTTTCTTGCGAAAATAAGGAGGAGAAAGATTAATACTTGGTACTATTGCTTTTGAGTGGAACTGTACTCATGCTGCTAATAGTTGCTTTTGGAGGTGTCACAATTGGGTGGGATCCAGGACTTGTGCAAACCTGAAATCATAAATTACCATGATCTGATTATTATTTTTTGTGAGTGTTTCTGTGCTTGTGCATAAGTTACACGTCTTGGAAAAATCTAAATATTTGATTATGCATAATCTTTGGATTATCGAAGTATAATGTTTTTCATTTCTGCACAATGATCTATGACTACAACATTTTTGTTGTGTTTCTGATGATGTAAGCGCAGTATTTTGAAAAGGAAATGAATATATGAGGATATATACTTTTGAGAATTTATGAATATTTTCTCCCTCCGTTTCTTTTTATAGAGCCTATTTTTATTTGAAAAAGTCTCTAGATGTATACTTTGACCATTAATCTGTCTTATTATATGTTGGCAATGGCTACAAAATTATATTGCATCGAAAGTAATTTGAAGTACAAAACTATAGATAGTCTTTTGCATACTAAACATGCATATAATTTGACTAATTGTTGGTCAAAGATTAGACTTTTTTGAATCAAAATACGCCTTATATTTTGAAACAGAGGGAGTAGTTGATTGGATTTCAACTGTTAGTTTATTTTTTGTATGGCAGAGTTACTTTCAAATTTATGTAGATTAAGGAACTGAGAAGTCGAGATATTTAGTTATGTAATATGCAGAGACTAAGAAGCTGTGGATCAAGAAATTGTGTCAGCATATTAACAAGGATATAGGAACTTTCACCAAAGTTGTGGGGTGTTTAGAAATTAGAGTTGAAAACATGTTAGTAAATAGTTGTCCTTATCTTTTCTTTTGTCATGTAAACACACATTCAACCATTCAACTCTGGACCTTATCACAAAAAGGCAGGCTAACATGTGGTTTCCTCGTGTCTATAACATTTTTTTTTCTTAATATTATGATCAGCTGCATTACTTATTACTGCAACATGGTGTCAAATCATGATGTCAAGCCATAGGCTCTTCATGCTTAACTTTTAACACTGCACCATCCTATTGTTTGTGTTTTCATGTTTCATTCACTGAAAGTCTGGAAATCTGTCAAAACAAATCAAGTTAATTAATTTTGGATGTTTAATATTTTAATAATGTTTTTTCTAATTACTCAATCTTGGTATCAAAGGATGGCCAAGCATGCATGCTATTGATGTCAAACACAGGACGCCCACACCTTTATATTTTACATCTTATTGAATAATGTGGTTTTGTATTGTCTTGTCATGTTATGTTTTAGACCTAGTAATTAGTAAACCATTATTTTGTTTTTTTGGTCCTGTCCTGCTTCTAATGAACTATATATGCATTTTAGGATGATTGTAAATGAATGGTATCTTCCTGCTTTTAGCGCATTGGCTTTGTCTGGTGCAAGTGATTGGGTAAGGACTGCACCCATTTAATATTGCAACAATACTAATGGGAGAACTTATCGTTTGTTCTCCTTCCATAGTTGGATGGGTTTTTAGCAAGAAAGATGGGCATCAATTCTGTGTTTGGATCTTATCTGGACCCGCTGGCTGACAAGGTTTAACTTGATACTTTTTAGCTTTATGTATCTTCACTGAATTACATCTGTACTGCTAGTTGATTGGCAATGTTTTTTGTGTTGCTTAGGTATTGATTGGTTGTGTCGCCATTTCAATGGTCGAAAAGGATCTTTTACATCGTGAGTGGATTAACATGTGCTTCTGTCATTTTAGTTTATCTTCATAATTATAGCATAGAGGTATTCCTAAGCAGCCTTCTTTCTTTCTTTCTTCTCGATCTATTAATACCACTCCCAACTAGAAATATTGAGGGATACTAAAAAAAAGTCTACTGTGTCACCATTCTCCAGCTTTCTAAGCACAAAAAGCGATAATAGTGGTTATTGATAGCCAATTTATGCTCATTATGCTACTAGCTCAAAGTCCATTGTTTGTTACAAATAAAAAGAGCAATAATTCCTTAGTGTGTCAAGTAGATGTTGTCTGAATTGGCCTGTCCATGCCCTCAGATCCATATTTGTGTCAGTTGAGCCTCAACAAAGTTGGCATCATGCTTGTGTGCCTCTTCCGTCTTGCTCAGTCTACACCGTCCCCTCTGGCTCTGCTTTGATATGGAACACAATCAAGTTCCATTATGACCCATGTCTCAATTTGTATCAAACAAATTGAAGTATTTTTTTATTTTTTAGAGAGGTGAAAAGGGGGAGTGGAGAGGGTGAGTGGGTGACTACCTTCTTTTTTATATGTTAACCAATTAATTTATTTGAGGGAATTTAACTAATTAAGTTGTATTTTCATGCTTTTGCTTTAAGCTGGTCTTGTTGGCATGGTGGTTTTAAGGGATGTGCTATTGGTGAGTGGTGCTGTCTATAAACGAGCTTCCAACCTGGGATGGAAGGTACTATTTGCAAAATAACAGGGTATAATTTGGAAGGTTCTATAGAAATCAACCGTCTTATTGTTGTGCCAGTGGAACAGTTGGTCAGAATTTGTTAGCTTGGATGCACTTAACCGTGAGAAAGTTGAACCTCTTTTTATCAGCAAGGTATGGCTCTATGTTCTCACGGGCACATTATTTGATCGTGTAGACTTTTGACATATGTCGGATCATGGTAATAATTTTGTAGCGCAGGTGAACACAGTATTCCAGTTGATATTGGTTGCAGCTGCACTACTTCAGCCAGAATTTGGCACAGAGGAGACTCAAAATTACATTTCTTACTTGAGGTAATTCTTTTTCATTGTTTTTTTCCTAGTTTCTGTATTTGGGTAGAATGGTGCCCTTTTATTTGCTTATGGATTTGTCACCTCTACATCGAACCAATCAAATTATTGATTTTGTCTGGCATAGCTTAGAGGCATTCCTGGCATGAACATTTCTCAAGTAGTTCTGATAATCTTACAATAAATACTAAGGCTCTGTTCTTTTGGGCTTAACGGCTTATCTACGTTTTGAAAAGACATATGCTTTGGGTTTCTTGAGTCCGTTTTTTCGCTATCTCGAAGGTAGGTCGTAACGTATTAAAAAGTAAGTCAAACGAAATGGATCCGAATCTTGAGACCACCTTGAGAAGCTTTCAAAATTCGGTCATTTCAGCTATTAAGCCATTCAGATCAGCTCACAAAAACAGAACCTAAAGCGGAAGAACAATTGTATAAAAGTAGTTGATGATTGTTACAAGGATCCAACTAGAGGATCTGATCCAAACACAACTCCAAATCTGCCATATGTGACATTTGGCTAACAAAATGATGTTTGTTCCTTTATCTTTTAGTCTTTCATGCTAACTATTTCTTTTGTAACTGCAGTTGGCTCGTAGCTTCAACAACAATGGCATCCACAGTAGGCTATGGTATCAAGTACTATCAGATTAGACCAAGGATATGATGCGGTGATGACTCTTGCCCGCGTCCTTTTTTTCATGGTTCATTTGTGCTGCTAACAATGCATCTTCATCTTCGGTGGCATTCATGTCTTATTTATTGGAGTTGTGTGAAGCCTGGATTACAACTCATTAATACAGCATTTACATGTCAGCCTCCCTGATTCTCTGTCTTCTGTGCAATAGGATATTTGCATATCAGTAATTTGGATCAAGGTATTGAAGGAAGAGTAAATTTTGAACGGAATCAGCAGATGGTCTGTATACTATGCCCTTTCCTCTGTAGCCACGAAGTTTCTTTTCTTTTACCTGTAGCAACTTGTTAGATTAGATTTCAATTTTGTGTAGCATTTGTTGTATTCTTGCTTAGGGCTGATACAGATTACGGAGGGGCAAATCTTCACATGTTCCTTGCTTTGCCCAAAGAAATCAATTCTGTTCCGTTAATGTACATAAATTGGTGAAAGACATTACCCAATGGTTTCAGATTCTCAGGGCAGTTGTTTATTTGAGTTATTTTTTGCCCCTTCAAACAATGGAAAGATAATGTTTTCTGGTATCCATATAGCACCGCATGGGTCAAAATTGGAGATGAAGACATCGGATTGTACGGAATTACGGATTTAACTGCTATTATGTACTTACGAGACACACGGCTTCCTAATACTCCACTATTCAGCTGAACCACGAAGAGTATATTACTGATGGCACTGCTACTGTTTTGTGTTTTATGTACTATTCTTTTGAGCTGATCTAGAAGACTGAACGATTAAAATGACTTAATTTCGATAGCTTTTCAAGGTAGTCTTAATATTCGAATCCATATTTTTTTACTCAAAACAGCATTAGGACCCACCTTCAAAACAGCGAAAAAAACAAACTAAAAAAACTTAGCATTTGTATTTTTAATATGTAGATAAGTCGTTAAGGTGCTAAGTCGTTAAGCTGAAAAGAATATGGCCTCAGTGTCTTTTTTGACAAAAAAAAGAACCTGATCAGAAGCACCGGAAGGTTAATGTTTTTTCTTAAGATCGTCACTGAAACAATAATTACCTTTTGCTATTCAACTAATAACTGTAGTCTAATCGATTCCCTCTCTTTCACTGTGGCTAATATAGATGAGGTGTTGAACTGTTGAATGATGACCGAATATATGATTAGAGGTGGCCAAATGGGACGAACCGGGCCAGCCCGGTTCGGTTTTGGCCCGGTTCGATTCGTCACTGTAGCATATTTATTTAATTAAATATATTAATATATATATTTGTAATGATATATAGTGCATTTACGCAATTTATAGTGTATATTTGTGAAATATAGGGTTTTTTCTTAATTTATTTAGATATTTTTAATTAAAATAAACTAACCCATATAAAACCGGACCGGCCCGGTTCGGTTCGGTTACCTCTGTATATGATAGATGAAGCTATATAACTGGTTTATAATTTTGGGAGGACAAAATTTTTCAATACTTTCTTCGGTTCATGAAATTTGTTATTTTCAAAATTGACATGATTTTTGAAATGATCGGGTGATGGGTGATAGATGTCATGTTGTCTGGTAGTCCACCATCGTCCACTTTCTAGGCAGGCCACCTTCTATACGCCTTTTTTCCCCCTAAAACATGGGAATAAGCCTAACTTTGTGACGAATAAAAAAAAAATTCATAAAGGTTGTTTGTTCCATCACATTATTGGGCTTGCCTTCTCTGTTTTTGTTCGGCCCAATAGATCGAAGAATACAAAAGAGTAGAGCACCTTCCCTGTCCGGTGTCCAGGCTCCCAAACCCTAGCCGCCCCTCTCCCCCCTCGAGAGCCAAGACCCCTCCCGCCGTCGCCGCAGCCACAGCATGGACGTCGACAAGACCGCGAGCCCCGCGACCGTGGGGGAGTCATCCTCTAGCGCGATGGCAGTGGAAGCGGCGGGCGGCGTGGCGAAGCCGCGGTTCGGCGCGCTGATGCCGAGCGAGATGAGCGGCGGGAGGCCCCAGTTCCGGAAGGTGCCCGTGCCGCAGCACCGCTTCGCGCCGCTGAAGAAGGCGTGGATGGATATCTACACCCCAGTCTACGAGAATATGAAGGTTGACATCCGCATGAACCTTAAGGTAGGTACACTTCTGGATTCTGGTTCTATCCAAGGAGCTCAAAACTCAAAAGGCACTATCGTATGAACGACTGTGTGGTACGCCGTTGCAAACCTGAAATTGTCAGAGTAAGGTACGTGCTGTAATCGCTGTCAATTAGGCAGCCGTTGTGTGGATTAGAGGGCTAGCTGGATGAATCGTGAAGACAATTTGCCAAAGATATGATTCGGTTGGATTAAAGGTTAGGAATATGTATTGGCTGCCGGGACAGTAGCTTGATCTAGATACTAATTGATTCAAGTTCGTGCAGCTTCTGAATATTGGCTGAGAATTTGTCAATTCAGTATCTTTAAACTACTTGCACAAAATAGTGCCGATGGCTTAACACTTCATCTACTCGTGTAAAGTTAAGGATTGTGACTTGCTTACAAAAAAATAACCTGATGGAAGTTCTCAACTTTGAACGGCCACCTGACTACCTGAAAAAGAATAAATCACAAGAATAACTTTGTTTTGTTTCTAAAAGCTTCAGCCGTCATTTGATTCTGTAGACATACAACATTCAGATATTTTCTTTCTTATGGCCTGCAAATCCTGATTGCTAGTTGCTTAGCTCAAATGGATACCTACGTTTTTTCTTCAATGTTTTTTTGGTTACGTGCAATAAGAATTATCAGTGCTGGGTTGATTCTGCTTCTAGGAAAAAATCTTGCCATATTCATATCTCATGTGTTCAATGCTTAAGCTTTTTCCGATCAAGCAAACCCACCACTTTGTTTCATCTATACCAGGCAAGAAAGGTGGAGCTGAAAACAAGGCATGACACGCCAGATGTGAGCAACCTTCAGAAATGCGCGGACTTTGTGCATGCTTTTATGCTTGGATTTGACATTGTGGATGCTGTTGCCTTGCTTCGTCTAGATGATCTGTATGTGGATTCCTTTGAGATTAAGGATGTGAAGACACTCCGAGGGGAGCATCTATCACGTGCTATTGGACGTCTTTCAGGGAAAGGAGGAAAGACCAAATATGCCATTGAGAACTCTACCAGGACTCGCATAGTTATTGCTGATACCAAGATCCACATACTTGGATCCTTTGTTAACATTAAGGTTGCCCGAGATTCACTTTGTTATCTTATCTTAGGTTCTCCTGCAGGCAAAGTGTATTCTAAGCTGAGGGCTGTATCTGCTAGGTTGGCAGAAAGGTACTGAGTTTTGGTGGCATCATAGAATTATTCAGTTGCAGTTTTGGCCTATAGTGTGTTGTGTCGGCTGATTTGTGTGCTATGACTTGTATGAACATACTTTAAGATGCTGAGAGTTTTGCAATAATGTCTTGTGTTCCAATGTGTTTAGTTCTTTCCTATTTATCCTTATTGCATTTTTTTGTTGGCTTATAATCACTTTATATTAAGTATCATCACAAATTGTGATGTTGTATGTGCTGATGATAAACATTGTCGTCTTGACGTTTTCTTTGAGCACATTTATGCATTTGATATTAATTGAAACATGACCATGGATTGGCGATTGATTGATTGCCCTGGAAGGCATACATGAATTATCAGATTTGTTTGATTTCACTGAGAGTTTTCCGTCATATTGATGAGTTACAAAAAGCCTGCACTGGAAATGTTATGACAGTAGTGATTTTAGATGACAGTTCTTTTTGCCATGTGGGTAAACGAACGGGCAAAAGCTCAGCGTTTCAGAACATTTTATAAAATTTTGAAAATTATTTAAAGGGTGTTTAGCTGATTGGTGATGGCTGTTATGCTCTGCTAAGGTTCCGAGCCGGTGAGATGGCTGGCTGCCTTGGCAACGAAAACGACGACCTTGACTTCGAGCTACGGCGACGACAGCTCCGACTACAGTGATATCCCAAGTGCATTTGTGTTTTTGGAGGCTGCTATATCTGTCGATGAAAGTTAAATTCAAATTTAAATATTAAAAGTTTAGGATGACAAGGGGCGTGATAGAGGAGGGTGGATATTGGAACCGGTAGCGGTCGCACTATCATTCCTAGTTCATGGTTCGAACCATTTTTTTTTTAAAGGAGACTAATTATTAATCAATGTCCCTTGTACAGAGAGATCTGCACACAATAAAAAAAAATACTACTTTTTTTTGACAAGGGTTTACTACTAAAATTCTAACATCTTTGGATCTCTCTGATTTCATCGTCTTCATGAACTCTAAGAACCGCATAGTAAACTGTGGCAACAATTTTATTCTCGTCCACTATGGAAAGCAGATTTGGTAGATCAACATTAATAAATAGTCGTGGAGACTTGATAACTTAAGGAACACTTCGAAAAAGAATAACCATGAAAAAAAGGCACCCGGCTTGCTCGAATTCACCAAGATCTCTAGCGCAAAAACAGATTAGAAACATGCAGATCTAGCAAACGAATAAACTCAAAATAAGTTCCCCTTTCTTGATTAGAGTACTTTACCTTAGCCCTCACCAGATACCTGTAGAGAAGCTCTGATTTCGACCAAAATCACCAAGTCGGCAATTAGCACCGTTGCGCCAACCTAGTCCCAAGCCGAAGCTCTGCATCCTCCTCCGTTGCGTCGCCGCAATGAGACCTTTATTGGCTAGACTCCTGACCCTAAATCACTGTTCGTTCGAACCAATATTAATATAGAAACTTTTAGAGTTGGCAGTGATTTGTACTTTGGTTGTTGATTTTGTAATCAATAGGGATAACACTAAGTAAATCCACTTTCAAGTCAACAGTGAAAGGGTGATGTGTAGTTGTGAGTGTTTTGGTTGTTAATTGTAATTTTGGGATTTCCCACCAACTAATCATGACTCTAAAAAAAACTCCTCTCTCATCTATCAACACAAGATCTTCCACTCAAATTTGTGAAACCGGTAACCTCAATGGTTTGTTTGGACAATGTGACTCCTTGGTAGGAGCATATCTAGCTTTAGCTTTGCATATATTTTGAGCAATCTAATTGTAGAAAGGCCTACAATCCTTACTGTTTTTTAATAAATTATGGTTAATTAGATACATGCCACGACAAAGTGTCCATTTTGAAGATATGCTAGTATAAAATGCCTGCTCCACTTCATGCCACTGCAAAGTGAACAAACTTTGATATATGCCATTATACAAAATTTCAAACGAACTAACGCTTCTTTGTCCTCCCTTCTCCTTCCTCCTCGTCCATCCTTCTTTCCTGTTGGTGACCTAGCACCACCACCAAAACTCCGGGGAGCCCTCCAACCAACCGTGCCACCCCCTGAGTTAGCTCTCCATTACCGAAGGCCATGCTGCCCTCGTCCTCTATGCCGCTACGGTACCCATTTCCATAGTCCTGCCCGAGCCAAGCTCCATCATCACTGCTGGCATTGACGTCACGACGCTCATCACGGTGGCGTAACCCCTTCACCATTACTCAAAGCCAATCATGACCGCTACCATCCTCTCTCATGCCGTGGATTCCCACCGTCTTCGGCCTAGTACTGCCATCACGACCTTTCCGATGCCACACAACAGCCCTAGCCACCATTGCTTCCACGGGCTAGTGCCATTGATGTCCTCTTGTGTCAACTCATGCATCCACATGGGCTAACGCCCATGACCCGTCATCGGCTAGACGAACCCTCCGCTCTAGCCTAACACTCTTTCCTTTCTCTCTCCCTCTCCTAGGTTTCGCTCAAGCTTGGTTGCACTAATGGCTACATGATAGTTAAGTTTGAGAGAAAGAGGAAGAAGAGGTAAATAAGAAGAAGACGAGAGCATTTGTCACTAAAGGATTATAATGGCAGATATTGAAGTTTGGTCACTTTGCAGTGACATAGGACGGAGCGGATATTTTATAATGGCATACGTTGAAACTGATCAGTTTTGTACTTTGTAGTGGCTTGTATCTATTTAAACCATTAAATTAAGGGCATCCCTTCCAAACTATGCGCCCACACTCCTTATTATTCCAGATGCTAAAGTCTTGAGGCCGTCCAACGAAGAGAACAGCAGGCAACGAAGCCGAACGCCCTTTTGCCAAATTTAGCCCATGCATAGCTTCCCAACCTATCATCTCTCTGGGGGCAAGAACACGCCGTACCATGCATTCCCGGCCGCAAATTCTAACCCGCAATCGTTGTTGAAGTGTCGCCAACAAATTCGCGCAGCTTCCCGCCCCGCGCGAGGATCGGCTCGAGGCCGGTGCCCCCGCGCGTCGGTCCCGCGCGCGCGCGCGATGGGCTTGCTGTCGACGGCCGTGAAGAGCTGCACCGGCACGACGCTCCTCTGCGGCGCCGGCGCCTCTTGCTGCGGCTCGTGCTCCTCCTCGTGTGGTGCTTGTGCCCCTGTCCGTGGCAGGGGGGAGGCGTCCACGTCCCAGCCCAGAGCGCCGCCACCGCCGGACAGGAAGAAGCGGTGGCGGAAGAGGAGGTTCTGGAGGAAAAAGAAGAAGAAGGCCAAGGAGGAGGAGCAGTGCGGCGGCGACGGTGACGGCGCCGCCGCCGCCAGCGACCTCGCTAGGCGCCACGAAAGCGTCGCCATCGCCGACCTCGTCAACAACATCTCGTCCAAGGCCGGTAAGGCGATCAATGCCGCTGTCACGACCAATATGCATGTCGATGCCATCGAATCTAACGTTGCTTACACCCCATGCATGCAGTGGTTACCAAGCAAGTCTACGCGGCCGAGGAGATTCTCCGGATCACCAACCAGAACATCCCAAGCAGGGTGCTCACGTTCAGCGAGCTGTCCGAGGCGACCAGCTCGTTCAGCCAGAACAACCTGCTCGGGGAAGGCGGTTTTGGAAGGGTGTACAGAGGCCACCTCCAAGATACCAACGAGGTACGATCGAGCTATCGATCGATCGAGACGGTCGAGCCATCTGAACATCCCATTTCACGATTAATTTCAGCTATAGAATTACGGCGCTGCTATTTGGCAGGCGCCTGCGCTGGGGACTTGCGTGCAGGCGCCTGCCCGTCCATGCAGCCGCAACATAATGTGTAGGCGTGGGGCACGTTCAGGTGGGTCCCAGCACGCACCACGTATGCCATGTGTAGCCCTAAGTCTGTCTGATTTTTTAAAAATAATTTATTTTCTACATAATGAAAAAGTGGAAAAACAATACCATTTTATTGAAAAAAAATATTTTTTTCAACTTCGCACTGTTTTTTTAGGGTTTGCATTGTCAAATATGAAAACAAAATACATTTATAATAAATCAAACCTCGCGCAAAAAATTCCACTATCGCTACACATTTTTTTCAGTAAATAAAAATGTGGAAAAACATTAGAAATTTAGTGTAGTTTTTTTGCGCCTGCACGATTTCGCAAATTTCAGGCGCCCGTATTTTTTCCAGTGTTTTTCTCTGTTTTTCCACCTTTTGTTTAACTGGAAAAGGCGTATATTTTTTGTGGAAAAAAAAATTCTACTGAAGAGCGGAGGTGCCTTTTCTGTCTCCTGCGCACAGCGCCTGCACGATTCCCCTAGATTCAGGCGCCTGCCAGTGAGCCAGTCCCATAGAATTAACGTGTGCTCGTACATGTTGCAAGGTGATCGCCGTGAAGCAGCTCGACAAGAATGGGTTCCAAGGGAACCGGGAGTTCCTCGTGGAGGTGCTTATGCTCAGCCTCCTGCACCACCCCAACCTGGTCAAGCTGCTCGGCTACAGCACGGACTGCGACCAGCGAATCCTCGTCTACGAGTACATGCAGAACGGCTCACTCGAGGATCATCTCCTAGGTATATATATCCTGCACCAGTATGTTTACCATCGGTTCCGGTGTGTGAGCTTCGCGGAGCTTGGCCCATGTTTCAGGGAGGGCCGACCTATTAGGCCGAGCGGCTCAAGCCCGAGGTCTGGCTAACAAAGAGGGCAAGCGGTTTTTTTTTTGGAGAGGGTGTTGGGTCAATGTGGACTCGGCTGGTTTTGCATTGGACTGGGTTGGGGTGCGGTCTAGCCCGTGAGAAGATCCACACGTGGCCTGAGCTCAGAAGAAAATCCAAGGAGGGCCAATTAAACAATCATACTAATCATGACTAGGTTACTATTCCTTTGTTGGTGCAAATAATTCTAGTTAACTAAAGGAATTAATTTTCAAATGTGTTCAGGGGAGCCCTAACCAAGCGTCGTCTCTAGTCGGTTCCTATAAACCGGCATAGATAAAAAAAAAAGGTGTTTGCTAATCATACGCCGAGTAATTTTTAGAAAACTCTCAGCACATAGCTAGATGCTTTTATTGTATTTTTACATACCCTATGGAAATGTCTGATCTATGCCTCAGAAAATCGACTGAAATTTAAATGTGTGATGCCAAGTCGGACCCCTATTTTTGTGGCCGTTTTCAAGCGAATAGGTGGGGGAAGTTCAATTGTGCGATTATGACCATAGGTAACCACTCTTGTACTATTGCCGGTGCGTAATTTGCCGGCCGATGGATGGATGGTGCAGACGTGCCTCCGAACGCGAAGCCGCTGTCGTGGCATGCACGGATGAGGATCGCGGTGGGTGCAGCGAAGGGCATCGAGTACCTGCACGAGGTGGCCAATCCGCCGGTGATCTACCGGGACCTCAAGGCGTCCAACATCCTCCTCGACGAGGGCTTCAACGCGAAGCTCTCCGACTTCGGCCTCGCCAAGCTCGGCCCCGTCGGCGACAAGAGCCACGTCAGCACCAGGGTGATGGGCACCTACGGCTACTGCGCCCCCGAGTACGCCATGACCGGCAAGCTCACCAAGATGTCCGACATCTACAGCTTCGGCGTCGTGCTGCTCGAGCTCATCACCGGCCGCCGCGCGATCGACACCACGAGGCCCACGCCAGAGCAGATCCTCGTCCAATGGGTCAGTATCATATCAGGGGTCATTCGTTCTATTCAGTCTATTTACTTGTTTTATGTGCTTTCCATCTCTTGGTCGACATGATTAGACCTACGTATTATTGCATCTGCTAGTCAAAGAATTTTTAATTAAGTTCAAGCAAAGAGCCCCATTTTTCCTTCCAAAAAACAATCCTTTTTCTTGCTTGCAAACTCATTTTGCAAATCGCAACCAACTCTTCTTGCTCATTGTGCACACAGGCAGCGCCTCTCTTCAAGGACAAGAAACGGTTCACGAGGATGGCCGACCCGTTGCTGGACAAGAGGTTCCCTGTGAAGGGGCTGTACCAAGCGCTCGCCATCGCCTCCATGTGCCTGCAGGAGGACGCCGGCAGCAGGCCGCTGATCAGCGACGTCGTGGCGGCGCTCTCCTTCCTCGCCGACCAGAAGTTCTATCCTCCGGTGGACGTGGAAGCCAACGGCCAGCAGAAGGCCACGGAAGAGCACAGATCGCAGGAGAGGAGCAGAGGGAAAGACGGCAGCAACCCTCCGAGGACAGACATGGTTTCTGAGATCAAGGCGGACGATGAGATCAAGCAAAGATGACCATCATAGGGGAATAAGGGGAGAGGGGGAGGGGAGTTTGCAGAGCCGTCTGCTCTCTTGAATTTCTTGTGCAATGTGTACACCACGTAGGCAGGACGTAACAGCAAGTTATCTTGGCTGACACTGGTTTTTAGTCACGACTCACGAGACAAAAAATTTCAGCAGCAAAAGGGTTATGCGGTGAGAGTTGAGGATCTGATACCTGGTGCATGGAAATTGGGCCTGCTTGGCACGGCACGAGCTCGTCGTGCCTCGGGCCATTGCGAAATGGACAAGCATGCCACAATGACCTCATGGGACCGGTTCAAGCTAGCACTTGGGAGTTCGTTACCGTTGGTCCTAGTAAAGTCTACCTGTACAAAGATGTTGTAGAGGCCGTCGACATGTGGACACCGATCTGGCAGTTATGGAGGCCGGGCGCTTGCGTTGTCCACGCCGAAGCTGGTCGAAGTAGAAGACGATGTTGTGGCCACCGGTTTGCGCTATGTTCACCACAGTCAGTCGTGGAAGGCAATTAACCCGTGGGCATGACAGCTGAACGTGGAAGAGACGAGGAACACAAGCATGAGAGCCTGAGAGGCAGATAGGATAGAGGTCCTAATGGGTCGAGTCAGATCAGATATAGTCCTAATCCGACCCGACCCGGATCGGGGATTTGAAATGCTTGCCTTGTCTCAGACCCAATCCAACCTGCTGGCTCTTCGACCTGCCTCAGACTCGAGAAGAGAAAGCGAGGGAGGGCAACTTGAGCCATGCCTAGCGGTGGGAATGGGGCGGGTATAAACGGGGAAAACGGGTTGGGTTTGTTAACGGGTCTACTGTGGATGGGTCATTACGGGTTTAATAGGAAACGGGACGGGGCGGGGCGGATTATACCCTAAACTGGGTTGGGTTAGGGTTGGAACGGGTTACTCTTTCGGGGTTGAAACAGGTTGCAACCTGTGGAGATGAAATGGGGGAGCACCCATTTTGCCCCGACGAGGCCAGTCGCAGCGGGAGCTAGGGGTGCCACGGGCGGCGGCGGCTCCCCGCGGGCGGTGCGGAGACGGTGGCGGCTCCCCTCAGTCGACGCGGAGACGGCAACGACTCCCCTCGAGCGACGCGGAGACGGCAGCGACTCCCGCAGGTTCTTCCATCTCCATCCCAAGAAGAACATCGTCTTCTTGGGATCCCCGTAGGTTCTATCAGCCAAAGGCTCCCAGATTTCGGTTCTCAAATCCACTCCGGTGGCTAATCGGACTCCGTATTCTAGGTCGCCGCCATCGTGACGCAGCCGCCGGCCGCCAAGAACAGGGGCAGAAAGCTGACGCCGTCGGCCGTCGCGCAGCTCGCACTCGACCGCGGCTTTCCCAGCGACCTCATCTTCACTCCCGAGCGTGCTGGAGAGGTGCTTCCGCCGCAAAGCTTTCTTGATTTCTGAATGTAACAAGGGTATTTAGTTCGTAGTGTTTATGATGCAATGCAGGAGTCCTTTCTATCAGACTTGAAAGAAGTGATACCAGAACTTTGCATCACTGCTGCTTACGGGAACATTTTAATTAACATGTCATTAGTGATTCACTCCTGAATTTGCTGAGCATCTTATAATTGGTGCTTATATTCTTGCAGTTACGTTGATTTATCTTCTGGCCTAGCACAACTCTGTTCTATCAATTGGTGCCATTGAGGCTTTACAGTTTGCTGTTAGCAAAACCAGGTATCTGCTATTTCCTCCAGTATTCAGCTTTCATATGCTTGGCCCTGTTTGCCTGGTTCCTATTTGAAATTGTACTTCACTCAAACTATGCACATACTTTTCTGTTTACACATGCTTTTATTCCATGTGTGGGTTTCAAATAGACATAGTTTTATCCTAATAAATAATTTAGACGGCTAAACTGCATGATTAGCAGAATTTTGGCTCTTTGATGGGAATAAAATAACACATTCAAACGAGGAAATTAGATGGCTTATTCATCATTATTAAGCAACACATTCATGTTTTTCATACCATGGAGTATGGAGTCAAGCATAAGCTTATATTTCCTACATCCTTTATGCTGGAAAAGCAGACTGATGTATAAACATTATGTTGACTGCCAAGAAACCTGGGCAAAAGAGTGGAGAACAGATATTGCTGTTACTTAGACCTGGTCTAATGTTTACAGTCTGTCCACCTGTGGACCTTATGCAGGCAACCGGTTATTTGTAAAATAAAATCATTTATAATGATAACGATGGTGGGGTCTTCTATGCTTAAGAAACATGTTTATTCCAGTCTATATCAACCAGATTCATTTGTTTTGTTTCCCATTTCTCGAATCAATAGCCTTATGCTGTTATAAATAACTATTGTTTTGCTCTAGATTCGTACCATTACTGGTCTAAATGACTATTGTTGGCTAGTGCTATGCACAAAAAGTTTTTGAAATATTATTGGGACAATAATTACAACATGGCTCTTGTAATTGCCACTATACTAGATCCATCAAAAAAATTGGATTACTTGGAATTCTTCTATGAGAAAATCTGTACATATCATAATGGTATTTGATTTTCCTCAATTGATCGATCAAGGATATATATAATTTGTGCACAGATGTTTGATTTCATCAAATCGTAATGTTACTTGATTTTCCTCAATTGATCGATCAAGCATTCTGACAAGATTATAGTTGATTTTAGTTCATTTTATGTCTTTCTGATATTCAAGTTTTAGTATTATCATGTACTGATTGTCACTGGTTTCTATTGGCAGGTTATTAGTTGTCAAGCTCATGGTGTGATTCTGCTCTTTGATGAGGATCCTTTTAGGTTCATTGGTAGTTTGGTATATAGGCTCCACAATCCGTAGTGTTAAACAACGCTGATGGTTTTCAATCGATTGATTATCTGTAACGTAATGTTAAACAACGCTATCTGTAGTGTTAAACAACGCTGATCGTAGCGTTAAACAAGCACTGTAACGTCAACAAGCATTTGTCATTCGATTGATTATCTGTTTTTATGATTTTATGACGTCTGTAACTAACTTGGGGCATAGCTGTGGAATGAGGTCGTTCATTCCCACCCATTCTGGCTTGATTCATAGTGACGCACGTGATAATTAGCTAGCTTGGTTAGGTGACACACACAGCAAACTGCACACAGCCGGGTGGGAAACGGGGTGGGAATGGGTGGGGTTCAACCCAATCTGTACGGTGGATTGGGTTTGTATATAGTTTTTAATTTGAATTGGATTCAGGACTTGAACATTTGAAAACTGTACACTAACCATGACTATGGCTAGATATATATTTTGGTTTGAGCATCTGTGGTTGACTCTGGGCACTTGTTTTTGGTGAAGATCTTGACATTTCATTCATTCTAGTCTGTTTCACCTAATTAGCATGTCATTTTTTGTTTAAAGACATTTATTTTGTTTAGTGGTAATCGGTGCTACATTTCATTTAGTTATTTCAGCCGGTCCCCACCCTGCAGCTATCCACCCAGCGGCTAAATAGCTCTCAACGGTTGCATTTGTCAGGGCCGGAGTCCCAACAAATATATTAGCTAAATACATTGTTTAGCCGTACTCACCGTGCAGCTGCTCAAACCGTGCAGCTGCGCAGCCTTGCCCACCCAGCTGTGCAACCTTGCTCAAACCGTGCAGCTGCTCAAACCGTGCAGCTGATTCGGGGTTGAAATGGGTTTAGACCCATATGAAGTTATTGGGGGTGGGGTGGGGTGGAGCTAAGTTGTGCTTTGGGGTGGGGTGGGTTGGTTGAGCTATTTGGTGGGATGGGGTGGGGTGAGGTGAGAATTTTAGTAAATTACTATGGGTTAGGGGTGGGTTCGGATTGGGTTTAATCCCATTTGCATCCCTAGCCATGCCCCCCATGTGAAGGGAGCACATATCATTGACTCATAAGTGTCCTACATGAATTACATCAAAACTGGAGTTTGCAATCACCAATTTTCTTAATAAAGTTATATATTTATGTTTTTTATAATTATATGTGCTCGTGGAAAAAAGTTGTTTGTTAAATTATTTTCTAGTGATGGTGTGACGATGGCAGCGGCTTCAGTTATAAAATGTCAGAAAAATAGGACTCCAATGTGAGATTGGAACGATACAAGAGTCACGATGTTTAGTTGCGCATTTCAATATAATTTCCTACATCTGCCAGAAATGATTATGCGCGCTCCTCTCAACAATGTAGCATACCGAACGTCTGGGTCACGACCACATGTCGGTTGTGACTTTCCGCGTGCCTATGCCGCTATTTTAGTCGTTATAGGTTACGCAGGGGCGCCCTTTTATATAAAGAATAGTGAAACGTTAGTCCGACCCTAACTCTATTCTCCCATTGTCTATTATAACTCATAGTTCATCTGTAATCCTATTTGTATAAATATTTGACATCAAGTCTATCAGGAAAGATAAGTGAAAGGGGCGGATGTGACTATATGGTTCGGGAGGAATAACATCCTTAATAATCTTTCAATTGCTCAAAATTTGTACCATTTGAGGAAGAAAATCATCTATTAAGACCACCTCCGATCATTTTTTTATTTCATTTATTTCCTCATTCTCTTCCCTATATTTTTACTTTTATTCCCCAACATCTCCACCAACGTCTCTTCGAAAGAATTCGTGAAATGAACAAAGAGGGAATTTCCTTCTAAAGAAAATGCATGAAAAAATTCTCCCGACGAGAATAGTAAAGAAAATCTGTTGGAGCATCCGAAAGAAATCGGAATCTCTTAACAAAGGAATAAATGACCGTGAAGAAAATCGGTGGGAGATGATTAATCTAAATCCAGTTTCTCAAAAATTGCGCCGTCTGACCAAAAAAAAAACTAATCTACCCATAGATACCTTTCACTTCTTTATCATTGTGTCACCGTACACATATAAGTCAACAAGTATCAGCGATTGTGATTTTGCTCCCACATGGTTCTCCTTGGGAACAGGGGAGGATCGATTGCAGATTTCAGTGGAGCTAGCTCACTGAATCTCTCGCGGATGGGTTGACGACTTGACGTGCAAGACGATCCACCCAAAAAATAGTAAATTAAGCATGTCCCCATTTTCTGTAGTTTAGGTCATTCCCAGCTTCCCAGTGGTGTGTACTGCACGAGGGACACCACATCTCAGCATGAGCACTAATCCAGCTGTTTAAGATGTGGCAGGATGTATTGCGATTTGTGAATTAACCATTTGTCAATTGTCAACTGCCCACGCTATCATCTGCCCATTGATATGTTTATTCTGCTAGATGCGTGACTATGGAGCAAGTGAGCAGCATGTGGCTAGAGTATTCGAGCCACATGTGGCACCGCCGGCAGTTCTGCATCACTCTCCTGCCACAACTTACGAGTACGTCACGTAGTCATTAGCATCATTAATAAATAGTACAAAGCCGAGTACGAGCTTCGGTAGCTCGCCACGTGGCTGGCCTCCCAGCCCAGCGCCATCACGGCCATCTGATCGCGCGCACCAGTCAGATCTGGCCGTCCATTACATTTTTACGTATAAAACAATTTTTTTCGCGTAGATATCAACAGCTCGGATGGTTTGCTGGGTTGGCTAGCTGAGCCGGATCTTACTTGGGGGACCGCGGTATGAATCTCGCAGCCGCCAGTTTTTGTGCTTTTTTCCCCGGTGTCGGCCCACGCGTGCGTTTCCTAAGCTCGGCCCGCCTGTGCCGCGCGGCGCGCCTGCACATCGTTTGCCCCAACGCTGAGACGCCACCTACGCGCGCCCCAGCCTCGGCGCGCCATGGGCGCGCGCGTCTAATGGTCCCTGAAACATGACTTTGGGCACTAGTTACAGTTAAAATCTATTTATAAAATTCAATAAGATGGTAGTATTATGGAACTATTTCTCAATACAAATTTGCAGATAAAATACTAGTGTGTCCAATCTAAACATTTAAAAATACCATCAACGTTTAAAGTTTTAAAAGTATATAACTCAAACGGATATGTATCTGTGACATACATGAGAGTTTAAGAGCACGTGTTTATGCTAGTCTCCTATGGAATAAGAGTATTGTAGAAAATGAATATGTGTTTATGCTAGTCTTCTGTGGAATAAGGGTATCTTAGAAAATGAATTATTAGCAAAAATGAGTTAGGTATATCTTAAAATATTTTTGAAACTACTTTTTAAAAAGAGCATATATTACATGAGGGTATTTGGTTCTGATTTTGACAATCCTATCTAGGTAACCGCCTTCTCAACTCACTTCATCACCAAGCCACCTACAAAGTTCATCTCTGATTTGGACAAGCTACGTCGAAGCTTCCTATGAACTGGTGGAGGACCTCTTCACGGGGAAATCGCAAAGTCAGTTGAAAAAAGGTATGTGCCCCTAAAAAAATTTATAGGCTAGCTTGGCATACCGAACCTTCACAAGTTTGGAACAGCACTCCACCTCAAATGGCTATGGCATGAGTGGAAGAGTCCCGACCGATCCAGGGCTGAAACGCTAATCCCCTATGATGAGCCAGATCACGACCTTTTTGCCATCTCCACCATGGTAATATTTGGAAATAGGGAGAGAACTAGCTTCTAGGGATCAACCTGCAGGTTCACACTCTACCCACTCAAGCATCTAGCCCCAAGCCTATACAAACACTCCATGAAAGAAAAAGGCAAAGTGCGGTGCCAATTTTAGGAGAAAACTCATGGATACGTGCTACTAGTCACAACCTCAACGTGCACCTGTTGCAAGAATACTCCTGAATATGGGAGTATCTTAGCCAACATACCATTACCCTTAAAGCTTGTTTGACAACTATAAGGTGTTGAGGAAAGGGATTGGAAAATGGGTGAGAGTTTATTTACTAGGGTCGCCCAGGGAATTAAACTCCCTCTCTTTTGGTTGTAAACTCCCTTCCCCCTTTTATTTCCCTTTAAATAAACAAAAAAGTTAACTCCCCTCACTTATGAATTCCCTTTCCCTATCCTCAACTCCCTCCAACCAAACAACCCCTTAGAGCGGACACCAATGATGACGTTTTTTGAAGGTGGACTACACATGGAACCTACACAGCCCACTCAACCTGCCTTATGGATGGCAATTAGGCGGGTTGGACATGGGTAAGAGGTTCGCAGACCCATACCCATAAAAAAACTCAACCCATACCATACCCATATCCACCCACGGGTATGCGTTTATACCCATACCTGTATCTGTCGGGTACCTGCTACCTGTGGGGTACCCACTACTCACTGGCCACCACATGGCTAGCTACCAGCTAGCTACAACAAAGAAATATTCAAACAAATCCTAATTCAGCGACATTTAATAGCTAACAACATACAAATATAAATCGACATCCATATAACATGAAATTGCAAAAATAATTCTAGAGTTTATGGGTAGAATTAGAAGAGGGGTTCTATCACCATGCAAATTAATATCCGTGATAGAGATTTTTAGGGTAAAAAGGTTTCTACATGATACTGACAATAGGACCCAACTTGTCAGTTCACATGTAGCGGGTAACGGGTTTGGATAATATTAAACCATACCTACAAAAATTTTATCCACTAATATTAAATCTCATCATATCCATATCCACGGGTATCAAATCTCACCATACCCGTATCCGATGTGTAATTACCCTCGGGCTTTTAACCATATCCATGCCCATTGCGATCCCTAGTGCACCTCCAAATAGGAGGAGGGGTCTGTGGTCCCTTGTACTCTTAGTGTGTTGGATCATGTAGCGCAAGAGGAATAAGTGGATTTTTCAAGATATAACCGCTAGCTAAAAACTTACCATGCATCGTGAACCCCCTGAGGGGGTTAGACAACCTGGCTAATCTGGATCGTTGATCTTCATGAAAATTGGCCTATACAAAAGGGTTTGGGAACTTGTCGATCCCCTCGTACCAGAGATTGGGATTCCATTTCAAATTATGGAAATATAATTATAAATTTAAAATTTTCAACGGTTCGGTTCAAAATTCAAATTCAATAACTAAAAATCAAATGTCAAAACCAAAATTTCTAAATTCAGAATTTAAAAATCCCAATCTATGGTATGGGAGATCGACAAATTCAAATTTTGGACGGTTTGGTTCATAATTCAAATCCAAAAGTTGGAAATCAAATTTGAAAATTTAAAATTTTGAATTCAAAAATTGAAGGATCCCAATCTTTTGCATGGGAGATTGATAAATTATTGATTCTTTTTGTGTGGGTCATATTTTATGGATTTCAACGATTCATATTAGCCAAATGGACTAACCCCTTAGGAGGTTTACGGTACGTGATAAAGTTGCCCATAACTGCCTCTTGTTGGTCATATTTCATGGAGATCAACGATTCATATTAGCCAAATGGACTAACATGATGTGGAAGCAAGCTAGACCAAGAGAGAGTTTGTGTTGTAAATTGTAGTAACCCACTAGATCTCCTCTTTAAATATTTCATCTCTACTCAATACATATATTATATAGAGCCAGCCCGACCTGGATCTTTTTAAAAAAGAGAGCGTGTATAGTTTTGTTATTTTAGTGGAGTATATTATATTTTAGAAAAAAAAATAGCAATCAAGATGAACCAAATTATAGAATCAAGGTTAAGGAAGCACGAGACATTGAGACAACCGAGTGCAACAGTGAAGTGAGTCGTGAGCCAAAGCACATGCGCTCGGCTAGTTCAAACCGTTGGCTAGGAGCCTAGGATAGGCATGCACCTTAACCTTTCCTTTCCTGAAGTTAAAGAGTAACACGATCACCTTATTTAACATTGTTAAATCAACAACGGAAGAATGAATATTGAATGAAGCAGGAAAAAAAAAACTGTCATTCCATGAGCTCGATCTTGACGCTTCCAAGCTTCACCTTGCCCTTGCCTTGCCGTGGCACCAGGGTCACCTCCACGCTCTCGTCACCTTCGGCATTGAGATCCTCCAGCTGCTCGTTCAGCGCCAGCCGCAGCTTGGTCTTGATCCCTCGTCCATTCTTGCCGTGCTTGTGCCGGTGCGGCACGTTGACGAAGCTCCCGGCGAGCTCCCTCCCGCCCGGCCCCACAGCCGCGTGGTCCTCGCCGGCGTTCACAAACACGTCGAACTTGGCGGCGACGTCCCGCTCCACCTCGATGCCGTCGATGACAAGCACCTCCACCGTGGCCGACTTCTCGGCCTTGCTCCTCTTCGACGCGATCGGCCTCTTCACGGTCACGCTCGTCGCCGAGTCCAGCGTGATGGGGAACTTGTCAGCCGTCGTCTTGCCGCCGCCGGCGCGTGCCGCCCCCGCCGCCGCCGCAGCCACCTCTGGCGGCGTGACGAACGACGTCCTCGCCCTCTGCGTCGCCGTCGGCCTGGCCGCCGTCCACGGCGTGGGCACGTCCTGGTACCGGTAGCGCAGCCTGTCCATGTCAAGCACGTCGCGCACGCGGATGCGCACGAGCTTGGGGGCCTCGTCGTAGAAGAGGAAGGAGGCGTCTAGCCAGTCGGGGTCGGCGATGTCGGTGTGGCGGCGCGCGTCGAGGCCCTTCCACACGGCCCACATGCGGTCGATGTTGGTGTGGTGCGCGTAGAAGAGCGGGTCGCGCCCGGCCGAGTAGAAGTTGCCCATGTCCTCGCCGGCCGGCTGGTTCGGGTCGCCGCACCAGATGTGCACCGGACCGTGCGGGATGTTCTCGACGGCGCCGGGGCCCTGGTTCGGGTCGTCTCCGGCGCGGTACGGGCTCCCGAAGAAGAGCGACGGCGTCGGGCTAAGCGAGATCATCTGAACATAGCATGGCTCACCATTTTGAACCCAATTTTTTTCGAGAGAGAAAATTGATCTTTTGCCACCCCAAAGATTGTATTTCTGGATTTGCCCCATTACTGGCAATTGGCAAATAGGTTTAAATCACACATGAGAATATTTTGGACAGGACAATTTCTAAAATCTCTCAATTTTCGTTAAGTTAGCAGTGTACAATTCCTTAAGAGTTCTTTGCATTTACCTGACGGTACATGACCTTGAGGTTGTGATCAACCTGCTGGTTGTCGGTGAAGCGGGGCTCGTTGCCATTGTAGTCCAGGTTGATGAGCTTCGGTGGCGCGTGGCGGCCGTCTCTCCGTGGGTCGAACAGCGGCGACGACCGGTCGGCGTACATCGCCGGCATGCGCATCCCGTCCGGCGAGTCCCAGTTCCAGAACGGTATGGCGAAGGTGGGGTCGCCGATCAGGCTCCCCAGGATGCGCTCGAAGAAGTAGAGGTAGCACCTGTGGAACGGCAGGAACAGCCACGAGTTATGCACCTGGAGCTCCACGCCGGGGAACCCGTCGACGCTGTAGGAGCCGTCGCAGTAGGCGCAGTGCACGGCCGCCTGTGCCGCGAAGCTCCGCGGGTCGTCGGCCGGCAGGGCCTTCATGGCCGCGATGGCGCGGCTGAACCTGGCGGCGTAGTCGGCGCCGGCGGCGTGCGCTGCGGGGCGCGTGCGCAGCGGCGTGGACGCGTCCGGCGGCGCGAAGTCCACGGGCGGCGCGCTGGACGGCGGCGGGCAGCAGGTCAGCACGTTGGCGGACGGCGGGAGGTCGGGCCGGCCGCAGGAGGAGATGTCCGGGGTGGCGACGGGGACGGCGCCGGCGAGACGCGGGGAGAGGAGGCCTGCCGTGGTGCTCGCGCCGAGCGTGCCGAGGCCGAAGAGGACATCGCGACGGTCGACAGACCGCGGGGCACCAAGCCCCAAACCTTCGCCTCCGGCCTCCGTGAACGACGAAGCGCACGAGACGCGATGCACGGCGGCGGCGGCGCGGCGGCGGCGAGGCCTCGAGAAGGGGCACGGAGAGGAGAGAGAAAAGGTGGTAGGTCTAGTGATTAGTTGGGACAGTGACGCCATGGCGCAACTCGTGGCGCTATGGACTGGTTGCTCTGCCGCTCTGGTGTTTCTGGATTGGATTGCAGTGGCGTCGTATATAAAGCCGGCGCGACGGACGTAGGGATTCCGGATTCGTCCGGTGGCTCGATCCTCCGCCGGTCCGCCCCCGCGCGTCAGCAGCGCGCGATGAATGCAGGGAACTGATCTCATTCATCACAAAAGAATCTTCCGTCGTCTGATCGTGGAGATGCCTTTACTTGCATATAGCTGAGGAAAATTTGAACTACTCTCATTCATTACAAAAGAATCTTCCATTTACAAACACATCGATGAACACGACCCAAATTAAAATCAAGTCCTTTTAGGGGCTGAATGCAAAATCAAGGAAGAAGCTCATCCCTCTCACTACACCAGCAATGAAGACGCGGTCACCGACTCGATCAAGGCCATTGTCACCCTTTGGCCCACCTCAACAGGTGACAGATGCATGTGGTACTAAGTTTCATGTCTTGTTTCTTCCGAGTGCTTCAATTTCATCATCCATTGCTGCTTGCCAATTTTGATCTTGCAATGCTCGAGGATAATCAGCCGGCTCTCTGTCAATCATATACACATGCTTGCCATATGAAACAGTACATTCATTCCATAACTTGTGACGCCTTTTGTCGTCTTGTGCTCTTGTTCTCATAGGTTGAACAAGAATGCCTTGAGGCTTCCGTGCAGGTGACGACGGTTGCAAACCTGCCGTTGGTGTAGGGGATGTCATCACATGTGGATCTTTTGCTGCTATCGTGCTTGACCTAACAGAATCTAGTTTTGTTCATGACACAACATCAGCCGTTGTATCACCTAGACCTGCATCAATACTAACATCTGCAAAACTCTGAACACCCGAGTTAGTAGCATCAGAATGCGCTTGCACGAACATGACACCCCTTCAATCAAAACTCAGCAAGGTGGGAAGAACGACGTTATGAGGAATAAGGGCTGCGGATTCTGAAACAGATGGGGTAGGATTATCAGTGGATAGGAGGTAAAATATGATTTGTCATAGATGACATCGAGAAACACATAGAGATGCCCAGACGGGTGATGGGAACACCGATATCCTTTGTGGAGGCTATCTCAAGAACCCACATTGCATTGATCGAAATCAAAGTTTGTGCTTATTATATGATCGTAGATGAGGCCAACATGCACAACCAAAAATCCCTCATAAAGGTGTAATCGGGGTGTTGTTGAACTTTTTTATTTGAATTGTAAAAAACATTTTCCCATTTTTCACGTGGCAACCTCATAAATGTATGTGAGAAATTTTGTTTTGCCTATCGAACTCTACGTTTGTTCTCGTGAGCCTTTTTTATTTGCATCGAAAGGTCCATTCATACTTTTCGCATGGTATAAATATACATGTAAAACTTGCATTTCTCCCCGTCGAATTTTGTGTTTGCTTTCGTAGTCTCGTGGAATTTTGTTATATTGACTAGAAGGTCCATCCCCAGTTATTGCATAGAACCTTAGAAAAACCAAGTTTCACACATACAAATTTAAGGTTCATATGTACATTGTGAAAGTTTCACATGTATTTTTTTTCAGGTTTTATTAGTAGTTAACCAAGTTTCATTGCATTTTCAAGATTCATCTGCATTTACCAAAGGTTCATCAATTTTTTTTTGGTCAAGGTTCATCAATAGCCTTACCAAGTTTCATGATTTCTTTTACAAGATTCATCGCTCATACATATTTCATATGTATATTTCTCAAGATTCATCACTATATTTCTCATGGTTACACACTTATTTTCCTAAGGTTACATGTTGGCATCATGTTCACCTCAACCGTCCGATGGGAATATCTGATTTGTTTTTCCCGTCTCGTAATTAATAAAAATGTGTTACAAAATTTAAAAAATAGATCATAAAGGTAGGCATAAAAAATATTTTTAATTAAATATACGTGCGACAAGAACAAACCAACCAGGCCAAAATGAATCGGTTGGCCCACTACTATACAAACCTAACCAGGCCGACTGGTACCGTTTGGTTCAGCCCATTTGGACGGCTCTAGACTTTTTATTTTTTTATTTTTTTTGAGAAAGGCCGGCTCTAGACTCACGGAGTCACGGTAGCATCGTGTCGTCAACACTCCCAATCCTAAAACCCTAAACCCAACGCCGCCATGGCCACCGCCGTCCGCCTTATGCTGCACCGCCGCCTCTCGACGGCCACGGCCACGGCTGCCGCCCCGCCCCCCAATCCGGCCTCTATTTTGAACCCGTCCTCCCCGGCCACCCCGCTATCCGCGCGGCAGAAGAGCCGCCTCGCCATCTCCCTCCTCAAGTCCTCCCCGCCGCCGCCGCCGGACCAAATCCTCTCCATCTGCCGCGCCGCCGCGCTCAAGCCGAACACCCACTTGGACCGCGTCGCACTCTCCCTCGCTGCCTCGAAGCTCTCCTCCGCGCCGGACTCCCTGCGAGATCTCGTATCCTCCCTCCTCATGCCCGACCATGTGCCCCATGCCATCGTGCTCTTCGGCCAGGCAGGCCTCCTCTCCGACGCCATCTCCACCTTCCAGTCATCCCCTTCCACACGCTCCCTCAACTCACTCCTCTTCGCCTGCATCGTCGCTGGCAACCATGCCGAGGCCGCCCGCATCTTCCAGACCTTCCCCGACGCCCACTCCGTCAAGCCCGACACTGAGACCTTCAATGCCATTATCAAATCCTTCGCTGAGTCCGGTACCACAAGGTCCTTCTACTCGGTGTTTGATGAAATGTGCAAGAAGGGTTTGAAGCCCAACGCAAACACATTTACTACTGCGATTGCTGGGTTTTACAAGGAAGAGCGGTTCGATGATGTTGGGAAGGTGATTGAGCTCATGAAGAAGCACGGTTGTGGTGAGTCACTGCCAGTGTACAATACAAGGGTGCGGGGCCTGTGCAAACTTGGCCGGAGCAGCGAGGCGAAGGCCTTAATGCATGAGATGGTTAAGAAAGGGACTATGCCAAACTGGATGACTTATAACCATCTGATTTATGGATTTGGAAAGGAGGGGGATTTGGAGGAAGTGAAGCGGCTATATGAGGAGATGCGGAAGAAGGGCCTTGTTGGCGATAGTACCTTATTTTTTACGCTTATGTTTTACCTTTGTAAGGGTGGTGATTTTGATACCACTCTTGGTGTGTACAATGAGATAGCACCTAGGAATTGGGTGCCAAGCTTCACGACCATGAAGATGCTTGTGAATGGGCTTTCTGGGAGTTCAAGGATCGATGAGGCGAAAGGGATCATTGAGAAGATGAAGGAGAAGTTCCCTGATAGGGCTGAAGTGTGGAAGGAGGTAGAGGCGGCATTGCCTCAATAGAATGACAGATGGATAGACGGATTTACAGGTATGATTTTGTACTTCAGAGGAAAGCAAAATGCAGTTCTTTAGAACAAATATTTTGCTTCAACTTGGAAGGTCGAAATGATGATTGTTGATGGCTGGATGTTTTGGTTGGCTTCTTCAAATTTGCTGTTTGACTGTTCGTGCATCCTTTATTCCATCACACAATATGCTGCCAATGCATTGTAGAAGTTGTTGTCTATCAATCTATCTGAAAAAAAAATTGCAATACAATTTCTAATTCGACTCATGACAAGGTGATATGCTTCTGTTGAACCATCATGCACATCATTAGTTTTTCTTAATAAATTTCTTTTGCCTGTTTGTAAGAAAATAATATTATAACTGTAGCATCTGTTCCTCTTGGTTTGAGTCCACAACAATTGACAACTGAGAGCTCCATTTCTTTCTGTGTTCCAGTGTCTAGGATATAACCTGTTACATGTCAGTAATATTGATTGCTTCCATCATGTAGATAATAAGAAGATAAGATTTGCAGAATAACTGTGTGACTATTAAACCAGAGTTGTTCCTACCTCTTGATAATTGGTTGTTTCTTTAGTTTAAATGGAGCGAGTAGTAGTGTACGAATAGTTGTATTGGACAGCCCAATGGGGTAATATATAGAAACAAAGGGGAAAAACTAGAGAAGAGAAAAGACTATTCTATTCGTATAGGAGGAATGCTTATAATACCCTTAACTGTTTGAGGTATTACTTGTACCAATTGTGGATATTTAGCTAGATTTGGTAATATGGCAGAGTTTACAAGGTAGATTTTGTTCTTTCTGGAGGCACAAAACCATGCATGAACAATAGAAAGCTACTGCTAACATTTCATATCTGGTAGCCACAAAATGCTCAAAGAAACGTCGAGACTATGCTTCAACATTTGGTACTTGAGTTTAGTGAAACTACTCATAGTTCATTTGAGAATCCACTTTCTATTTCAAGTGGAGGTCTGTGAACGTTAGATTAGTTGTTCAGTTCTTTGATGTGAGTGTTCATAGTGCCGCTTCGGCTTCAAAGCGGTAATGTATGTTTTTTCTGTTCGCCTCAGCCTCGCCATATTGCCATACCATCCTTCTGTATGGCGCTCACTTCACGGCCATGTATTTCTTTGGTATCCTCCCGTCCTTTGCCACTGCTTTACTTGCTTCTGTCAGCTAGGAGGTGGATTGAGGCGGCTGGTGGGTGGTGGGACGTGTGGTGAATAGGGATGTGAAACGGGATCAGATTGGGTGGATATCACTCATCCTGTACTCTTCATTTTTGTTTTTACTCAGATACAAATTTGGGTATACCTGTCCAGTTTATTTTTCACCATCAATTGACATTGCAATTTATTTTAAATATTTAGAAAATTTATATGTTATGGAAGTAGTTTTTGTGATTAATCTATATATGTATGAGTTACATGTGCCCAATCCAAATAGTTTGAAAGATTTTATATATAAAAGTTTTAAAACTTTGACTTAGGATAAGTCTAAAATGCCATTTTTTTCTGTAAACTGGAGGGAGTAGTTATTAGTTATATTTAGATTTTAGAACTGTCATTTTCGATTGTGGCTGTAGTTGGTTTATGATGCTGAATAGCCGAAATCAATCGAGCAGAATTATGCTAATAAAATGTTTGCCCATAGTCTTCTCCATCATTTTTGAAAAAGATGAAGCACCTTTATTTGTAGGATCTGCATGAGAGTGACTAGAGAATAATCAGATGGTTGAAAGAGGATAGTAATAAATTATACATCTGGTGTATGAATGCTGTTGTTGAACTTTTAATATTTGTGAACTTTTATATACGAGATGCTTTTTTTATGCTCTGATCATCTGAAGACATTTTTACTCAATAATTTGGGAATTTTAATGTGCATTCCATGATTTCTATCTTTTGTTTTCCAGATGAACTACCGGCCAGTGATTCAACTTAGTTGCTGAACATTTCTTTCCAGATGTTTGCTATTGCTGCAGAGTGCAGGAAGCGTGTCTAGTTGAATTGCAGGGTGCACCGATCTGATCGTCTGTTCGGAGCATATAAGACATCTTTTCGTATGCAATGTTCATGAGAAATACGCTAATCTCCAGCTGGCAGTGATAAGAGGCTGTAAGGGAAGTCTCCTGCTAAATATTTTGTAGACGTACTGTTCTTTTGGAGTTTTGCTGCAAATTATAGGAATCAGGTGTCCGAGATAATATCTGCTTTTTTTTGGTTATTTATGCGCCTCTGTGTTGTGAGCATCAAATACTGTGTCATGTTTGTTGTCCCAATGTAAGGCAAAATCCTTAGCTTGCTCGTTTTGGAAGTTTTGGGGCTTTCTACTATTTGCCCTAAATAGTAGGTTGCCACTTGCCAAAGTACTTTGGGGCAAATAATAACTTTTCCTGTTTCGGAATAGTAATTTCATCACCTTCTGAGTTCTGCTTAGTAAAATAGCTATAATGTCGAACCCTCTTGCTTTTCGAAGCTACTGTTTGTAACTCGGGAAAGTTATAAAGCCGCTGCGCATGCTGTAAACAAATGTGCTGCTGTTGTGACCTCAGACCGCGTTTCCGACAACTTCTAATTTCTGTATCATAAAAAAAGGCAAAGGTGTTCTAGGGAAGGCTCCCTGTCCTCAAGCGATACGACTCCTTGTAAGACCGCCCAAAAACCCTGTGAGCCCTGAGTTAACTGCAGGCCAACACTTTGTGCATGTCCTTTCAAATCCCTTTCGCAAGCCTTTTACCCAACTGCTGGCTAACGCTCGGTGCGGGGTCCTTAACAGACATCTGTGTCTTGAAGCCAACACTCTTATGCGGGGATCTCTCGAACGCCTGTGCACCCCGAAGCCAAATTTAGGAAACTTTGCACGGGTACTCCTGGACATCTGCGTGCCTTAGAGCCGACTCTAGGCCGATACCCCGTGCTAGGCTCCCGGACGCCCGCGCACCCTAGGACCAACTTCGAGCTGACACTCCACGTGACCCTCCTCAGAACGATCGTGCACCTCGAAGCCGACTCTAGGGCTGGCACTTGTGGTTCTTCTTGTGGTTCCTCTTGGACATCTGCACACCTCCTAAACAACTCTAGGCCAACACTTTGCGCAGGATCCTCTCGGACGCCTGTGCACCCCGGAGCCAACTCCGGGCCAATACTTCGCACGGAGTTCCCTCGGATGCCTGCGCACCCCTAAGCCAACTCCAGGCCAACACTCCATGTAGGTCCTCCCAGACGCCTGCACACCCCAAAATCAACTCAGAACAACACTAAGCGCGAGGCCCTCCCGGATACCTACACACCCAGAATTCAACTCTAGACCAACACCCCATGCAGGGTCCTCCCGTAGACCTGCACGCCCCGGAGCCAACTCGAGGTCAACACTCCGCGCGAGGTCCTCTCGAACACCTGCACTCGGAGCCTTCTGGCCGATGTTCCGAGCAGGTTCCTCCAACGCCATGCACACCAATTATGAACATGGGCGAGATATTTGGAATTCCCGCAAGGACCAACAATCAAAAGAAGGTTATAGATCCGCGCCTGCCAAAAGCTGACCACTACAACTATGGGCCAAAATTGGGTGCTGCGAGTAGTCTGGAACTAAAGTAGAGACCGTTAGAGAAAACCATTGGTTTGTCCCCTATTGTGAAGGCTGCAAAAGGAAGGCAACCAAGGAATAAAAGACCGGCATGCTCTTGCTTTGCTCGCCAGACAAAATACAAACAAAGGAAGTAGATGTGAAATTCCACCATTGCCTCTTGAGATTCCCTGTATCCGTAGGGCAATGAAGGCACAAATATAAAGAAGTATATAACTGAGACCATATCGTCTATTGTAACTCAAGTTCAATTAGAATTCAAGAATTTTACATAGATCATCGTTCCATTCTAGGTAGCGCTTCCTCATAAGGTTGCTCTTCCCAATGTTGCAGGCCTCCCACATTTGGAAGGGCGCCTCCCCCAGAAATTCACCGTTTGGGCAAAAGGCAACACAAGAAACACCGGTTAATTGCAACAAATGTTGGCAAACTCTATCTGTGGTAAAGTCCAATCTTTAGCTTAGTAGTTCAGCTGCAATTCAGGTCCTGTTCTTTTGAACTGATCTAAACGGCTGAACAGCTGAACGACTGAAATGACTGAACTTCGAGAGCTTCTCGAGATAGTCTCGAGATTCGGATCCATTTCATTTGACTTGCTTTTCAAAGCGTTAGAACCCACCTTCAAAACAGCGAAAAAACAAAATCAAAAAACTCAAAGCATATGTCTTTTTAACTGCAATTCAGGCCCTCTTCTTTTGAGCTGATCTAAACGGCTGAACAACTGAACGACTGAAATGACTGAACTTCGAGAGCTTCTCGAGATAGTCTCAAGATTCGGATCCATTTCATTTGACTTGCTTTTCAAAGCGTTAGAACCCACCTTCAAAACAGCGAAAAAACAAAATCAAAAAACTCAAAGCATATGTCTTTTTAAAACATAGATAAGTCGTTAAGCTGTTAAGCTGTTAAGCTGAAAAGAACTGACCCTGAATCTAGATTTGTCCAAACCCAGCAAATAACTTATATTACTTATATATCTTGTTATTTGTTTTTAAGTTAAACTTTAAAGCTTTCTGAAATAGTTTGAAAAATTCGGTCCGCTTTAGGACGCATTTTTTAAAATACAAAAGGTAGAAAAAGATAAGAAGATGAGTTGAAGAGAACAACCCTACTGCCCGCTGATCTCCAAATCGAAAAGCCAAAACATTTTGGATTTGCAATTTTTATAATCTTGAAACCGCATTTCTAAACTCTTGGAAACTAAGTGCATACATAGTACTTTCCAAACCATCTTAGAAAACTATCGAAGTTTAACTTATAACCAAATAAAATAAACTGAACAGAAGAATAACACAGTCCGTGCATCTCAAAGGAAACTCTCACTCGCATAAGCTTAAGAAAAGCTAGCAAATCTGAAAAATCAAAAATCTATCGGACACAGTAACATGCTCCAAAATTTTACAAAATGGAGTGTTTATCGTTTCTCCATAAACTGCACTTTTTTGAAAAAAAAAAATCTAATCTACCCCTGAAGTTCAAAACGAGTAGCAATGGCCAATATAGGGAACAAAGTCGTAATTATCATAAGGGTGTACAAAATAGTCGGCTGATTTTTCTAGAAGCTATATGTAAATTGTTTAGATTGTTGGATGTTACGTCTAATGTCAATATCTTACATCTTCACACCCTCTGTCCGAATTCTAAAACTCATTCCTCTCCTACTTTGCCCTTTCATCCCTCACGACTCCATGTCCATGTGCCGCTGACGAAGTTCCTCGGTCATGTCCTTCCTAGTCTCCGGTGGCTACCGTCATCGGATCCACTTCACTTCCCTCTACTTCTAGTCACGTTACTTTTCCTCATTAATCTACCGTCCAATTTTGCCCACCATTCTCTGCCTATCCTAGCACTAAGGTGCCACCGTTGTGCCTCCATCTAAACACATAACAAATGATAACCCATTTGTTGCATTAGGGCAGGGATCAAAATATAATAAAGAGAAGTGTCGGGAAAAAATGAGTAATAATTAAATACTGTATGAATTAATAGTGATGAAATAGTCAAGAGATAGTCCTAGCATTGGTCTTGAACATGCCTCGAGCCAACTGTTAAGAAACCACACCAAGCCAACCGGCCTTGGGCCTGGCTCGGCTAAGGGGTGGGGCCCATTTGGATGGACCAGTCGAAACGCTAGCACCCAAGCATAAATAGGAGATGTTTCCATCTATTATGTACACAAGAGAAAAGTAATAAAGAATACTTCCTCTCCTACATCCTCGTGTTCATCTGTGATTGTTCTTTGTCGTCTACGATCTACGCACTGCTAGGCAATCTCGGACTACACCCGGTAACGTGGTTGTCTAACACCAACAAGCTAAGAGCACGATTAATCCTGTAGCCCACTGACGGCAGCCACGGTGGGATCGATACAATTAATGACACCGAACTCTATAAAGGAATTAAGTAAATAAGAGGATTGATGTCCTGCAACTACCGAATTACCAAAAATGCTATCTGAATTAGTTCAGTAGGTCTGAAAGTAGTAGTCATCAGAATTCTAGATACCAGAATAAATTAATAGATGTCTCGTCAACAATTCATGTGGATGCCTCCCTTTAGCACCTTCAAGCTGCCCATGTCCTTTTTCTGGGAAGAAAACGGTAGGAAGGCCGCCACTAAAAGCATCTCCAATGGTGGTATATCAGCTTTGGATATAAGAATTCAAAACTCAGTTTTCTTTTTATGTGAAGGAGAGAATGAGAATGTGCTAGATACTAACTTACAACTAGTCTATAGCTGATTCCAATGTACTGACTATTTATTTCATGCGGACCCATATTTAATGTTACATTGAAGATGCTCTAATACTACCAAAAAGGAAAAGATCGATCGATATCAGGCCTGATCATTATTGTAAATGTATACGATATTGCGAAATCATTGTATTAATTCATGCAGTTTTCAAGCCAGCTCGGCACATGCACCCATATACACAAAACATAACCTATTTTTTTTAAAAAAAAAATACCATGTATGTTACTAGGAAAAAAAAATGAAAATAACCTATATGCCACTGGTCTCACATGTTATACAATTAGACGGCCCCATATGTCATAAACACAGGATGACATATATAGGATTGAAAATTTTTTCGGAGCCTATACAGCACGGTCATCCGTTGGAATCAATTCCAACGGATGAGCTGCCCCCACTCGGCTTCCACTCCGCGTCCGCCTCGCCCCCCTCAATAAGGTAATCTCCTAATCTTGGGGATCACGACTCCTATTCCAATCCGGAAAACCAGCGTCCGGGTCTTCACATAGCCGTGCAGAACTCGTGTTCGAGTAGGACTCAGACACGATTCCTTGGACTTTACGCACCATGCCAGCCAGGAGGCTGTTCGGCAGGACGCATATGGGCCAAATAGAACCTTCCAGGGAACTGGGCCCTGGCAGGCTGTTCAATTGGGCCGTCAGGGAGTGGGCCATGACAATGGACCGTATTTTTATCCCCGCCAGTGGTGTATCAGCTGTGGATATAAGAATTCAAACTCAGTTTTTCGTTTATGTGAAGGAGAGAATGAGATTGTGCTAGATACTAACTTACAACTAGTCTATAGCTGATTCCAATGTACTTACTATTTATTTCATGTGGACCCATATTTAATCTTATAGACAACGTTATATCATTGAAGATGCTCTAATACTACAAAATAGGAAAAGATCGAGCCTGATCATTATTGTAAATGTATACGATATTGTGAAATCAATGTATTAACTCGTGCAGTTTTCAAGCCAGCTCGGCACATGCACACATATACAGAAAGCATAACCTAATTTTTGACATGGGATTGAAAAAAAATTTAGTGGCACGAAGAGGATTGTCCCAATTTTAAATGCATGCAGCGAGGTGTGAGAAGCTTGGCTCCTCAGGCTCTGCCTCCCTCTCCCCTCGATCCCAAATAGTAGATCGTAAATTCGTAATAGCCACATGTTCTACCGAACTTTTGCGAGAGATCAAGGCCACTAAATCACTAATAAATCAGTGTCCAGCATTGAAGGTCGAACCTGGCAGGTCCACACGCGGACATGCACATCTGCACGTGATTAATTCCAACCTCACAGCGACAGGTTAGATTGTTAGTAAACTCTTCGCCCGATTAAAAGCTACTTTTTTTTCTCAGGGAAAAAATAGTAATGACGTGACGTTGACAAAAATCTTGATTCGATGGGATACACTTCTTGTGTTTCATTAGTTTTTAGTTTAGGAAACGATCCTAAAAATCGATTTTTTTCAAAAGGAGTCTATTTTACGAAGTTAAATGTTATGGATATTTGACACCTCTCAACTGTAAAAATCGGGATAAATTACCCCATTATCAAATAAAGATGGTTTTCATAAGATGGCGTGACAAAAAAATATTATAAGATGGCATGGGAAAAAATATAATAGATACCATAATTTAGTTAAGTATTTAAAATGGTAAATATGCATAATATAGGAATCTTTACAATGAAATGAATATACTGTGGATCGAAAATATATGTTCAGATGTATCATATATTCTCCAATTATCTGTATAAACTAAATATATAGCTGTAGAAACTATAATCTAAATAATAAAAATAGCGAACACTACAAAAACGTTTTTAGGATTACCATGACCATTATTTAAATGTTTTTTTTATATAATTTGGGAGTAGATAATACACGGGATGTATGAGCTAGTTCCTTTGATGTCTTCCATGATGAGTTTGGTTTTATTATAATGTTGCAATGAATTAACTAACTCATTTTGTTTACTTTAACCGAGAATTAGATATCCAGGCTTAGGTTCTAAAATCATGAGAAACTAGAACATCTCCTGTAAATTATGGGGTAAAAAATCAGCTATCACGATGATCTTTGTTCTTCCTACCTCACCCTATTCTTCTTTCCGTTGATCTATGCTACATCTTCATCCACTCCGGCAAATGCCCCCACTCTGCGCAGCTGCGCTCCTTCCTCCTCTCATACTACTCATGTTGTTGGATTCACCAATCACCACTCACTGGCTCACTGCCTACTAATATCATGGCCTTGTCGTCGATCCTCTAACCTACTCACTCTTTGTTGTCCTCCTATGTTCTCATGGCAAAGGGACAAAGGTATTGTCTGTGGCTCTACAGTAGGACTATATTCGGACGCTATTCGGATTACTTTTTCATCTTTCTTACTTGATAGGATAATAATAGCGTATAGATTTTTTCACTCGAATTCATATTCTTTATTCTTGGTAAATTGGTTGTTTGAACGCATTAAGAATCCATATCATATTCATTCTCTATCTAATTTATTTTTCAAATAATTTTACTTAATTCGGACATGGTTTACACCCCTACAACCAACCTTCGCCCACCGTCGGGTCATCTCTGTCCGATCATCTCTCAAGCTAGTAGGGCAAACCCAAACTAGTGGCAATGGTGGCAAAGATTGAGAAGGTGATAAATTGTTTGAGAAAAATTGCAAGCATCATAGCCTTAAATTGGCAAAATAGGAAAAAAAAAAAGCATCACCCTTCGTTTATTATATAGGGCTTGACTACATTGTGTAGATTACAATCCAATAATCTAAACAAATATAATTGGAGTTGTACATATCTACGAAGTATCTAATGGCACACAATTACAGAGGGCTTACAATTTTCCTCTTTAAATAAAACATGTCCAACAATATTCCAAAAAGATTCCAAAACATCAAGCAATTACTGCATGCTCTTTCACCTCACTCCACCATGTACTCTATTCTCAGCCCCCCGATCCTGACCTTGCCACGCCTCGGCACCAGCGTCACTGTCACGCTCTCGTCGCCGTCGGCGCCGAGGTCTTCCAGGAGCTCGTTCAGCACCACCCTCATGCTGGTCTCCACCCCCGCGCCGCCGCCGCCCACGGTGGGGTGCTTCAGGCACACGAAGCTCCCGGCCATCTCCCTCCCGCCCGGCGCCACCTTCTCGTGCTCCGCGGCGTTCACGAACACGTCGAACTTGACGACGTCGGCGCCGTCGGTCTGGATGCCGTCGACGACCAGCACCTCCTCCTCCGGCCGGGTCCGCAGCACGCTCGGCCGCCTCACCGCCACGGTCGCCGCCGCCGCATCGAGGGTCACCGGAAACCTGACGGACTTCAGAGAGCCCTTGTTGATCCTGTTTACGCCGGGCGTCACCGGCGGCTTCGCGTGGAGCCACGGCAGGCCAACGCCGGCGTACGTGTACCGGAGCTTGTCGATGTCGAGCACGTCGCGGACCTTGATGCTCACGAGGCGGGCCTCCTCGTCGTAGAAGAGGAAGGAGGAGTCGAGCCAGTCGGGGTCCGTGAAGTCGGCGTGGCGCCGCCGCCGGCCGCCGGCGTCGGAGCTGGAGCCGATCTGGCGCCATGCCTCCCACAGGCGGTCGATGTTGCTGTTGTTGGAACTCCCAGGCGCTCAAACGCACAGAACAAAGGACGGTGGGAGGAGGAAGATGATGAACAGTGGCGAGAGACAAACAATGACGCCCAAACGCCCAGCGCACGAACGCTGGTTCTTTGTATTGCTTGCTATATCTTCAATCGAGCAGTACAGGGTCGATTTATAGCCCAGGTGGCCTCCCTTGGAGCACGTACTCCTCACCCCCCGGCTCTCCTGCTGATCCGCACGCTCCGGGCGCTCGCACGACGCGCACACACACGCACGACGCGGCTCCCTCCTAACAGATCGCTACGGCCCCTACTGCATACAACTCCTCCACGCTACGTACGCGGCAAGCTGCAGACCGACTCAAACACATGCATGCCCCACAACTCGGATCGCCACACGATCAGCACACGACGCAGTCACCTCACCAGCTGCGCGCACGCACACGCCGCTGGGTTTATTCCCAACAGCTGTGGTGCGGGTAGAAGATGGGGTCGCGGCCGGCGGAGTAGTAGACGCCCATGTTCTCCACGTTGGGGCGAGCTAGGTCGCCCGTCCAGGTGTGCATCGTGTTGTGCGGGTACAGCTCCACCGTCCCCGCGCCCGGCCGGTCCGACTCGCCGGCGCGGAACGGCCGGCCGTGGAAGAGCGCCGGCAACACCGCATTGCTTACCATCTGAGATCGTCAATTATGCATGCATAATGCATGAGTCATTGTATGCTTATCGGTTGGACATGTACAAGTTAAAATTCTAATTTTTTTGTTGCCTCCAAATGCTAAAGATATGACATTTTGAAAATTAACGTGGTGCACTTTCGTCAATAGTTTTATTTTAAAATTTAAAAATAATATAATATATGAAAGCTGTTCGAGATGAATTTAAAAATATTTGTGCAATCTAAATATTTTTATACATAAGTTATAAAATCTCAACATAGGACAATGTAAAAATGTAAGTTTTCTCAATCTGCTGGGACTGGGAGTACGAGTCAAGGAACGTGACATAAGTATGTACCTGCTTGTACATGACGCGGAGGTTGTGCAGGACCTGCTGCTCGACGGTGAAGTTCCTCTCGACGCCGGCGAAGTCGATGTCCACGAGCGTCGGCGGCGCGTGCCCTGGGTTCCGGATCGGGTCGTAGAGCGGCGAGGACGAGTTGGCGAACGGCGGCGGCATGGTCATCCCCTCCGGCACGTCCCAGCTCCAGAACGGCAGCGCGAACTCGGGGTCGCCGAGCAGCTTACCGGCGATGCGCTCGAAGAAGTAGATGTGCGCGCGGTGGAACGCGAAGAAGAACCACGAGAAGTGGATCTGCACGTTGAGCCGCCGGTGCGTCGCCTGCCGGTACGCGCCGGTGCAGTAGGCGCAGTGCACGTTGGCCTGCTGGTAGAAGCTGCGCGGGTCGGAGCGCGGCAGCGCCTTCATCAGCGCGATCGCGCGCTCGTACTTCGCCATGCTCTCCGCCGCGGCGGCGGCGCCGGCGCCGGAGACGCCGTGCACCGGCCACCGTACGCGGAGCGGCTCCGCTGGGTCCGGGAGGGTGAAGTTGACGGGCCTAGAGCCGGAGGGCAGCATCGGCGGGCAGCAGTGGAACGGCGGCAGCGCTTGCGCCGGGAGCTTGGCCTTGCCGCACGTCCGCAGGTCGGTGACAATGGGCCCCCCGACGCCGGCGACCTCCCCGTCGCCGCCGCCGTCGGAGAGCGGGGCCGCGGACGCGTCGCCGGCGGCGCAGGAGACGATGTACGGGTCGAGCCCGGCGGCGGCGACGAGCTTCCTCGACAGGGAGTAGGTGCACGGGTGCACGGAGACCGGCCGGAGGAACAGCGCGGCGGAGGCGGCGATGGTGGCGACGGCGCAGAAGACGACGACGCAGACTCTGCTACTGGTCATGGTTGCCCCCTACTTGCTTGCTGCTGGCGGCTGCGTACGGTGGTTTGCTCAGGAGCTCACTGCCTCGCGATCGAGCCACTGCTCCCGTGCCTGAGCAAAAGTCTATAGTATTATATAGCAGCACGTGTGAACGGTCGGGACTCGGGTGAACTGAGATCAGGGGTGGATCTAGAGCGAATATAACCAGGGTTCATCATTCAACAAGACAACAACCAATCAAAAAATAATGGGGATGCACCAATGGTCCATACTCACTAATCCCTACTAAAAATTATTTTTAACCGGGCGTCTGTGACACCTCCTTAGCCCATGTAGATCCGCCCCTGACTGAGATCACTGATCAGTTGGTCACTGATTCTACTCCTGTGTTTTGTGAATGGTGTACGGACACATAGCTTGGCGTTGCATGCTGCCATGCTCCAGAAGTGTCTGAACATTCCTGCACTGCCCCTAATTATGCGCCACATGCATGGTTCATGGCTGACATGGCACAATCCCTGACCAACCATATCGCAGGGTCCTAGGTGACCTGGGGCGTCGAGGTTGTTAGCCTCATGCGTTGCACATATGCCACGCGGCCATCACATGCTCCTTTCATGTTAGACGGAAAACGCATGTGCGTGATATGGCAATTGACATGAGCCGATGCTTGTGCCGGTGAGTGGTGAACTTGCATGGAAAACAAGAAAACAATAGTGCAGTGCTGGTTTCAAAATTTTAAAAATATAGTTGTTCAATCCTGTACTTATTTGGGGAAAAAATCTCTACTAAATTTATTTTTTAGAAGCATACAATTTTTTTAACTAGAAATGCACTCCCAGTCCCATGATACTATATAGTCTATATACCTACCTCCGCCCTGTGTAGGATTATCAGCGTCTATTCTTTTATAAAATCGTTTAGTGAACATTTCAATTTCCAAACTTTTATCGGCTAAAATTTCGACTTCAGGGCTTCAGCTAAACCTGAATTTTTTTTTTGTTAATGTTTTTACCGGGCCCATCAGCGAGGCCAAAATTCAACAAAATTTGGTCGGAAATGCTTTTGACCATACGTTTCCTCTTCTTTTTTTTCCCTCGGAATGCTTCTGAGTTCGACCATACGTTTCCTCTTCTCTTTTTCCACGGCTCACAGCAATGTTCCGCACCTCTCTTCTGCAACTCAATTTCCTGCTCAAATTTTCTCAGTCTAGCTTATTTAACTTATTTGTCGAATTACTTATCTTCATTTAATAAAAAATGATTAAACTTCTAAGTCTGTATCTTGTTCTATCTCGAAAACTTGTCCAAAACCCTAAAACACAAGTCAAATAAAAACACACCCGACTCTTAATTTTACCTCAAAATTTTTTAAAAGTTGATAAATAAAATAAGATAACCTAACGAGAACGGACCCTGGATCATATCCAAGACGAGCACCCGCCGCTACCACCCATAAAGTCCATAACCCTTAGCCTGTTACCGGTAGACCTCGCTGTTACCGCAGTTCCATCCACCAAAAGCGCAGGCCGGATCCAAAACGACGCTTCTCCTAGCGGGTGGACATGGGCACAGCTGCCGGCGCCACCGCTCGTCGGGGATCTGGATCGTCTGACTTCAGTGCTCTCCGAAGTCACCGTGCCGTGACATGCATCCACCGTTCATCCAAGCAACCATCCAATCATGCGGCCCCTATATTTGTGCCTTGTGGAAGCAGCTAACCCATGAAGCTGGTTCGACCCCACATCGTACAACACTAGCTAGCAGGGAGTATAGGGAAAAACTACTACGTCTCTCATGGCGAGGCAGAGACCAGCTGGAGGGGAAAATAGGATCAATGGTCAGTTTTGGCGTCTCATCGAATGGAAGAAGGCGATGAAGAGCAGGTTAGTTCTCACAGGTTAGGCATTTTCCTAAATCAAAACCTTTTCTGCTGATCGTGTCTAGATTTCTTGTAGATCTGCTTTGTTCTGCAAGAACATTAATTATCTGTTAAAATTTCCTTTTCAGAGAGTGTGTAATACCAGATTGGGTACCTCAGCTTGACATGAAGTTTGAAAATGTTGATGAGGCTTGGAAGTTTTGGGTGGCATATGGGGGCGATAGTCGCATGCAAGTGCGTAGCTTTACTGTACAATTGTGAGAATGGACAATTGCCTTCCCCGGGGGAAGTTTGACATCGTTTTACCTTGTGGAAGCTATTTATCTCATCAAACAAGAGCATCCCATCCTATCTTGATATGTACAGCTAAAATACTGACTAAAAGGCAGAATAAATAGAAGCGCGTGGCGTATGGTTGACAGCCCCTCAGCAATTCTGCGACCTCAGGTAATCTGGAGGCAGAGATGGGCATCTTTCATTCATGTGAGGGTATGGTTGCATGGAGTTGTACCCGGGCAGCTCCATCCGATATCTGCCCTTGATTTGGCAAAAGGGGAGTTTAACACTGTCGTCTTTGTTGCACCACTCTGGAAGCAGTGTTGTGTTGCCCTCATAAAAGTTGAGGACATAAGCATCTTTTATCTGCATCGAATTCACGGGTCACATATTTCATACCACAATCTGGATGTAAACAATGTTCAAGAAAGAAAATATGGAACAACCCAAATCATTTTTTTTTTTCACAAAAAGAGGGTGTATTGGAACCTGGCTTCCAAAATGGCGTCACTAAGAGAGACATTTGCACCAAGTTGTCCAATCGAACCACTTGTCATGATTACAACTACCTATAAACCCATAAAGGCCTGAACTTAAGGATTAAAATTCAGGAGTGCTTACTGTGAATTCAGTAACTTCTACAGAGTTGGAAATCGGATCGAAGAGTCCAGCCTCCTTGTACATCATAAGGACGTAGGCCACACAGGATGCGGATTGGCCATCATCATAGACCCAATTATCTTGCTCAGGAACTGTTAGCAGCTTGTCAAATGTCATCCCACGTTTCTCTGATTCCACTATGATTTCAGGTAAATCAAGACCCTGAAAGAGAAGGCTCCATTGTAAGCCTGTAATCCTTGTGTAGCATCAAGTCAAGAAAACTTGCAAAGAACAATGATTTTGCGTATATAAACATGGCAGGTACCAAAGGATTGACAGTCAAAAGACATACATTAGTACAGTTATCTCAAAATTAGTACAGTTATCTCAAAAGATAGTACGGCTATCAACTGTTGAAATTGAATACACAACCGTCTGCAAGCAAGACTTCTGGAGTAACTGAGAAGGTTCTAGGGCATGCGATTTAGACCCCAACAAAAAATGTGTGCGCTGGTGAATAATCTTCAGTAATAAAACAGAAAAAGACAGAAAATATAGCAAAAACTAAATTAAAGATATTGGAAATCAAAGACAGAATTAAACAAACCTTAGTTCCGAGACGTTTGTTTAGGGCTTCTTTCCACATATTAGCAGCATAATCTGGTTGAAGCTTGCTCCAAACAGTCATAACAGAGGCAACCTAGTTCAATCATAAGATTTAAGTTACTACAACTACGAATAAACCTTCCGTAACTGAATAGTCCAACCTCGTAGTGTTATGTGGAGGTTGGTTGGGTATGGATTCAAGGACCGAGGGAAGATTTCGCTCTTATTTTGCCACTAATAGGGATCTTTCATGACATGGAAGAGAGGCTTTAAAGCAGGAAAACCTAATCTTATACGAGAAGGATTGTAGCGATTGTATATATTTTTTTTATCGGATGATCACTATGGATACTATGATACCATTTTATAGGGATGATATGACTTTAATCCTAATAAAACCTATCTCCGGTATTGAGTAACTTATCCCTAAAAGAAACTCCTTTTTTTAAAAAAAAAAATTCCTCCCCCCAGAACAACTATTTCTTGATCTCAAAGAAACTCCCTAAGAAACTCCCTTTTCTAACTAATCCACCCAGGATTTTTTAGCTGATCTCATAACCACCCTATTGCACTCAATGTTACAGCACCAATGATACTGTTCATGAGCAATAAATTGTCTGATTGTATTAAAATAATTAGATCTAAGAACTAGGGTTGTAGTTGTGATGGGTTGAAAGTTGATCACTAAATCTGCAGCACATAACATATACCCACCACTTAAGCTATGAATCTGAAAACATAAGTCAATAATCAATATCAACTAAACAGTAAACTGTTGAACATCAGTAAAAAATGCTGCTGGAAACAGTACACGTAGAATCTTACCACATGAGCATCTAATGGTGGTGGATAGTTACCACTGATGGTATCAATCCAACTAAAAATCATATTGTGGTACCCATAAGGTTTCCCATCCATGCTTCTTGCATAATTCCAGGCAGCTGTTTCATTAAATTTTGCTCGCAAATCTGAACGCAAAGGAAGTAATGCAATCTGAGGATTCGAATCATCCTTTGTCTGTTCAAATTCCCACCATTCCTCCCATGGTAAGATAGCAATAATATCTTCTCCCTGTACATCACTAATTTGTTAGCTTCATTTGTGACACAGAACCTGATATACCATATGTAAAGGAACACCCCACACCAAATTTGATTCCCATAGTATATAGCTTGTAATCCAAACATAATGGCATTCATATATGGTTGACGCTGGGTAGTAAGTCATCTTCATTGTCTTTTATATTTGTGTATATATCCGTTCATGGTACATTCAAAGAAAACATTGCCGGGTAAATTAAATAATCAGAAGTCGCTTGCACAGAAAGATATACCAGTGACAGCAAAAATGCAATTTTCCGGTTAAAGAAAAACATGCTACATAATGCATTAATAGGATGTCCTCTTGACAATGATGACATGACAGTAAAAAAAATCAACATTATATGGCTAAAGAATTCAAAAAAAAGTTGAATTCCTCTCATTCTTTTACTCCAAAAAGGAAACAAGCGCCCATTACTTATAAGTTGCACTTTATCATGTATATTGTGTAAATAGCTAGAATGTTGGAGCTTTATTTACTCAGTTCTTCTATGTTCATGGTCTTTATTCTGTCACCAAAACGAGCAAAAAATACATAAATAGTTGCAACTGTTAATGGCTGATACCTGCTCGTTTTCATGACCGGATTCCCCAACCCAAAGCTTTCCTTCTGAATCCCTCAGGCAGACTGCAGTATGGCCTGCATAAGCACCAGTGACCCACTTCTCTAAGGTTTCAAAACCACCCCAGCGACCACGGATTTTTGATAAAACCAGAAAATCTCCAGAGTGGATGTCATCAACATTTAACTCCGAAACCCAAGGTTTTGGCCGCTCCTCAAAGGTCGCACCCATATGCTTCTTGAGAAATGCAAGATTTGCATTCTCACCCCATTCAGTATTTGTGAAGAGAGGGAAAACATCCCAAAGAGCTCTGAGTGTTCCAATTGTTCCTGATGGCATGAGGAATATGGACACTCCATTACATTTAACCTATTTTAAGGTACCAAACAAGCAAATTTGTATTAATCATGGCAAATGTCAATTAGAAATAAAATAAATAGCAGTGACTGCTTAGTACTTACATATTCATACTCGGCCTCACTTTCCCACTCCTTAAAATCAAGGGTATGCTCTCGCCCCAGAAAGTAGTAGTCCCATGTAACACGGTATGGTGTTGCAAACACATAAAGATCTATGCAAGTCCAGCTATGTGCTTTGCTTGTCTACAGAAAGAAAATGTCAATTTCAGGACCGACAAGAGAGATTCTTACATGAAGGAAGAAAACGAGACGTAATTTCATCTAAATATCATAAACAATGAAGTAATTTACTTCTATTGTTCAATCAAAGAACCTTGAAAACAGTCAAACGCAACTATACACTGTCTTCAATCCAACCATAGGCATAAACCATATCAGAGGCAATCTCTGGTTGGTAAGATGCATGCGCACAACAATCATATGATTAGTATTCGATATATATAGTCCTATGATGCAAGTTGGATTTCTCCATCCACCTTAATGCATACAATTCATGAATAAAAATGACATAAATAAGGCCTCAGCACCATAAGCTAAGGAAGCCAGAAAACTTTGCGTATTTTGACCTAATGCAGTCCGTGCCTGCTAAATCAAATTGTAATTATTACATCAATAGGTCTTTGAGAGATAGTATACACACAAAATAACAGCTGACATCCGAGCCGGAGGCCCAATGCTAAAATATTTCATCAGAATTCATGGAATAGATTTTACTTTAGGAACAGTAGACAACAGCTCGGAGGGTATATCTTAGATCTAAATACTGTTATGGACTCTCTAGTTCCAGCTACTATAACAAAAGAAAAATACTATAAATGTTGTCATTAATCAGGAGAAAAAGATCAAGCCACTCTTCCTGTGGACCCTGGTTATAAGCACTTAGGTTAAGAATCTATTTTGGAAAACCCATCGACCTTAACCTTTCATTTTTGGACCAAGAGTTTGTAAGCTCAGTTCATCCATGCCTGCTTAGATAGTCTTCATCGCAAAATGCTTTGGTTTAATATTTAACAGTTCCCTGCAATATAACTATAGCTTTCCTATATATATGGCTAAAGAGACATAATTTATGACAGAAAAAAAACTGCTCTAGTAATTTGTATTGGGTAATGAGTATTTAAGAAAAAAAAAATTTTTGTCCAAATTGGTGGAAGCACTAGTTGTGTTCTTCACAATAGGCCTTGTTTGTTTAGATTAAAGTTCAGTTGAGTTTTACTGTAGCAAATTTGTGGTCCCCTCGAAAGACATTTTAAAAAATTCAAAAAATTATGAAAAAATATTTTACGAACTCTAAGAAGAACTATTTGAAACCCCACCAAAATGACTACAAAATATTACACCATTTAGCTTGTAAAAAATGACAAATTTTCATTTAATTTAATTTAATCTGAAACAAACAAGGCCAAGGTACATCGATTGAATTTTGGACACAAAACGGAGGCACAATTGATAAATTATGCTGGAATCGGCACCTTGACACATTGAATTCTGCCATGAGTTTACCCATAACGAAATGATATACCTTGGCCAAACCTGCAGCTTGAAACTACATTTTTTATAAGGGAAATCACAAATCATGTTCTGATTCTTCCTGCAAACATGGACGACACTCAAATACAATTTACTTTCCACACTCAAAATCCAATCAACTTGACAATAAATTATAACTCTGAGACAGCAAAGTGTAGAGCTTAATGAACATACTGAATCTTCCAAGCGGATAGCTGTCGTTTGGATACTACAAGAAAAACCTCTGATTTACAGAAAGAACCACAATAAAAACGAGACGATTGATTGAAACCAATGCAGTTCACGCAATAAGGTCTATGTCCAGATGGAACTCCAAGCTATATAATTCAATAAATTACAAGTCTTACGTCTGCAACTGGCTCAGCTCCCCTGTTACTGCAATTTGAGAGTGGCAAATCCTTAAATGCCCCTAAAAAATGTTCTACCGCCCATTCGATCGAACCAAAGAAGCAAGGTCACGCACCAGCGCTCACCTCGATATGGAGCGCGCCTCCACCGAGGCCCCCACCAGTCCCGTTGCTGAACTCAATCCACGCGCGGTTCTCGTAGAAGCAGGCCCCCTTCCACTCCGCGGCGCGGGCGTCGCCGTCCCCCGGCGCTCGCGCGACGCCGACGAAGGCCGGGAGGAGGTCCGCGGGCCCCCGCAGCGCGAGGCGACGGAGCAGCGGCTGGGCCACCGGCCATGGCAGGAGCGGGAGGAGGTCGCCCGGGAGGACCGGGGCGCGGAGCGGCGCGTCTAGGAGCCGCCCCGGGAGGAGGCGCCGCGGCGCGGCGAAGATGAGCGCGAGGACGAAGAGGAGAGGGATGGCGAGGAGCCTGAGCCTGGGGGCTCTCATGGCGGACGGCGCTGGGCTAGGGTTTGGCGGCAAGCCGGCGACCGCTTGCCGTGGGGTTCCCACTCCCACTTCCCCCTTGTGCGGAGGCGGACAGTCGAGCCCGAGGCTCCGAGCCCGAGCCCGAGCCCCGAGGAGGACATACGTGACACGTTACACATCTGAAGCGTGCGGGTTGCTTGTGCTTCCTTGCTTGCTCCTAGCTTCGCGTTGTTTCTTCTAGATTTGCTAATCCAGGCAAATTGGCGTTTTCCTTGTGCCTCCTTGATTTGACTTGGGATGGCTCCTAGGTTTTTTGTTGTTCTTTCTTACAAAGGGAAATTCTTGGGGACGGGATCCCGTCCCGGCGGGATCCGGACGGATCGGCCCCCTCGCGCGCTATGCAGAGGAGGAAGAAGGGGGGACGAAGGAGAAAGAAGGAGGAGGGAGGAGGAAGCCTACCTCGCCATCGCCGCCGTTGATCTCGCCGCCGGCAGTTCGGGTTATGATTCGGGGTGAGGTTCGGGTTTAGATTTGGGCCGAGGAAGGGTCGGCATGGCGGTGGGTGGGGTTCGTTGGGGGCGGCGGCGAAGGCGACGGTGGCGCCGCCGGACCCGAGGGAGGGGATGAAGGCAGTCACCCGACGGTGGAGGGGGTACCGCCCCCCACCCCCTCGTGTTAGGGTGGGCAGTGACGGCGCGGCGGCGGGAGGCTGGAGCGACAGGCGGCGAGGGTGCCGCCGGCCAAGGCGGAGGAAAGAGGCGGCGGGGGCGGCGGAGGTGCGTGGAGCACCACTGGGACGAAGGAAGGAGGCGGCGGGAGGAGGCGAGCGGGCGGGCGAGCGAGCGAGTGAGGGACGCGGGGGGCACGTGGCGCACGGGGGACGATCCCGTCGGCCGACGGGATCCCGTCCACTGGTCGCCCCCTAAAATAAAAATATATAGAGTATCGATCGTCGGATAAAAATTTTATGGTATAGTACAAAACGTAGAAAATTTTAAATAAACAAATAAAGTAAATAGTACTATAGAGGGTGTATTTATAGTCACGGGTGGAAATGCTTTGAGTTATCGAGTGAACATCTCAGCTCTGTTCTGATGTGGATGACGTGACTCAGTTTTTCGAGCCCACTGATCAAGACGTGGAGATCATGAAGCTTCTGTGTACAATTTTTGGAGGAGCTTCAGACCGATGAACATGAAAAAGTGTGAGATTTATCCTACTAATACTACTCAGCACAATCTGCAAGATGCATCAATTCAGCAACCAATGCAATGAAAATTTTTCCCATGCACGTACTTGGTTTTACTAATAAGTTCAACAAAGGCCTCGTTCTTTTTGGCTTAAATTAAACTAAATTAAACAAAAAATTGTTATTTTGTACAAGCCAAATCATGTAATATTTCGTAGTCATTTTTATAGAGTTTTAAATAGTACTTTTTAGGGTTCTTCAAATATTTTTTTTCATAATTTTTGGGATTCTTCAAGATGTCCTTCAAGGGATAATATATAATTAATAAGTTTTGTTTGTTTTAGATCAAGTTTCATCAATAGGTTTTTCAAGTATCAATAGTAGGTTTTTCAAGTTTCGTAAGTGCGATTCTAAAGTTTCAACAAACATTTTTTTATGTTCCCTTCATCAGTACTTTTTCCAAGTTTAAGTTTCAAAGAAATTATTCAAGTTTCACGCGTTTTTCGTCAAGTTTCATTTGTAGATTTTCCAAATTTCATCACTAGGGTTCCTAGGTTTCAACAGACATTTTTTCAAGTTCCATTGATCGATACTTCCCCAAATTTCAAGGGATATTATTCAAGTTTCACCTCTTTTACGTCAAGTTTCATCAGCATGTTTTCAAATTTCATCAATATGGTTCTCACAAATGGCCAACCAAATTCACATATGGAGTCAAGAGCCAACTAAATTCATTAATTAGAAGTAGCATGGTATTTTAATAATTTTTTATTTAAATCTGTGTCTTTTTGTCTTTGCATAGCGATGGATCAGACAAATATTTTGAAACGGAGAAATAAGGAAAAAAAGATTATCAATAACAAGGGGGTGCAACAACCTTTCAACTGTCGTGAAATTTTCGATTGAAGATGTGAGTAAACAAGATGCACAGATATGAATGCGTGTCCCAATCATAAATAAATCACTGCATTGGACACGCAAGCTGAAGAGCCCCGTTAAGGCAGTTACATCGCGCGCGTGTCCCCCTCAGCACACAGTGCATTCATCGCGGTCAGCCGGTCTCTCACGCACGAACAGAGAGAAATAGCTCGTCTTATTATGCTACTTGCAGTAAAAAAAACAGAATCGTTTCCGAAATTCTATTTCATCCTCAAATTAACGATCTTTCTACCGACGCGAATGGGAGACAGTATGGCAGCAATCGATTATACTTTGAAAGATTGCAGTTTTTGTTTTTAAAAAAAGGAAGATTGCAGCTTTGGGGGGGACGCCGCGAGCGCACCTTGATATGGAGCGTGCCGCCGCCGTACTTGGAGCCGGAGTCGTTGTGGAAGACCAGCCACGCCTCGTTCTCGTAGAAGCAGGCGCCTTTCCACCGAGGCCTCGCGCCGCTCGCCGCCCCCGACTCGGCCGACGCCGCGCCGACGAACACCGGGAAGATGTCCGACACGCCGCGCAGCGCCCGGAGCGCCGCCATGGCGGCGCGCCGCGGCAGGAGGGGCAGCACGTCCATGGGGCTGAACGGCATGGCCGTGATGCTGCTGCTGATGATGATGTTGATGTTGGTGCTCATGGCACCATCGCCGGATGGGCGAGTGGAGCAGAGCAGTACGGTGGCGAGGGAGGCGGCCGCGAGGAGCAGGGAGACGGTGACGAGGTTGGAGCTCCAGCTCGCCATGGTGGGTGGCCTGCGGTTAAGGGGAATTCGGGAGTGTTTTATCGGGAGCTTGGAGTCGGTTCCGCACCGAAAACGAGCAGCACACATGAAGACGGCAGTGTTTGGTATACGCAAATGTGTTGGGTGAATTGCGTGGACCAGGAGTGGCTCGTCGAGAAATGCTCCCAGCAGTTCTCAAGCAAGCCTTTTTCTCTTCCTCTCTCACATTTTTGCTAAGTATTTGGTGCACAAATACAAAAACTCATCATATTCTGGTAGATTAATCTGAATAATACATATGCATTGAGATGGAACTCTCATCTCCCCCTTATGCACTTGTGCGCAAAACCAAGTGATTGTTTCCCATGTTCCTATGTTTTAGCTGAGCAACCGAGATAAAATCGAAGAGCCAAAAACAGTTGTTTGCACTTGTGCACTGAAAATTCTTTTTTCCCGAATATTTTTCCCTCTTTTTAAGGACAAGGTGTCCTTTTCATTGCATTGAAAATTTCCAATTTAGTACAACCTAATCACTCATACAAAAACAGGAAATTAGTGCGAATCTGAGTTTTAGCTACTTTCTTTCATATTTTTAGATATCCTGCGTGTGTCTTTTATGGTTTTCTGCTCCCTTTTATTCTGTTTTGGTTTCTATGCTAACAATGATCTTAAATCAATTTGAATAAAAAAATATAACTAAAATTTAACTCATTAGTTGAGAGATTGTTGGAGATCACATTTGCATCATGCATTCCATATAGACTTACAATTATTTATGTGATTTTTCCATTATACTTTCCAAACATAATCATTAATATGCAACTTAGTACTCTAGTGATGATCATAAATAGCTTATTCATGTTAAATTTACGATTATTTATATTTTCTATGCTAACCGAAAGTTAAATAAAAAATAAGTTTTAATGGAAACATGATGGGACTTGCAAGTTTTACTTGCTAATCTCTCTACTAGAAGCTCATGTCATGCATTGATTCATTTGATCATTTCTTATTTGGTCATTTCTTTAGTCCTTATTACACCTTGGGATAAAAGTATTTGAATGTTTTGACCTTCACATTGCTCATGTATAAGAAAAAATAAAATTTATATGGAAAGTCAAAACAAAAAATACAAATAAACATGAGAATGAGAGCAAACTAGGAGACCCTTGTCGATGGCTCCTAATCGGAGATGTGTTTTGTTAGTGATCTTTCTCCAAAATTTGATTTTGCTATAAAAAACAAAAAAAGAGTAGAATTAGTTGAGCAAGAAGGTATTTGCATGCACTTGTATACCTCCAATGTATTGCATGGGCTGAACTTTTGATTGATCACTTGATTCTTTCTCTAGCATTTGTTTCTAGTATTGAGGTTTTTTTTTGTGATACTCATGTCAAATCATGCAAATTGGACACCTTTTTACTAATTAGATTAATAAAATGTGATCAATTGAATATGAACATAATTGATTAATCTAATCTTAAATAGCTTGGTGCATTGCGTTGCTTTATGTTCATTTGCATAGTCTACAAAGCTCCCTAGGTTGCATATCACACATACATGATCTATCTTATGCCAAAAAGTAAATTCTTCTCATACGATGCTCTCTTGGTGTTTTTATTGCCAAAATGGGAAGAATTTTGAGCTAATTTATAATTTTGGCGTAGGCTTAGATCTTCCGATGCCATTTTAAAATAGTGGTTCAACGGCAGTATTTAATACCGTCACAACGCCGTTCGCTTCGTTACTAGTGTTATGGCTATTTGCTAGCTATCGGCAGAGGTCACGTGCATCAATAGTTAGATCTACAAATGTCAATGGGGGCATTCCCTGCCAGGAGTGCCACCCCATATGGTTGTACCCATCCTTGCGAACCTAGTTTCCTCTATTCCCCGCCCCACCCTAAACTCAGGGCTGGTTCTTACTGTTTTCCTCTCCTACTGTTTTCCTCTCGAAAGATGAAGTTTACTTAGTTGGTTGGGCTAACGGAGAAGTGGACTAGGATGATTTGCCGATAGCTCAATCAACGCCATATAAATGGGTCATTTTAAGTCCCCAACCATGTCCCCGCGAGGGAAAATCCACTCGTCCACGACCCCCTCATCCTAGACCGGGAATGATTTTTCTCCGTTTTCATACCCACAAGGACAATTCCTCCATATCCATCTGTTGCAATCCTCTGATAGGAAAATTCCCATCCAAGGATCGAGGTACAGAGCCATTGCCAGTTAATTTGCCACCCCTGGTTAGATCGTGGTCGTCAAGAGAGATCATATGCTCTCGACGATTGTTTGATGGCCGTGGACACAGTTTCTGGCATATGGCGCGGCACCGGATCAGCTGGCCATACGGCAACTGGCAGTGAAGGATAAATGAATAACACAGCACCAAGAAACGTAGAGCAAATCAAGAAAGGAAGGCACGCACGTACACTTCCAGGGCAAGTTTCAGTTGTGATATCTGCAGCCCTTTTGTTCATGGACTGATGATGGTAAATGAGCTCAGTCGAGAGAAGTTCTCGTCTTCACCGTCCATAGGCAGCTGCCGATGAGGAATTAGATCAAGCAAAACGAATGATTTGGGCGCAAGTTCAAAATTTTCAAAAGAAAAAACAGACCACCCAAGTGACAACCAACAGGCGACAGCCTCATTCTTCGCCGGATATGTATGCTGCCAGTCCTGGACGGCGTTGAGTTTCCCTGTTGCGTGCATGTATGGGCTTCATATATAATCACCAACGAAAAACCACTAACCTGAAGTCACAGTATGAAACGAAAATACCTTCCAGTTCTCAGTATGAAACAAAATATACCAAAGAACAATAACATTTCACATTTTTTCTTTAGATTCGGTGTGGGCGTTCATAATCCCCCCACATCTGTAATTTACATCTGCCTACCAATATGAACGAATTATCCGAAGGCATTCTATGTACATATATACATGGATAATAACGAACAAACGAGATGGGGAAAAAAAAGCAGCTATGAAACGGATCAAAAAAAGAGAAGAGAAACAAGGAGGAAAGCGGCAACTTCTTCGCAAATAATCAAGCCGCAACTGAACCACCAAGTTGTAGCGACCGCCGAGATGCGCCGAGCTCATGACATGACTCGACGCCGTCGACGGCTTCTGGGATGCTCTGCAGGGCGGGCTTCCAGTGCGCCTCATGGTGCTGCTCATGGTGGCGCACCTCCCCGGAGTTCATGATGTCCGCGAGCAGCTGCTGCGCCGACGGCTGGCTCTTCCTCCCCCGGCCGCCGGCGCCGGCGCCGGCGCCCCTCTCCATCAGCTCGTGCAGCTGCCTCTTGGTGATCCTGATCGTCACCTCCGCCGCCGCGTGCTCGCTCCTCTCATGGTGGTCCTCCTCCGACGACGCCTCCTCCTCCCACTCGTCGCCGTCCGCCCACGTCCCCCGGCCGCCGGCGTGCCGCGTCGCCGCCGCGCAGTTCCCCATCGACCAAACCAGCTTACCTCTCTCTCTCCTCGCTTGCGCCGGCCCGAGAGCTCGAGATCGATGGATGATCGGATACAATGTAATGTAAGCACTGGGGTTCGCCGTTCGGGCGTGTATTTATAGTCGGAGGCGCGCGAGGGCGCGGGTGAGCGGGTCAGCGTTCTCATGGCTGTGTGCACGCGCATCGCGGCGCATCTAGTCGTCTTGTGCTTGGGTGGTGGATGACGCCGCGCGGGGAGGCGGAGTCGGGGGGCTCCGACGTGGCGTGTGCCAGACGACAGTCGTGATCCAGGTAGGATTAGCTCATCCGGGGAATATGCCACGAGCGCTCGCCACGGTGGGGCGTGCGCACAAGCATCCTTCCACGCGCCGAGCCCCCAATTTCTCGGGCCGGCTGCGGCTGGCCGGTGAGGTGTGGATGGGCTTTCAGCCGAATCTTGAGTTAGTTGAGCGACCTCAAGGGGCCACACTGCATACTCGTTCCTGTCCTGCCGCTGTGAATCCAAGCGTTAAAAAGCATTTGTAGCAGTCACCTCAAAATACAGTATCTCTGAATGGAGGAGTAGCTGACGCAGAGAATGAATCTTTTATATTATAATGTAAAATATAAAGAAAATTTAGAGAAAATGATAGATGGAGTAGCTAATAGTGAAATGAAGGGTGAGGAGAGAGTCCCAGATACAGATGCTCTGAGCCGATATTTTTCTTCTTCTACCGCGGAGATGTGCGCCTTGTTTGTTTCAGATTAATGTAGAGTTACGTTTATTGTAGCAAATTTATGACCCCCTCAAAATACGTTTTAACGAGTTCAAAAAATTATGAAAAAAATATTTTACAAACTTTAAGAAGTACTATTTAAAACCCCACAAAAATGACTACAAAACATTACATCATTTGGTTTATACAAAAATAACAAGTTTCCATTCAATTTAATTTAATTTAGTTTAATCTGAAACAAACAAGGCCTAGGCTCAGGGTTAAATGGATCAGCTAATTTTAATCAAGTTGGATTAATCCAACTTAATCCAAATCTTTCGTTTCGCTCGATTAGTGGGGATGGAAGAGAGATCAACTCATGTCACCATTTGAAAATATCTCCCTTGTATGCAGAGGCCGAGAGATATTTTCAAGACTCTGTATCAACTCGATGTTTGGTTCTTGAAAATTATTTATTCTTCCATTATCAAAAAAAAATGTCACCCTTTGGTTGGGTTATCTATCCAGGATTTTTATGGTTACCGAATTAATTTAATTCTGTTTAACCCACGAGTGTTTGGCGGAATAAATACTTAGTCAACCTCTTAACCCCGAATCAAATGCAGTCTTAGAGTTAAGTTACGTCGCACGGCTTTTAACCCCGAATCATCTTTTTAATAATTGTGGAGACATTGCTTTCGTGATGTTTCATACACTTTGTTTTGTTTCATCATCCAAAATCAATGTTTTAGTTGGTCAAACACAAAAAACGACCGAGCACGTCCTATCGTGCCATCGGACATTTGATGGTTAACCGTATGATTTGAAGCATTTCTCGTAGATATTTGTAGATGAATTCATTGGCAGGAAAAGAACGCCGTGCAATTGGATAACGTGGTTTAAAAAAAAAAAATCCGACAAGGCTGTCTTTATGTATTAAGAAAGAAATGTTGTACAAAGGAATAATAATCCCAAAGAAAAAGAGAGACGATAAAAACCAAGAAGGATTACAAATTTACAACAGGGACAACTAGCTATAAATCTTTATCACTGCACAACAATCACGACGAAAAAACGCTAGCCTCCATCATTGCCTACTGCGTCGCCCTTTAATGCTCAATTCATCGATCGCTATCACCATAAGGAATGCATGCTCGATACATCAGTCGCTCGCTTCCATCCAAGCCTCACCGTGTCACATGATATGTGACCGAGAGCCAATCGCCACCACCATAACGGATGCTCAAATGAGATGCCAGGAGCTAGCTGCCGACCAAACCACTACAACCTCATGGGATGTATGTCCGAAATGTCAGTCATCATTGCCACCGATCGCACGATAGGCACATATTGCAAGGCCAAGATGGCAATCGTGATTATTGTGCAAGATGCATGACTGAGACTTGAGTTGACAACCTACATTGCTCTGCACCTCTCAACTTTAGCTGTCAGCCAACTAAGGTGGCACCTTCAACAATGAAGTGACAATAAAATCGTCGCTATTGCCCTTCTACAACCAGTTGGGTTTTCATCTGAGGAGGGTCCATGGGACGGAGTGTAGCGATAATGCCTCCAGAGAGAGGAACCGTGTTGAAAGGCGTCATCATTGTCGGCCCTTGTGGGCAGGGCTTTCACCCCCAAAACACCCTCACCCCCATGAGCCGTACTGGGAGGACGACCAAAATGCTAGTGTCTAGGCATGAAGACCGTATCCACGAAAACCGTGAAGCCGTAGCACCCGTGATGAAGGAACGCTCACAAAGGGGTGGCCCTGACTGACTAAAGGTGGTAGAACAACACAACATGCTGCCATGAGGCTATCACCGTCACAACACTGCAAGTCACCGCACCGTTGACGAGGCTGAGGAGAAAGAAGGGGTGCCTTGCCAGCTCGACGTCAGATCTGGCAGCCACCTCACCGAGGGGTAGCGCTAATGATAGAGGGAGCCTAGAGGGAGGAGGAGGAGGTTCAGGAGGCCGCCACAACACCGCCTCAACACTGGAAGACGTCATGTCGTTGATGAGTCTGAGGAGGAGCAAGAAGCAATGTACAAAGGGGAGGTTTCGACGGTGGCGGGCGGACACCATCCAAGTCACCCGAGAGAAGTGGCTGGAAGGTCATGATTCCGATTCTCTCGACTTGATAATTTGGATTTTAAATTATCGCTAGAGCAAATCAGCTGCAGGATGATGGTTCGATCTCCAAATTCTTGGATCAGCTCAACATGTCCTGGGTTTATTCCACCTTGATTTGGTGAATCCTACAAGGTAACTTTGGTCATGTGCTGGGAACAACATTTCTTCTATGTTATTCACACTCGGTACCCCATTATTGACTGTTCCAAAACTTTGGTATGATTCGTCGCCCACCAAGGAAGCTCGTGATCCGGACCAAATTGTCCAATTTTTTTGTCTTGATCTATGGGACTCTCACGTGCTCATTTCATTATATATCATCATGAACACGAACCGAATCCAGGTTACATCTGCCTTCTGAGTTACTGGAATGACCTTACCCAATCCACGATGGATTCTTCTTCTTCTTCGAGAATGTTCTTGCGTAATTTGGAGGCAAGGACTGATGCAGCGCTCAGGCAATATAATGCGTCTGTTTCAGGATGTGGTTCTGAAGTTGATGCAATCGATCTTGATTCTTGACCTTTAATTTGTTCATGGAATAAAATAACCACCGATAGCTACAGGATGGACGGATTCAGTGCGGAATATTGTGCACCGAAGTGTTTTGAAATCATGAAGAATAAACCAAGAAAAACGATGAAGTACGAACTAACATAAAAGAAATAGATAAAATTCTCCACAAGATATAAACGGCTGATCAACTTCGTCAATTCTTCAAATTATGCACAGAATTTCAAAACATAAATCTTTAATGTCAATGTTGAAGATGTTTTTGACGAAAAAGATAGTAGGGTTACCCATTGATATATACTCAAACAATGACGAAGATGTTGCAAGGTGGAAATGGGAAGAAAAGGGGTCTACTCTGTGGCATTCTTAAATATACAAAAGGGAGTTTCAGGCTCCCCTCGATGCCATGTGTCGCGCGCCATTGTGCCACGTCGTCCCGTTCGTTCGTGGCCGTCCGATCACGCGTGCCAGGCAGATCCGACCGTCCATTCATTTTTTACATATAAAACAATTTTTTGCGCACATCTCTCAGCAATGCGGATGCTTTGGTGGGTTGGCTAGCTGAGCCAGCTCTCAGCTGAGGCCGCGGTTCGAATCCCGTAGGCACCTCTTTTTCCACCCCTTTTTTCCCGATGCTGGGGCGCCACCGAGCTTTCCCGCCCATGCACGCCGTTTCCCAGCCTCGGCTCGGCTTACAAAGTTCACTCTTGTGGCATGTTTGCCAAGACTACGGTAGATTTTGGAAGGCTGATATCTATTAGAATATATGGGCTTGGCCCAATATATTTAAAGATAATCTAATAAATCTCAAAGCCCAATGAGGCCCATCTGATGGAGGGGTTTGTTTAGTACCATATTACTAGTTGTGGGGGAAAGACCTCTCAGCCCCTATATAAGCACGAGACCTCCTCCAAATCCAGTCCCATAACAATTGGAAAAAAAAGGCTTAGCCCCAAGTTAGGGTCGATTCTCTTTCTAAATTGTCTTTTCTCTATTCCTGTGCTACCACCGTTAGGCTGTCACATCCCGTGTGTTGGTGTGCACCAACAAGCAGGAGAGCAGGGGTCTCCGGAACCGATCGTTAGCTCCGTGTTGGTGTGCACCAACAAGCGGGAGAGCAGAGGTCTTCGGAACTGATCGTTCAAGAGCTCCTGCACTGAGTAGGGTGAATAAGGTTTTTGGGAAGCGCTTCAGCGTGACTGCTCGCCTTCACCACGCACCTCTCCCCCTGATCCATGACGATGTCTTCACCGGCGCGAGACACCGACGACAACGCCAACCCGAACGTCGTCGTCAACAACAACAACATTGGCAATGTCGTCCCCAACGTCAACACCGGCGCCCCAGGCGTCCAGTTGAGCGGCCAGGATACTCCGTACGTATTTCCTCGTTGCTGTTTTTGCATATCTATTAGAGTGATATACGTGCGCTGCTCGTGCATGTGTATCTACGATACGCTCTTGTTTAAAGTTAATTGTTTATCAGATCTGTTTCATAATTTATCTATGGATTAATATATACCTGAAAGTGCTAATATTTTCATCAATATCAAGCATATGCTGCTTGGTTCATACAAAGAGAGAGGGTTCTAATGGATGACAAACTGCAAGCAAGAGGTTGGCCCAATGGGCAAATGTTCACCCTTTGTGGTACCAATCCTGAAACATAAAATCATCTGTTATTCACATGTGTGTTCTCAAGAGAACTTCTAATGTGTGTGCGGAGATATGAGTCATCCATTACTTCAAATCAGACGGTCCACGATGAAAGATACAAAGGTAAAGGTACTTAAGTATCGGTGAAGGTATACAAATATAGAGGGTAACCAGGTCATTTCGCATCAAATTGACTAGAAGCTCGCCATCGCCGTCGGCGCCGCCATTAGGGGCACCCCGGGACTACGCCTCCCACCACCACTCCGTCGGTGGCCGGTGCGTCTACCTGTGTGCAGGCTGGCCACGCCGCCGTCCTCACCGCCGTCGCCGCCATCCTTGCTGCCGGTCTCAGACCGTCCTTGATCTCCAGCTCGCCGCCGTTCGCCGTTGCCACTGCGTCGACCTTCTTCACTGGCGGCGTGGTGGCGAAGTCAGTGGAGCCGGCGTGGTTGACGGCGTTCCGGAGGTTGGTCTATCACCAGTGAGACGCTGAATCTCCACACGAACATGCGCAACTCTTTATTGATTATAAAATTTTTCAGTCCCGTATATGCCCTTGAGCGATCAACAGTTCATGTTTCTTCCCTCCGAGTTACCTCTAGATATGTCGCAAACAACGTAGCAGCCTCGTTATCTGAGTCGATGGGTCCAGGCACGAGGTAGATGGATCGAGCTTTAATCTGCACAGCGTGGAATATTTAGAAAAAGAAAAATTCCCGTAATCCCGTATTTTCAACATGTGTTTGCATCTGCGTAAAATGTTTGAGAGAGACCATAAGAAGATTTGCTATCAAGAAGATTGCCGGTCCATGAACACTCTTGATCTGTCCGGGTTTCAACCTAGCTGCTTTAATTTGTATACGAAAAGCTCTCTTCTATGGAAATATAGCCTCCGGCAAAGTTTCGAAAAAAGGTGTGGAATATATTAGTTATTTGTCACTCTAATCAATATATTGTAACAGTAAGTAGTCATTGTAGGGATGAAAACTGGTCGATTACGATTGGGTAGTGAGACATATCGTATCCTACCTCAATTTATATTTTTGGGAGCCGTTTCGAGTATGGGTAGAGCAAAATCGGAACAGATACGAATACGAGGTATTTTCAAATGAGTAGAAGATATCAGATGCTATGCGGGCGGGTAGAAAGCAAATACCGAGTACTAAGTTGGATTGTCATTATTAGTCCAAATTATCATGGATGGCGCGATGCGGATTACGGCGATGGGCAACGCAGGAGGCGTCTCGTGGGACAGAACGACGCGGGAGGAGGCGACAGGCGGCTAAGGTTGGGAGTCGGGACAGAGGAAACAATGATGTGTGCCGTGTTATGCTTGGGACAAGGGTTGGTTGGGAGACACCGCATAGTAGATAGGTAATTGGGTTGGGCCGACCGGCCAAGAGTGTCCCATGAGAGAAGTTTGGTTGTGGTTGTATTGGTAAATATTGGATATCCAAATATTTTTATCGACTGGATACTCGAAACCGACCCGCATTTATCGGGTAGTTTGTATCACATATACGACCCTTACCTGATAGCAAAAATTCAAATCTATCTTATCTATCTTATATATTAAGCCGTTTAGCTTTTCCTGCCCTCTCGTGCGTCCACGTTCACGCCTCCCCTGCTCGCCACGCCCACGCACAGTGCCCATACAGTTTTGCAAAAAAAAACCACAAGATCTTATCTTTTCCACATCCGTCCCTACATCTTCGCAGCTGTTTTGTATTCATGCCTATACGATTTTCCGTTTGAGTCCTCCATCTTTTCCGTTCTCAACCCGCCGTCCTTCCACCTATCCGCACGAGACCCTAGCCCCTGCCCCCTGCCCCCGCACTCCTGCCCCCGCACCCCTATCCCGTCGTCTCCCCTTCCCCGCTCTCGCCCCGTCGCCCCCTCCTCATCTCGTGCCCTGCAATGATAGGGAGGACCCTAGCCGCTCTACCGCGCCCGCCGGAGCATCCTCCTTCCTCAAGCCGTTGCCGTTGCCGTTGCCACCGCCGCTCCCTCCCCATGCCCTCATCTCGTGTGCTCCCCGCTGCCATCGGAACCCTAGCCGCTCTCCTGTGCTCGCCGCTGCCATCGGCTCTCCTCCTGGGTTCGTCGCCGTGGGCTGATGGGGGCATGGGCGTGCTGCTGGCCTCCGGGAGATTCTTGGCGCGGCGGCCTCCCCTCCCGCTCGCGCCTCGCTGCTCCCGAGGCTCGCCGGAGAATGGCGGCAGTGGAAAAGGTATCGGCGGCACGCTGTTTGGTACTGCTACCTGTAGCCTTTAATCAATGCGCCCAATAGGTGTTTGATGGAATGCCCCATCGGTTTACGGGTTACTAGATTAAGCGCCCAATAGGTGTTCGATGGAATGCCCCATCGGTTTATGGGTTACTGCATTAACGGTTTAGTGTCTGTGGGCTCATCGTTTAGGGTTTATTCATCTTACACTCATCGAGACATTGAAGGGAAAGAAGAGCCTCCCCTCTTATTATCTTGCTATGTTCAGTTCTAGACTTCACCAGGTTATATTGCTCTGCATTACTTTAGTTTTTTTTATTCTATCCTTTTTAGATTGAGTGCCAAAACTAAGATAAACTACCATTGCTCTTCTCCAGCTATTATCTTGATGGAATATAGTTTGTTTGTTGGCTGCATTCATATGGAATGTTTACATTTGTTAAGAAAACAATTTCTTAAAACACAACTATTTCCCACTTGCAAACCAACTTTTTTCATGCTTGATGGCACATTTTGTTTTGTATATTGTAAGTGCTAGGAGTGGGAGGTTTTCTTACGACTTATGTGGCAAACCTAGTCCTTTTCTATACGGGCGTCACATTAATACGGCAATAAGCCGCTACGCTACGCTACGCCTCGCCTCGCCGGAACGGGGATCCTGCCTGGCTGGCTGACTGCCTGACTTCCTCGGCGTCGGTGGTGTGAGTGTCACCAACAAACCGGTTGAGAGTTTGAGACACAACTCAAGCTCTGCCCCCGCGGCAGTGACGCAACCTGTTTCCGAAGACTTATAAAAAAAGAAAGAAAAGATGAAGAAACATATGTTTTTAGTTCTTTGAGTCCTTTTTTCGTTGTCTCTAAGGTGGGTATTACATTAGATCACCCTTTCTTTGCCAAGACATCCGTTGTGTATGAAAGCGGTCGTGCCAGAGTCCAGACAAAAAACTTGCATTTGTTCCCCGTGTTCACCTTCCGAATGCAACCCACTAGTAGGCTCCAGGGTTGCCTAGGAACTAGAGGTGGTAGACGGATAGTGTCGTTGGTCTGTGTTAGACAGCAAATTTCTAAGGGCTGCTCCGTTGAGACAAGGCTCACGAGCAGCTCAGGGGAACAGAGCTCAGGCAATTTAGCTAGCCAAAATTTTTTCCTCATCTCCGTATTATTTTTGGGCCCCCTTATTTATATGAGGGCTTCGGGTGAAGGCCCTCTAACCCTAGGGTTTTTACACAAATGTGTTAATACACAAATGCCCTCATTGTCTTAGCAAAAGCGTGGTTACAAAGGGGATTACAGGGAAACCGGGTCATTGCGCCCTGTACGGGTATCTTCCTGCCATGCGATACGACCTCACATGTGGGGCCCTTTGTACTTGTTGTCTCCAACCTTGTTGTCGATCAAGGAAACTCCGCTGCTTCGCGCCCATTTGGCCATAGTTTCCTTGATTCGCCATTGCCCCGCATTTGGGAGGCGAGACTTCCTTAATACGCCATTGCCTCGCATTCGGATGGCGAAGCTCCCCTCAGGTCGGGGCGACCCTTCCTTCGAGTTGTCGTCCCTCCGATCCTCCATTGCCTCGTCTTCGGGTGGCGAGGTCTCCTTCGGGTTGCTGCCACTTTGATCCGCCATTGCCCCTTCTTTGGGTGGCGAGGTCTCCTTCAGGTCGCTGCCCGTTGGGCCTGCTGTATCTGCTCGAGTTCGCCAGTCCTAAGCTCGTTGTGAATGGGCGTCCCCTGCTACAACAGATAGCGTGAAGAAAATCGCGTCTACAGTGAGAGACCAAAAGATCACATCAGGGGCGGATCCAGCACCCAGGCAGGCCAGGCCGCCGCCTGGGCTGATCCGGCCCATTCCCAAGCCACTGCAGCGAGTGCGCCCTCAGCCCGTGAGTCCATTTCCTTCCCCCTTAGCCCGTCCAAGTCCACCAAGCCCCCCCATGGCCTGGGCTGCATCTATGGGCTGGATCCGCCACTGGATCACATCACTCATATTGGTGAGAGTGACGTCTCAAAACTGACCGCAAGACACACATAGTTCAAGAGTTGTTATGTGGTGTTCTAGTGTCGGAAGGAGTCAATCCACCTTTCGCTGGTGAGTAGGCCGATGTTTGTTTTATCTTTTTCACGGGAAATGGCGAAAAGGGAGGGATAATGTTGCGTTGGGCCAAGACATTCAACCAATTATCATGCCAGAAGTTGGCCCGTGCCCCATTTCCCACAGTGGTGCGTGTAGCTGTCCGAAAGAACGCCTTGTCGGTGTCATCTAGAGGTGGCCAAACGGGCCAGCCCACACTGTTCACCGAACCAGGCTGGCCCAGTTCGGTTCATATAGTGACGATTTGGCCCGGTTCGGTTCGTCACTGTAGCATATTTATTTAATTAAATATATTTATTTTTATATATTGGCCACCTCTGGTGTCATCACAAGGAGCAGCCGTGCCAAGGCCTTGTAGAATCTTTCCAATCCAGCCAAAGCCATTTTAAACGGAGGGCGCGACTGAAACTTCTAAAGATCATAGGTTCCCAGGCCCCCTGGCTTCTTGGGGCGGCACACGGTCGGTCAATTGACAGCGCTTCTTACTACCCTAGAACATCCATAGCGAGCCTCTGCAAAACTACAAGCACTAGCTAGCTTTTTACTGCCTTTCAGGCATGGCACACCAAACGGTTTTACGGTTTTACGCCTAAAAATCATTGCACAACGGTTTTATGACTAACCACAAAAACAAGGGGAACCGAACGGCCAACCAAAGTAGAGTAACCGGTTTTGATGAAACATTCAAACCGTGGCTGCTCGAATATCACGGCTAGCCAATCAGTTTTGCAATTTGGGCCGCACAATATTGAGTCGCATGCCCTAACCAATTTACCCAAAAACCTAAGCTGATAGGGAAAGGAGGACAATTCACTTATACTGCAACACTCCTCCGCACGTGGAGTCTTCCCCAAACCTCAAACGTGGAATAGAGTGGGTGACTTATTTAATTGCGCCAACCAGGACTCGAACTTGAGACCTCTGGCTCTGATACCATATTGAGCTACATGCCCTAGCCAATTCATCCAAAAAAACTAAGCTGATAGGGTAAGGAGGGCATTTCACTTATACTTCAACACACAATGCTAGCCTCACAGGAGTTACATTGGCAAGCATGTTAAGACAAATTACATGTTCACGTCAAGCCTGGCACGAACATGCCATGCGTACCCGTACTTTATTTCGGTGCGGGTTTGAAACAGCCTATGGTGAGGACGAACTCGCACTGCTGTACTGAAACATCTGACGCTGCACTTAGCTTGGAGGCTGACAAAACGAGTGCAATAGCTTCTATACCGGAGTGACGGAGGGGAGAAACTCCGGCGTCGACCTCTGCAGCAGTACGCCGCACAAGGGGCAGAGTGGAACAGCGGGGGCAGATAAATCAAGCTGTTTGTCATGATTGGCAACCAACGGGGAAGCTGTCATGGTGAAGAAGGTCTCTGGTACAAGCTTGTCGACCATCCGTCCGCAGCATACGCAGTGCCACACTGGTTGCAGAATAGAGCACAAGCGCATTGATGATGCGCATCTTGGCAACTTGTGCCTTTCACCTGGGGCGATACCAGGATCACCACCTCTGCACAAGGCTACGTCAGGCGAATCAAAATGAACCAGTGCCGAGCAGTAGGTGCAGGTTTCTTCGACTGTGTATTCGCATAGATCGGTCCTGCAAGAAAAGAACAGTTAAGAAATGGTTACAACATCCAATGCTATCTCAATAAACTACTTTCTTTTTGAGCAAAGACAAATTACTTTCAGAAGATACTTAAATGAACTAATTAGACTAGCATATGTTTCATGCTCTTTCACTAATGAAATTGGCTGCGGTAGGAGATCAAAAAAAAAAAATGAATACCTGCTTCCTAGATCTTTGATCCTCGATTTGAGATACTTGAGCTGTTTATGCACCTCTCCGTTATTAATAGAAACCCAAGTATCCATCTGGGCAACTCCAACAGGGAACCATTTTTTCCCAATAGCAGCGCCCTTAAGCAAATATGCTATTCGATCCAAGACAGCAGTAAAAGTGAAAGCCACAAGCCTCTCTCGCAGCACTCTTTCAGTACTTTCTAGAAGATTGCTCCAAAAATCAGTTGGCATACTATTACCCTGTTCCCCACCAGGAGAATACTCTACATGATCACTAAGCATTACTTTCCAACAAACGATATTCAGCAAGTGTAGCTTCCGCGAGCTGACCTTTGACATCATGTCATTATGTAACTGGAATGGGATATTGATCGAAACATACTGTAGATCATCTGAAAACAAATCTGATACCCATTTATGTATTACCATCTCCAGAAAGGTTGGTGCAGATTTCTTGAACACTTGTAGAGCAGCTATGACATCCCATAAGACAAGCCCTTTTTCACCAATTTCATATTTCTTCAGTGACCACAAAATGTTGGATCCCCACCATGAAAAGCTAACCACAGATAAGATTGCAAATTGTTGACTGCAGATATGAATGCTCTTGTCTAATGGGATACCAAGAAACTGACCACCAATCCAAATGAACTCAACCATAGCCTTTTGTGTCCTGTTGAATTGTTATGATGAAAATGTTTTTTTCTAATTTTGCGCAAAGAATGCAGTTTTTTATGGTAATCTCAAAGCAATCACTATATGAAGATTTTTAATATTAAGACCCCAACTACTGATTCTGAGCCCATAAATGAAATTACCTGGCTTGATACATCTGATTTAACAGGTTTGGATCCAAGCTGCGGACCTGAAGGAATGAACGTTCATCAAAGCTCAAGTACAAACCATGCAGTTGAGAAAACAGATGTCAGAAATAAGAAATAACCTAAAGCATACCACAGCAATCATTAGTTCTCCTGGCGCCAGTGCAAGACCAAAGCATCGATCAGATACATCTGATAGCTGCATGCACATTTCAGATGATTATTAGGAAAAAGGTAACCGACAGGTTCAGGATAGGGAAAAATTGAGTTTCAATTTTACATCCAACGACTCTTTTAACTCTGGAACATCTGTATGCACAGGAATTTTTTCGAGGTGATTTTTTCCGAAGATCCAACCGTGTGTAGAATTATCCTGATAAAGAAGTAATATTGGGCATCAGTGTGATAAACAAGGTGCAAGATAGAAAATAATTTGCTTTCCAAAAAAAGAAAATAACAATGCAGTATATTGTCATTTATGCAAGATCATGAGGTAATCACGATAATGAACAGTTGAACACAGCATTTTAGTTTTTCAGTTTAATAGAAGCATACTCATCTAAACTAAAACAGCTCCATCAGATACTGGATTAACCAAAATAAGTTCATAAACTCTTGGCAATTACACAAGAAAGTGTGGATTGACGCTCAGTATTACAATGTAGCAGCACTAGCATCTGGCCGTAAGCAATACTGCTACAAGTGTAGGCTGGATAGTGGTCAAGGGGTCAAGATAGTGGTCATTTCCCTATAGGTGTAGGCTGGATGTTCTCTATTCACTTAATTATCAAACTTTTGATTGCTTAATTCAGATTTCATGTCTTCCCAATGAGTTCCAACTAGAACACCAGTTTTATTCACTAAACCAGAAAAGAGATATCCTGACAAACATGTGAAATATAATGTGACTCACTGGTATGGAAAGCGGGTGTTCGCATGGTAATCTCAGTTGACATTGATGCCCATGTCACAATATTATTGTGTTTGCATTTGTAGTGTTTGATATTAATTTAACAACCAAAATGAATATATATATAGCTCATCTGTTCCCATGCTACGAATTAGAGCTACAGCATCTTTTAAATAAACTAATAGAAACTTATTGTTTGTGACCCAATTGAATAAACCAGAAAAATGCAGCACATGATTGAAACAATTGAAATTTTTCCCCAGATGTTGCATTCAGTTTGCTAGCAAGTTTATCAGCATCACAGAATAACCCCTGCCAGAATACTACTGCTGTAGTGAGAACTCTCTGTTAGAAAAACTAGATTATTTTGTAATGCCATTTCCATGATGCATTCAGCAGCTTGTCAAATTGAGTTAAAAAAGGTAGACATGCTAACGACTAACAAAATCAGAAGGATTAATCGAATACTGTTGTGAGAAGCCAACAAACCTCACTACAGCTGTATAAACAGCGGCCATCCAGACCCCATGACAAACCTGTCACCTATGGTAATATTAGACATTTATTTTTTCTTCAATTGAAGAGAGAAGATACTCAACTACAGATTATAAGCTTTACCACTTGATCATGTGCATAGCATGAACTACTATTCTCAATTTTGTTGCTACATAGATTACATATCCATGTTTCTAGCAACCCAGATACTCTTCCAACTGCCAAATTAACCTCATATTGAGACTGAGCTGGCACCGATAAAGAAATTGACGACACTGGAGCTGCTGAATCAGTGGTGACCTGACCAGTGGAACATTTGCAATTGAATGTTTAATTAAAAAAGATAATCTTGAAAGTAAAGATGAACAAGCCTATATTCATTTGATGCTGAACAATCGTTAGAGAGTTTATGCTTATTATGTACCTCTGCCACAAACGAGAAGGGCACTTCTTTTACATCTATACATTGATTTAATTCTTCAATATGACCTGACCAAATCTTCACACTGGGAAAAGAAGATATTTCTCCAAGATGAGATGCGTAAGGTTTACAGCAAACTATCGTCTATTCAATAAGGAACAATGAATCATTATAATATCAAACTTAGTAATTGGTACTAAAATGATCAACATAATCTTTTAGGCATATGGGAAGAGCATTTGCATTTATGCCAACATAGCACACGGTAGAGAGTAGAGATTTTCGGCTTTTAATACTGACTACAACAATTAAAAAAGAAATAGGGATGTAAGTTTATTCGTTAAAGGCACAAGCACGGAAAAGTATGGTCCATGATTATAGTTAGTCTAGCTTATTTAGATGCCTGGCATCTTGTTTCAAAGCACTGTTTAGTAGCTCAAAATTATCTTGTATAAAGTTGATTTAACATAATTATCCATTTTTCCATGCTGTGAATCATGAAGGACTCAGTAAAAGCCCAATTTAAACAAACAAAAATATTGTAGGGCAAAGAAAGTGCATAACCATTTATAAAGAATAAGCATAATAATGTTCACCTTCCATCCAAGCATCCAGTTGCTAATAGCAGTGATGATTTCAAAGAGCCTGTGGAGGAAACTTCCCAGCTTATGGCAGTGACCCATGAATTATGAGCTTGGAGAACCCCAATGAGTATTGGTTCTCTGGTAACCATGCAAACATCTATCGTGTAGTAGTCGGGCTTATATATTTTCCATAATGAAACAGCCCCAGACTTAGAACCAACAGCAAGAATGCACCAGTTTCTCGGCAAACAAGAACTGTCCCATGATGGCACAGCTGGAGACCATGCAACCACGAGAGAAGACAAAAGTGCAATACGACAGGCATACTGCTTTGCTGTGATAAGAGGAAGATGCTTGTTTCCTCCATTGCATGGGAGTGGTTCTTCAATATATCGTGAGCCACCTTGCCCATTTATTACAGCAATTTCAAGTCCAGGTTTGACAGTCTGCCAAAAATTAGGGGAAGGGGATGTTATTATAAACACAACCATGTAGGTTCTGCGGTAATTTGAAGATGACTGGATAATTACTTCTTATTTTTGCCTTTTAAAATAAATAAGGATAAAAAAACGTCAGCCTACAAGTAACATGAACAAACTATACCTTTTTTGAAGATCTCTTCTTTACCTTGCGTGGATTCAATGAGAAGTCTGCATCTTTTGAGGCATCTTTATCATCGTCATGCTCGTCACAAACAAAGTTTTCAAGCCTACATTCAATCAAAGCCTACATAAGATATATCCAGTCACAATACATGAATGTTAAAAGTAAAAGACCGCAAAGAATGCCAGATTTTTGCAAGAAAATAATAGAAATTAGTGTAAGAGGGGGAAAAGGTAAGTAACAGTGTAAATGGGGCAAATAAGACTGTAACATCGACAAGTGAGACTCTATGTGAAAGCCAAACTGAATAGACTTTGGCAATGTCACTCACCCTTAGCTCAACCTACACTTTTTTTCTCTTACAAGTCTACAACAAAAGCAGAAATTGAGTATGCACTGCCTTCACAATAACGGTGTTACTTTTAAAATAAGTAAAATGACACACCAAAGAGATGCATATATTGCATTGTAAAACATTGAAGTCTGCCTCTTTGTACATTCAAGTAAAGCTTAGAATTGTCCTTTACAGTTCTAACACATTTGCAAATCATTCTTAATCTAATTTGATGAAATTTGGATGCCAGACAGAGGAAAAACAATCTATCAGGTGTTGGCACTCTAATTTGCTTATAGCTTTTCACAGAAGACCATATGACCTCATTAAGCATTCAACTCACTCATAAAGCAACTGCAAAATGTTATCAAGATATAATTGCTCTCCTAGAAAGCAAGTATGACATCACATTCCAGTCAGAGTAAAATGCCAAACACAATCATTTCTCTGGAGTCACAATTGTCTGTTTCTAGAATTATGTGTTTGCGTGCAAATCCTTTTTATACGAATACTTTCCCACCATCAAGCATTAAGCTTTTGCGCTGCAATAACTTCGATTTTCATATCACAGTATCACTGTAGACATAAGCCTCAATTTTTTCCTTGAACTAAACCCTGTAGGCAATCTTGCTATTAAAAAATCCATAATACTTTTTTACTGTAAAATCACAGCGACATTTTTCTATTTACCTAGCTGGTTTCCTTTTCTTCCGTCCAGAATCTCTGCGGGGCAGAGGTTCTTCTTGCAATTCATCAATGAGTCCAACCTCCTGTGTGTGCCCAGTATTCGCGTTTTTCTAATATATAAGAAAAAAATCAGCAAAACAATTCTGCGATAACAAATGAAATTGAATTATCAGTGATGGAGTTGAAGGGAGCATACTTGCAGAAACAAATGATCATCATCCTCGCTGAAGTTTATATTTTTGTAATAGTTTAACAACAGCTGAGATATGTCTGAGACCTAGAACAATGGATTAGAGGTTGATAAGCACAATGGAATCTGTAACAAGATGAACACACGTGACAGAATGAAAACATATAATCTTTAATTTCTGGAGAGAACACAAAATTTTCAGGGGTTTGATAAAGAGAACAAAAGGCCATTTCTAAAAAAATTGAACATGAGAGGTCAGAGGTGCGAAGTTTTATTTGCTTGCAATAGAAGTAAGAAAGTACTGCTATATAAAAATAAAACTAGTTGAAGCGGTTAATAGTAGGCTCATTCAAATGTCTATCTATCAACATTGCACACAAATCAAATTGTTTATAAAATCCAATCAAATATACATAGGCAGAACATGCTTACCTCAACCCATTCATTACAAAATTCAGAGATTGGCGGTCGGTACAGCTTTACATGACCATAAACAGTGCAAACAGCCAACAAACAACTGTGATAATGTTAAGTAATAAGATTAACATAATCACATAATAATATGGTATTAAATATTAATCGCATGCAAACATTACAGTAAGACAATAAATATTGGTCAAAAGAGATGTACCCATAGTTAGGTGCAAATCCTTGTTGAGACCATGAAATTGACCGAGCACATGGTTCAGTATCACGAGCTAAGCAAGTAGGCACTAAGCATGGTTTAAAGAGGTCTGCAGATGTTAAAAACTGAACATTTCAGATCAAGCAAAAATTGTATTTTTTTCAATTGTAACAAAGTAGAAGCTGATTTTTAACATTTGCAGATGAAGCAAGAATTATAATTTTCAATTGTCAGAAAGTAGAAGCTAACGTGAAACTCTTAACTAATCAAGACAGCTTCACCCCCATTAGAGTTCAAAGACGTTTGCTTGATATTAAGCTGAATATTTATTATTTCATATGTATTAAAAAGAAAATCAATCATTCACCTCCTTTGGAGCCTTAGTTGGAAGGTCCACAATGACTTCAAACTTCAAAGTAATAAGAAACATTTTCTTACTATACAATCCAAAACTAAAGAATCTTTAACTTCATTTTGGCTACAGAATTGCCTAACTATCCTATTAACAAGTAGTTAAAAAAGAGAATGCAACACCATAGCTTGATGATTGTGCTTCTCTGAAAACTAATACCTTCTCTATCAACCACTCCTATGCGAAAAGGATCGCTAGGACGAAGAACAACCAGTCCACGGGGCCCATCAAGTGAAGCTGGGTTCTAGAATTGAAAAACATGATGGATGCAAGATCATTCGACGGATGGATTATTTGTGATTTCTGGATGAGAAACGAAGATAAATATCTTAGGGTGTTGAAATTGCACGTACCAGGATAGTGATGATGTGACCAGAAGCAACAGCTACCAAGTTGTCGCTTGACCAAGCGATTGCGTTAGGATAGGATGGTGAAGCAATTAGGGTGACTGCTTGGTAATGTGGAGCCATGGAACTCAGGATTGATCATCCTTAAAGCAACAAACATAAGCTAGAACTTTGAAAACATGGTTGTACTCATTACTCAACTATTCAAGGCTCTTAAGCAGGTATCCTTATTATACAATCCTCAAAACCTTCAGTGTTGAGGACGGGGTGGGGCGCGGGCTGCTCAGGAGGAGGCGCTGAGGCTAGAGCCTGGAGGAGGTCACGGCGACGGCGGCACGCCGGCACGGCGGAACCGGGCGCACCGCACAGCCGCCGCCAGCCGCCACAAGGGCGCACCGCACAGCCGCGCAGAGTCGCAGAACGCCGCCTCCGATGCTGGAGGTTAGGAGCTCGGTGGTGTCGCCTGTCGCCGAAGTCCGGAGGTGCGACGCGGAGGAACGAGGTGCTGCGTCGGCTGCGGCGGTGCGGCTTGCGGACGAGAACTCGCCTTCTCCTGGGCCTATGGCTGCTAAGTGTTTAGGTCTAGAGAAAAACACTGGGTGGAAAGGAGGTGGGCCGTGCCCTTTAGTTTATTTTGGGCCGTCGGTGCCTGGAATGTCAGCGTAAAAATGGCAGTGGACAGGGGAATTTCATACTACCTTCGGTCATAAAAATAACTCGCCGTTAACTATTGAACATGTCTGTGATAATTCGTCTTATTAAAAAATATATAAGTTATCATTTATCTTGTTGCTATTTGTTTTATCCTTAAAGATAATTTAGGCATGACATATATTTATACATGTTTGTACTAAAATTTTGAATAAGACGAATGATCAAAGTTGTGTTTAAAAGTCAACGACGACCTGTTTTTATGACCGGAGGTAGTATTTTATATTGTTTTTTATTCATTTTATTAAAAGTATATATCGGAAACATTTTTTCCAGGATCTACACGTCTGTCATCTGGGTGAAGAGCTTTCCTGCCATCAGCGCCTTGGGGGCGATGCGCCAACTCCTGAGCAATCGCCCTTGACAAGACATCCATTGGTCGGTTAGACAACTGGATCTCCATGTCTCCTCTGAAGTCAATACAACAAGACAAAATCAAGCTATCAATCCAAACCATGCCTGATATGATCCCCTGAATCTTTATCAACCCAGACCACAAAAAACTACTTGGTATCAAGAAGAGAGCAACGAAATCATAGATCGGCATCTCCAAGAAAGAAATCAAGGCTAAAGATTTGCTAATGAGGGAGCACAAAGCACGCCAATATTTGAACTTTGAGGGCAAAATTGAAGGGTTACCTGTTTCGTGATCGTCAAAGTGCAAGCAGAGGGACATGGAGTTGGTGGCGCTGCAGAGGTCATGCTGGTCCGCCGCTGCCTCCTCTCTTCCTTCCTTCGCAACACAGGTGCCGAACAATTCTAAAATCACATTGCCGTCGCCACTCGGCCCGTTGTGGCCACCTCTCTTCCTCTCTCTCTCTCTGTCGTCCCTCTCCACCGACCCCACAGGTGCGCGGGGCGGGTGAAAGGGAAAGTGGGGGGCGAAGTCAGAGTGGTCGGAGGCAGACTATGTGGGGGCACATCAAGGTGAGTGTCGGGAGAAGGTTAGTGCCCCATGAGGTCGGAGACGGAGGGCAACTTGCCAAGCGACTTCGCGGCCTGCTGGTCGATCCGGAGAAGGAAGGACGAAGGGAAGATTTAGAAGAGCTGGAATGAGGAGGAGATGACTACCCGCAGCTCGGCTTGGCTCGGCTCGGAGGTGCTACCGAGCCCGAGCCAAGCCTACTTTTAGGGCTCATTGAAACTCAGCTAGAGATGAGGAAGACGGGAAGGAAGTGGGGTGCTACGGCGAGGGCGTCCGTCGTTTGTGACCCGGTTGACGGACGTGTAAATCTGCAAAAAGGCCATTTCCGATATATATTTTTCATAAAATATATAAGGAAATAAAAAAAAACTGTGGACAGGGGATACGGGTCCCTTCCTCGTGGGTCAACAGCCCGCGTGGTTGTTGTGAATTGTGATTTATCGCAGCACTAATATATATACTGACCCTTTAATCCTGCGCCAGTGCCTCTGCCGGCTCTACGAAGTAGAGTAACCCAGATTTATGTAAACTGACAAGAACCATTAGTCCAAACCAAACTACCGACCGAATTAATTAGGGTCGTAATACTGCATTTTCAGTTATTGCCGAGGGCAAGCATACAAATCGTGCTTACGTGCCCAGTGCCCTCGGTTGGCAGTTGGCAGTTGGCACGTCCGACAGTCCGAGCTTAATTACACAAGAGCGGTCGCAGGAAATTAGGTTCGATCTACATGTTTTCTTTATTTGGATTTGGTAAGCATTTAAACATTTTCTGTGATCTTCTGCATGGAGCATGAGCACACTTTGTTTATGCATTGCCTTTCAGCATATGCAATTGCAACCGTTTCAGTAAACGGGAATGCTTCACTCAGCACACAACTCTTACATCACACCGACTAGCTATTTAGTACCTACATTTTATTGGGGACAATAAAAAAAAAAGTTTATCACTTCTCTGGATAATATATGATATAGTGTATCAAGGGGAATTTGGTGCCATTTTAGGTACGCTTAATTTATATGGTTGCTATCGCTCACAAGGGATTTAAGTTTGCAAATGCATAGAATATATTACTCATTCCTCTAAAAATAATAAGGTGTGGTTTTATTTGGCTTGGCTTTCAAAACTACTCTTTAATACCAACTAAAAATATTTTAAAATACAAACCCAATAATGATAGTTTTGAAAACAAATCTAATAATATTATCTGTTTATCACAAAACCTATATATTATTGGTCAAAATTACGAAGTTTGAATCTTAAAATACACACGTGTCTTATTAACGGATGAAGAGAGTATATATATCGCATCATTTCAACGCCAGCCTAGTTCGATTTCTCATGTATAACTAATAAACTCCACCAATTTTCTTCTGACCTATTAATTACTATACACCTGCTAACCACTACTGCCCCAGCTGAAGAAGCTCCAGGACACCGCAGCATGCACGTCAACAGTTGCCACTAGCATTCTAGCAACGTGCACGGTCAAAACGACAGCAACGCCATGGCCACCACTATTTGGGAAATTGGCGATCGATCGAGATTGATGGGCACATCGAGCAACCTTGATATGGACTTCGCCTTGTCAACGTGTTGGTGAGCACCTACTGGCTAATAGTTAGTGTGCGCCGATACCCATCGCCATTTTCCTCTCACCCAGAGCTTCATCGAGAGTTTTGACTCGCACATAGCTGGCTGCGCCCTGATCAGCCGCAAAATGTGTGGACCAGTTCGCTGTGAGAGTGATGATACCTTAAGCTGTTGGATCGGGTGACGTACTCACGTCTCCGTCTCACCAAATGTCTCTTCTCGGTGAATGCTTCATCATTTCGCAGCATAGTAGTAGCAACTAAGCATGGTATTTAGCTTAGCTGCTGGTAGGTTCCTGAGCTAGCGTTGCACAGAAGCTGTACTCTAGCGAAACTGATGCGAACGGTTAGCTACACAATATGGTTTCATTAAATCCATTTGCTGAAAGAAATACAGGCCGGTTGTTCTTGCCTCTCTCTGCAAGTACAGTGAACCAAGCATAGCCTTAATTTCTAGCCTTTCTTTAATGGCCCTATGTAAGTACGAAGTGGAAGGATATTAAAATGTACTGTAGATTCATAGATGCCTGGTCCACGCCGTGCGGTCTGCATGGGTGCCACGACTTCAGCGAGGAGGGCTACCGAGACCGGGCAATCATGTTGCATGATACTGGCAATTGCCAAGATTCAGTCGATAACTCGATGTACTCTGCTTTGATATTTCCAAGCTTAATATGGACAGAACCACATAACGTATCTCCTTTACAGGTTGCACCATCTTGTCAATCACCACTTTAATCTTGCCCTACTAATTTACATCGTTCGTTGGGTCCGAACTAAAAAGAATACGGTAGGTCACCGAAAAAAAAGCTGTGATCTATGGAGCGAAACTGCAGAGAAGCAACCTAGGAAAAAGGAAAAGAAGAGGAGCTCGATCGGCCGGCGAGCCGGCGACGACGCGCGCGGCCGGCGGTCTCCTCCGTTGGCCGGCCAGCGTCATGACTCGACGGCCTCCGGGATGCTTTGCAGCGCGGGCCTCCAGTGCGCCGCCCTGCAGTGGTGGTAGACCTCGCCGGCGTTCATGATGTCGGCCAGGAGCCCCGCCGCCGAGCCCCGGCTCTTGCGGAGGTAGCCGTGGCCGGCGTCGGCCCTCTTGTCCACCAGCTCCTGCAGCTGCCTCTTGGTGATCCTGATGGTCACCTCCGTCATGTGCTCCCTCCTCCCCGCGCCGCCGCCACCCTCCTCCTCCGCCGCCGGCAGCTCCCACTCGCCGTCGTCCGCCCACGACACGGCGTGCTGCGTCACGGCGCAGTTCCCCATATATGTGTCCTCTTCTTCGAGTTCTTGCTCCTGCCTGTGCTGCTGGTGATGAACTGATGGTGAGTTCGGAACTCCGGATTAGGTGATCTTTGTGTGGCCATTTGAGAGGGGAGGCGACGTTTTATAGTTTGAGTGAGGGCGTGAGGGTGGGGGCGTGGGGATGGTCGATGGGCTGCGCGCTGCACCTAACGTCCTAGGCTGGCGTGGCGGCAAGGTCCTGCGTGGACGCCGAGCTGGAGAGTGGGGTCCGCGCGGCGGCGGTCTGAACGCGGTGGCGCGGGGGATCTCGGGGGCCCGGGCGCTGGCGGTGGGAAGTGGGAACGCGGCTTTTCGCGGGGATTCTCCTGCGCACCACGGGCTCCGCATGCACTAGCCACACCCGAGGCCGACCAGTGCCGCGCGCGCTGGCGTTTCGCGGTTTCGCCGCCTTGACAGCTTGAGCTCGATCGTGCCGCGGCTCCGTAGCCGCGTGCCGAGCGGCGAGCGTGCGTCCGTCTCGACGGTGCGGCGGTTGCTGCCGCGCCGCGCCGGGCTCGCGTGTGTTCGGCGGGCGTGCCACCGCGAGGCTTTTTATTGGAACGCTGGAACGGGAGGACTGAGGGCATGTACAATGGTATGTGCCACAGTGCCAGCGGTATGTTTCAAGTCGTTTCTAAGACATGTATTGCGCGATGTTGTCTTTTTTAATAAGTTAAATCTTCAAGAAAAGCTATAGAACTAGTATATTGACAATTGATAAATACTACTACTCTTTTCTTTCGTTATGTTTGTCCATTGTACAACATACGCGTTTATGAAGAAAGTAGTAGTTCTAATAAAAACGATGTGCAACGATCATTCATACTACTATTAAATAATATGTTATAACTATTTTTTTTGCTAAGCATTTAATTGGAGGTAAAGAGTAAAAATATCGCAATAACTATATTTTGATATTCTCGATGAAAAACATTGTGAAATGTATTTTCTTGAGGCCATAGACATATAATGAAACAGAGGGAGTGGAGTACTTTTGTTAGAGATAATTAGAGGCTATCATTATATATGATATATTGTTAAATACAGTAACTATATTACATGTTACTCCACTATGAAGAGGTTGCCTTGGAGATCGGTGCCGGTTTTGCACGCGTTATATTGGCGTCTCCGGTTCGGCGGCCGAGTTCGTCAGGTTGCATGTGTTGCCCATGCGCGCGTAGCCTCGAATGGTGCTCTTTTGACGCTGGTTGGTTGGTAGCCCCTAACTTTGTTATACGCCTTGTAGCTAGACAGCAAAATAGCCACATGCAGACGTGAGATGTGCAAGAAACATATTAGCCTAATAGCCTCCGAAGAAACGTGATCGTGATCGATGCAGTAGTGATGCTACGTCTCATCAACCTGTACAAGGAGAGATGGACGCGCGAACCGTATGAATATATGCGGCGAGTCCGCGCGCGACTCCCATCATTGGTGTTGGTGGTAGAGGTAGGAAACCGTCAGGTTGTACGTGAAACTGGCTCGTTCGTTCTCGAGACGGCGAGAACGGGGCCTGGTGTGTACTTTGTGTACTGCAAAATTTTACGGGGTCAATTCAGAGTTCAGCATCGTGTTTTATGATGTTATTATGTGCATGCTAAGCATGCTTCAGTGATCCTTCGTAGCATGCCATTGATATATAAGATGAACGAAAGAAATAATGCAAAGACATTTTTTCTTTAAAGGCAAAGGAAGGGGATATATATACTGATCGGTGTTGGCACATACCAACTTTGCATACACACCTGTCGCAAGCGTGACACAATGAAGACTTTCTAATGAAGTAGTTGACTTAGACGACTAGGCAAAGAAAGCTGGTGATGACAAACTTCATAGTTCATAGTACTACCTCTCTTTCAAAATATAGGCTGTGTTTCTTTGCGCGGTGAGCAGCGCTCAGCGTTTAGTTTTTCCCGCGCGTTTCAGACCAGCAGTGAGAGCAGCGCATTTAATGGTGGGTGCTTTTTCCATCACCTGGCGCAAAGAAATGGCGGGACCGCTGAGCGTTTACGCAAAGAAACACAGGCGCCATAAAGGGATGTGATCATAAACTAGTGTGTTTATTATTATTGTGCTTCTATATTTTAACTAATATATGGTGTATCTGACCAATAATAAGGCCTTGTTTGTTTCAGATTAAATTAAATGAAAATTTGTTATTTTTGTATAAGCCAAATGATGTAATGTTTTGTAGTCATTCTTGTGAGGTTTTAAATAGTACTTCTTAAAGTTTGTAAAATATTTTTTTCATAATTTTTTGAACTCGTTAAAACGTATTTTAAAGGGGTCACAAATTTGCTACAGTAAAACGCAACTCTACGTTAATCTGAAACAAACAAGGCCTAAATAAAGTTTTAGGTTTGTTTTACCTATATTTTCGTTCTATGTCCGCCACCGGCATAAATTAGGATGTGCGCTTTGTGTCATTCGGACCCGTAACTTCCCTAAATTTGATCCCTTATAGCCTCATATACAGGTTCCCTTTAAAAAAAATCTCACCCTATATTTCTTCAATCTCCAACAGCGTTCCCTATATAAAGAATTGTATAGGAGAGGAGAGAGAACCCCTACATATAAGGGGATGGAGAGAAAAACTCTATTTTAGGAAACGGAATAGGGAATGTTGTTGGAGTACATAGGGGAAGAATCCGTCCCCTATTTTAGGGCAGAGGGTGCTTTAGGGGAGCCTGTTGAAGACAGCCTTAGGCTTCTTTTACGCGTGTAGACTGATCGGCTCCGTAAATCTGGCGCTTAACCGCTCTGTGCTGTGTAATACGAAAACTGTAGCAAAAATGCTCTTGTTCTTGCACACTGGTTATATCTGATTTGTACTCCTATTTTTTTTGAGCAAAGGGTAGGAGAACTGCCATCTATTTAAAAGTAGAAGAAGAGTTGATTATATAGGACAGGGACACCAAAGCACGAGAGATTTAAATTACAAGTTTCGCATCCGCCGCAACCCAAAGGTAAATGTCATCTAATAAAAGATTGAGAACAATACTAGGGGAGCTTTTTACTTGTTAGAAGATCCTCACATTACGTTCAAGCCAGATATGTCAGATTACGGCTGAGATGATCAAGCTGGTCCCTTTATGTGTCGCGTGCTGGAGGACCGAGTACCACCAAAGGTGCAGATTAACTGTGTTGAACCAGCTGTCTAGAATAAGTGCTGCGTTGTTGAACTCCAAGGCAGCCTCATGCCAGATAAAACAATTGAAGCCACATTCTAGAAATAGATGATTAATTAGGTATCTTCAAGCTACACTTGCAGAGAAGACAAAATTAGTCGTTTAGAAAATGTTTCCGAAGAAGGGCATCCGTCGTGTGGATGCGGTTGCGGAGAAGAAGCCAGACAAAAAAAAAATTGCACTTGAAGGGCCAAGGTTGGGGAACCATGCACGGGCCAGCAAAATGGAAGCCGGAAAACTTGGTCCAGTAGTTCATGAAGCAAGAAAGCCCGTGGTTGAAAATTGTCTGAGTTTCCATATATCTAAGCGAGGTTGGATTCGAACGGCACACATGTTACAAAGATCGGTTGCAATTTCATCCCAGTAAGCTGAAGAACCCGGAGAGTGAAAGGAATTGCCCTGAAGCCATCGATCGAATGTGAACAGAATATCTCAACCGGACGAATTAACCACTTTTCATGCATCTTGTGGCTATAGACGCGTTCCAAAACCAGGTGCTATCTCAAGTCTCAACTGTCGTAGCAGAAGAGCGCAGATCGAATTCGGCGTGCGGCTTCTGTCGTTTTGTGCTCCTACTGCCAGTGCCGTCTAATTTTGACCTCCTGTCCTTGTAATTCCGTACCTAGCCCGGAGAGTCACGACAGCTCGTCACTACTAGGGAAATGACCTTTAATCCCGGTTGGCAACTGGCTTTAGTCCCGGTTGCCAAACCAGAACAACTTCTAGAGACTAAAGGTCACATGCCTTTAGTCCCGGTTTTCTCAACCGGGACACAAACGTTACCACGGTGTAGAAAATATCTAAAAAATATAACGAACTCAAGACTTGAACCTCCTGCCACCACGGGACTCCGCACTCACCCTTCTAACCAACCCACCCAGCCACGCATATTTACTAGACTAGGATATGCATTCCTTTTGAATTATACTGAAACAAAGCTTTAGTCCCGGCTTACCTTCAATCCCGGTTCGTGTTACGAACCGGGACTAATTTGTGCCCGTGCCAGCTGGCATGTACCCATCTGTCAAAGCGTTCTTCTATCTCGGTTCGTGATAAACCGGGACTAATGTGGACGAAAAATCATGTTTTTGGTCTAGTAGCCATGAACCGGGACTGATGCCACTATCGGTCAGGATTTGTAGTTATCCGGGACTGATGTGCCAAGATAGAAGGCCCGTTCCCTAGTAGTGCGTGCAGCCTCGTCACAACTACATGCATGCACGCGCGCAACCGACACGTCGTGCTCTCAACCTTCTGAGGATTTTATGGCGGTTTTCTTCGATCGCGGTTGATGCCATGGATTACATTTCCGAGGGAAATTGTGATGTGGGAAATGAATGGCTTTTGCTATATACTAGCTGTGCTGCGCGCCCGTGGCAGGCGCGCTGAGCTAGCCGCGCGGTCGTGCGCTGCGCGGCGCAGCGAGCCAGCTGGGAACGAAGCAATCTGGGAGCAAAACGCGTGGTGTAGCGAGCGAGCTGGGAGCGTGGCGCGCGCGGGCGGGAAAGCGCGTGGGCGGCAAAACGCGGGACACGCGGCAGATGGCCCGAGCGTGAGCATGGATGGAAAAAGCGCAAAAAACCCGATGCGGGAGCGGGATTCGAACTACGCTCGGCGGAGCGAGTTCCGGCTGAGCTAGCCAGGCGGGCAAACAACCCGCGTGCCTCGTAACCGTGGCCCAAAAATCGTTTTATACATTAAGTCAAAAACGGACGGCCGGATCTGCTCATCCCGCCCGATCGGACGGCCACCGCGGCGCCGAGCGGACAGGCTAGCCACGTGGCGCACGAAGGCAGCTCGCGGACGGCAACTGCGTTATGTACTATTTATAGATATTCACGGATGATTCGTTACATCGGCACCCAGGAACATCAGTTGCACCATAGATTCACAGTGATTTCACTTTACACCGTTAGAAACAACCTAACGCAATTAGTTTAAGAAAATACAAAAGTACGTAAACTTAATATACGACATTAGATGTTCACTATTGACGGTGTTGCTTGTTGATGTCATCTCTAACTCGATTAGATCAGTTAGCGTGTGTGACGACGATAAGATGCAGAGAATGGTAGAGGACGTAGGTAGATGGTAGCCGTACAACTCCCCTTCAACGTCCTAGAACAATAGTGGCGACAATCCTACAATGAACGTCGGAGACTTCGGCACAATCCCTTAAAATCAAGTTGTGGTGTGGAAGATTAGGGCTTAAGGCGACGTGAGTTGATTAGATTTGTTCTGTCGTAGCTTTCCTCCTAGTTTCATATAACGTTGTGTCTAGTGAAGCCGAAACCAGATAGGTTAGCGGTGGTGTCCTGATTAAAACTCTTATTATTAACTCAGAGATAAATTTGATTATAAATAAATCCAATTAGTTAGGCCATTTTTTTCAGTGTTGAGTAAAGTTGAGTTTTACTGTAGCAAAAGTCGAGAGTACTCGAAAAAGGTTCTAAAAAGGCTTAAAAATAATTTAAAAATAGTTTTAATATCTTTCATATGAACACTAAAAAAGTATTGAAAAAACCGTTACAAATTATTACAACATATAGGTTATATAAAAATAACAAATTTTGTTACAGCAAAACTCAACTAAACTTTACGTTGAAAAGAACAATGCCTTAATCACACGGACACAAGTCCTAACATACTCTGCGGACCAATTATAGCACGTGTTAAGTAACACAAAGGGGGAAGAAAGGCGATAATGACACGTGTTAGCACCGAAAGATGCCAATAGGAAAGACACCAGGAAGAAATAAAAGATAATGGGGCCAGAGTACGATTTCGTCGGGTGAACTCGGTACAACAATCTAATTTGTCTTCTAATTACCGATATGATGACCCATGAGCAGGTCTAGTTTTTTTTTATATTACTAGGCTTAGGGTTTAAACCCAACAAAACTTAAAAGAAATCAATCGCTGATGTGAAACAAACAAAAAAGATTTAGTAAATCCTAAAAAAATAAAAAAGTGAAATAATTATTTTAGCTAAATAAAAAAATCACATGATTTCACTATCAAAACTTAAGCAACTAATTGGAAAACAGGTGCGAACAGTGGACAAAGCAGCTAAATCCAAACGTCAGGATCCGGTAACTACCGGTAGCTGCTACTTACTACACGCTAACCGCTAACACTAACCAGACAATAATTTGGCAAAGTGCTTAATAAAATGAGTACGGTGTCCCACGTGTTTGCATGAATATAGATTTTTTTATTATAATTTTGTATTTCTTTATTGTTGTTCATATGGACTCTTTTTTTATCTTTGTAATTGGCATGAACTCTTATTTCTATCACTTATTTATTGCATTTTTTTAGGGGATTATTTTTTGCAATGATATGTTATTTTAATCTAAATCATTGTAATTTGCTCCCACTATAAACGATGGTGCACATCTTTCTTTCTTTATTTTGATTAATGTGGGAATTTCTAATCTTTTAGGATTAATGTGATGTCTTCATTTGACTTTGAGTTTAATATAATAATAGATTAATTGATTAACGTGGTACCTTCATTGGCTTGTATTTTAATTATATAATAATAACAATTGTTATGTTTGATTCGAACACTTTTCGCTACGGACTATTTATTGACATTTTAGTGTAAAATTTAGTTATTTACGTTTTATTTTGTTTGTGCAAACTATTTTTAAGTTTTATAGTTAATAGAAAAATTACTAGTTTATGTCAATTTTCTATCATTTATATGGCTATTTTTCTAGTTTAGTAGTCTATATGGACTTGTTTTTCTATTTTTTTTCTTCTGATTTTATATAATCTAAATTTTTTTTGTGATATTGACCTTTTCTTTTAATCTGACGTGGACTCTTATTTCTATTTTATTCTGAATTGACATAAATTATATTGTAAATTGCAGGTTAGATGAAAATTTTCTTTTAATCTAGCACGTACTCTTACTTTTATTATTTTTTATTTCAAATTTATGTGATTCTTGTTTGTAATTTTTCTTTCTATGGACTCTTTCTTTTAACCAGGTATGGATTTTTATTTCTATTAATTTTTATTTTAAATTTATATAGTTTTTATTTATAATTGTTGTTGATATGAATTATTTCTATTAATCACTCTTATTTGTTTCTGAATTTATGTAATTTTATTTGATATTGTTGTTGATATGCACTCTTTATATTAATCTGACATGAACTCCTATGTCTACTTATTTATTTTGAATTTATGTATTTTTTATTTGTAATTGTAGCTGATATGGAATGTTTTTATTAATTTCCCGTGGACTCTTATTTTTATTTTGTATTCTAAATGTGTATTTTTTATTTGTAATTATAGTATATATGGTCTATTTTTATTAATCCAATATGGTCTTTTATCTATATTATATTTTATTCCAATGTTTATTTTTTTATTGGAGCTTATACCGTAACTTCTTTCAATTTGGCATGAACTCTTATTTAATTTATTTTAATTCTGAATTTATAATATTTTTTAACCTTATCCGCTATATTCTGACTCCACTAAAATCAACGTGTAGTTTTTTCTCTTTCTTTATTTGTGTGAGTATTTATTTGATTAATACGATGGTTCTGTTGGCTCATCTTTTATTTATACAATAAATTGCGTGCTCGATTTGTTTATTGCGAATGTTTTCTGCAAATGCCGTCTTGTCCATCATTACCCTGTCCTAATCTAATATGTTCAATGCAGATTTAGTGATTAGTCTTAATAAAAGAATTTTGCTACGTGTTTATTATCTAGTTCATATGATCTCCATCGACCATCGGTGACCCTCTGTGGTTTTGGTCCAAGCTCCTGTAAACCAATTCAGCAAATATCTTTTGAATCATGGCATGCACGATAATCACGAGCTCTTACAAACTTCTTCCAACGCAGGCATGATCATCTAAAGGGGGCAAAAGAAGCAGTTGCTCAACATAAGAACTCAGAATTCCTCAGCAGGCACTCGTTATCGAAGTCCCCAGAGCTGCGCAGGAGATGTGGTGTGTGTGTGTTTAACCTAACCATGATCCTGGTCGTGGGCAAAACTGCAAATCTGATTAAAAATTACAGTAACCCGATCTTGAACACTTCGCAGCTGCGTCCCGCCGTGGAAAAATGGCGATCAGAACGGAGTACTGATTCCTCTTTTTCTGTGTGAAAGAAATGGCACAAGTGGAATCTTCGATAATGTTGCCTGGTCACTGGTCAGATTCTCCCACTGAACAAGGGATCGAACGTGTGCTTTGGTTGACCTTGGTGACACATGATCCATCAATCGCTTAGTGGTTGTTTAATGTGCTGTCAATTTGTTATGCGGTTCTTTGAGGGGGCAGTAAGGCCCAAGATGGCAAGTGAAAAGGCCAGGCCTATTCAACCTCAGAGCTTTTTTTTTTCAAGATGACATTTTAAATATATCTTCCGCAGTTGTCCTAAATGGGCATGTCCCATCACCGTGAAATTCGGAGTGTATTATTGAGGAGGTGAAGAGTGATGAATAGTGAATAGAGAAAATAGAGAGGAAAAAATGTTAATAGAAATAGGACAATGAATAGACAACGCTCTATCACTGTAAATGAAAAGGATGGGGCAGGGGGAAATGGGGCAACCGCCGGAGATGCTCTTAGGAATTTACGATGCAAGTCTGTAGGGAACAACTATTTGTTTTCATTTTTGTTATACTTATCGATGGCCTCGAATTTGTTTGAATTTATTTATCCATTGTGATAAACAAGGATGCTTTATTAATCATTTTAATGGTAAGGCTGGTCAAATTGTTGAATTTTTTTTGGATTTTTTCATGACTTTTGTTAGTTGGGGTGCACGGTGATTGCACCGGAAGCCTGATTGCACCAGATATGTACTCTTCCAAGAAAGACTAAATGCATTGTTATTTCCAAGAAAGACTAAATGCATGCAACCAATCAAATTTATACATGCAGTCAACTAAATTCATAAATTAGAGGTAGCATGTTCATCTCAACGCACTTTTGCAATTAAGTTTGTGTTTTTTTTTATCGGTGTGCAATAATAGACACAAATAAATATAGCGAAACGAAGAGAGTATTGTATAAAGAGAGGGTAAGTAATGCGGCACCATTGTCCACCTACGCAATGACTCTTTCCTCCAAGCTGATAAGTGTGCGCCGTGTTTAGGTATTGCATAATACTACTATCCTGTGCTTATGTGGGAAAAAATATCATTTTATCTTAAGCATCTCTTTAATCACTGTATTGTACATGGGCCTTAAAAGGCCGTGGGTATGCCCATCATCATATGAAAAAATATACATAAATATATGCAATAATACAATTTTCTAACTTGAAGTCTTTTTTGAAAGAGAAACGTACTTCAGAAAACTTCTGAATTAGGTATTAATGCTACGAGTATACGGTCACTGCAAAATTATGGCAGCCGTAGAGCGCAAGTCTCAAAATCAATGTGAAAAATATGAGGAGATAGATCCCTGTCTTATCCTCTAAACCTATGGGAGTTTTTTTAACTCTCGTCATTTAGTATTTGAAAAAACTCTATTTTACATACTAAACTATCGTCCATCGTCAATAACTCCCTAAACTATAAAGCTAAGTATTCTAACCTACAAACATGCAAAACCATTGCACATAACCCTCTATGTTGATTTTCGCCATATGGTTTGTGATGTGGCAATCCAATCACATAATAACAAATAAGTAAAAGCTAAATATACAGTGTCTACTTGTAAGCCTCTCTAACATGTCTACTTTCTTTCCCTACTCTCCTCTCGCACCCATCTCTTTGCCCTTTCTCTCTACCCGAAAAGGCGGTGCGACACGGGCAGCCAACGCAGCGCACCGCGGACAAACCAGGCGGCGCGACGCGTGCAGTCTATGAGGCAGAGCGTGGTGCGGGCAGCTGCAAATTGGTCAAGAAATCCTGGTAGCATGCTACCGTTATGCGCTCCTCCTCCTCTGTTGTCGGTGATATTGAGAAGACGACGCCCTTTTAATTCCTCGTAGGCTCACAGCATCCCCGTTCATCCCCGATGCTGAACCACCCTTGAAACACCGTGCCGCCGTCCCAGTATTCCTCGACTCGAATCACAGCTCCTCCCTCAACCCCTATCCCTCCTCGGTATTTTCCAACCCCGTCGCCTCCCTCCTCTCGCTGCTAGCGAGTAGATGGGCGCAACACCTCTATCCCTTCCTCCCTAACTGTTGTAGACTTCATCGCGAGCCGATTTTCACTGAGCCAATACCTCCGTTGGCTTCCCATCTTTCCCTTCTACCTCCACAACCCTCTCTCTCTTGCTAGAGCGCCGCCACTGTCGTTTTCTGATCCTCCAGTGAGACGAAGGATAAGGCGCGTAGGAGGGAGAGGCGTTGGGCCAAGAAGAGATGGGGGAGAAAGAGGGAGATATTGCGTGACAGATGGGTCCCAACAAAATCTTTCTATTATTTTTTGTGTACGTGTCAATGAGGCATCCACGCCACGGGGTGTTATTTGCACCGATTTCACGTTTGTTGTGTTAGAATATCTGGTTTTATAGTTTGGGGGTTAAGTAGATGAAGCGTGATAGTTAGGATATAAAATATATTTTTAAATACTTTAGGGATTTCCTATCCAACCCCTAAACATTTTTAAAACGAAAAGGCTGTAGCTCGAAAGGCCGGCACGGTCCGGACCCGTGCGGCGCGCGCGAAAGGCGCAGGAATCAAACACACTGTGCGCATGCAGGTGGGGCCCACAGCTTTTTTTCTTTCGGCGACCATAAATTTTGACTGGGTGCTCCAATCCAAAAACCGTTTGCGCCAATGTGTTCCTCGTATTTTTACGAACAAAACAAGATATATGTTGCCATATAACTCTTCAAACTCACCTGGTGAAACTTGGGTTTCGCCTACTGAAACTTGGGTTTTCGCCTACTGAAACTTGGATTTCATATTCGTTAACTTGCCAAACTGTCAAGTTTCATTAGGATTAATGCAAGTTTCATCAAGTTTCAACAGGTTTCATCCAAGTTTCTTCAAGTTTCATCAAGTCAATTCAAGTTTCAACAGGTTTCATCTAAGTTTTATCAGGTTAAATCGAAGTTTCATCCAAGTTTCATCAGATTTCATTAGCACACGACCAAGTTCCATCATCACACGGCCAAGTTTCGTTAGTATAGGTGTAAGTTTCATAAGTGCCTTCTCCTAGTTCACATCAAAAAATTGAAAAAGTAAAAATTCAAAAAATTCAAAAAGTATTTAAAATGGGTTGCTCTCGATTTTAGAAAAATTATGAAATTTATTCCACGCATTTTGAACACTGTTTGAATTTTGTACAAAAATCAGAAGTTTAATTGAATTTTTAATCAAAGGACGACTAGCTAGCTGCCTTGCCCTGGGAACGCACGCAGGGGACGCGGGAGCGCGCAGTGCGTACGATCGGCGCGGTAGCGGTGATCTAACACCTCAGCTTGGTCCGGACCGAGCGCCAGGCGTCGGACGTCCGACGCCTGGCGCTCGCCTTTTTAAAATTACTTTTTTTCTCTCTTATCATAAGGTAAAAGGTGTGTCTAAATTTTTTGTAAACTTCAAATGGAAAAGGATATAATTTGTTTTTTCTAAACTCTAAAAAAAAAGAAATGAGTACTGTCAATTTTTTGTTTTAATTTGAAATGATTGGTGTGTCAATGTGTGGTAGTCATGCCAAAATTTAGATAAACTAAATAGAGACGTCGAACGTTTGAAACTCGTAGGGAGATAATCTAAGTATCACAACTCTCCCATTAAAACATTGAACATGGATGCAGACATGCAGTTTAGGCGATGAACGATGGAGCAGAAATAAATGTAGGGGTACCCTACAACTCATGGGATCCCCAAACTTGGCTTTGAGGACGGAATCTTAAGGGAATTCCTGGGAGTTGCTTTTATGTCTTGATTTATCTTGTTTTGATTATTAATTGAACCTGAGGAGCAGTTATGTATCAACCACATCCTACGGCGCGCCATATCTGAACAAAGTTTTGAATCTCCAACTTGGTAGGAGAGAGAACACCTTGCCAATGACACATGCATAACTCTTAACCCATGCGCGCTTTAAAAATCTGCGGAGATAGCATTAACAAAAGTGCAGGTAGATGGTCAATGCTCGTAAACATCAGGGAGTTGTAATTCAGGGAGCTTTTAAAAACAAAGTCAGAATTACTACACCATTCTCCCAGAGTCCCAGTGGCCCAAAACCAGTGTATGTCTAAACCTCCATTACTTAATTCCTGCGTTAACTAACTACACCGGCTCCCTGATCATGCTGCCGGGCTCACAAAACAAAGAAATGCAGAACTCCGAGTTCCCCGTGGTACTGTACTATTACCAGATCGGCTCAGATCGCGATGTTTTAGACCTGGTAAAACCTGCTTAATCTGCAGATCCCGAAGCAAAGCATCTCGCCATCCAACGCAAAGCCAGAGCCCCCAGAGAGCATCCGAACATGCGCCGTGTTTTCCACTCCTCCCAAGAGCTCAAATTTACTGCGCCTCAGCACCCGAAGTCCGAACTGCAAGCAACCAAGAAAAGCTCCTTGGAATGTGCCTGAACGTCTGAACTCTGAACCGCGACCTGTCCTTCTGATCTCGCGGTTAAAAGTAGCAGCAAGACCTCAGTTGGTTCTTTAGCAATAACATAATCCCAGGAAGATCTCAGTTTTATCCTGTGGCACTGGCACATGCACCACATGCTCGCTCACACAGTCACATCTGGGTGATGCTCCAGTAGCACACCTTCCAGGGCATGGCCATATGATTAAAGTTCCAATTTCCAAATTGAAGATAGTACGTCTACGTACAAAGCCATGAGAGTCGGCTGCAACTTGCAAAACAGCAATGTGAACTGCACTTGGGAAGGTGGCGAACTTCAGTTTATAAAAAATGCGCAGTGATGGCCTCATGGAAAGAGAGAGACTATACTCGTTTGCTGTTTCTGTAAGAGAATGTGTGAGTTCAGCGCTTCCAACACAGCGAGCTCTTCTCTGTGAAAGGGAAACGCGTGCCCCCTTTGATTCTCTGTTGTAATTTAGCTTTTGTTATGGTTAAAAACATTGATAACCTTTTAAAAACATGGTAAATCTAAACAAATTATTAAACAAATATTTTTGATATCATTGAAAAAAAACTACAAAGTTTCAAAAAAATCAAAATGCTACACCAAATGGTTTGATAAAAATAACAAAAAAATTATACAGGATAAGAAATAACTAAAATAACAAATTAAAAGGACCGCAAAAGTACATGTTGAACAATTTCAACCTCTACGGCCTGCCAATCAAAAGAATAGGACTACCACCCCTACGTACCTGTAGTACTACGATCACTGCAATTCCTCCTCTTTAATCGTGGTTTTGTTAGGCTCGGTTCGATTTGATTGAGTCAAAAAGTAAAGGTCTTTAAAAAGAGATACAAAAAGACTAAAAAACAATGAAATTTTTTGAGATCTTTTTAAGAAAAATCCTCATAAATTCTCAAAAAAATTTATAAAATGTTACACTAAATGACTTGTACACAAATGACAAATTTTAACTCTTTAAAAAAAGACATGAAAAGACTAAAAAAAATTAAAAAAAACTTTTGAGATCATTGAGAAAAACCATAAAAAACCTAAAAATTATTATAAATATTACACTTAATGGTTTATAAAAAATAACAAACTTTGATTCAACCGAATAAAACCAAACCAAACGGTGAGTCAAAGGATGCATAGTACTGTAGGCCTGTGACGTGTTTTTCATTTTTAGATCCAACTGTTTTTGTACGTGCTCAAGATAATACATGTAGTTCCCGAAATCAGAGAAAAGTTAATTGATTTTCACTGGCCGATCGGATCTGGTTCTAGTGGAGGAGCCAGATCATTTTGGGAGCCTGGGCACGTAACCACTGAAGACCACTAATAAACCATGCATACATAACCTTTGATCCCAAGTGAGTGCATGCTTGATCTGCACCAGCTTCCCTGATGCCGACGGGCTGCAAGGAGACGAGCGTGAAGAAGGCCGAGTCATGACGCCGCCGCGCGGAGGGACGCATCGGCGAATGCCACCACGTAGCCCGTCGCGGTGCGGCCGGAGGAGCGGACCGGGGCGGTGGCGGCGGGGGAGGACCGAAGGAGGAGAGGCAGATTGCGGTTGGGATGGGCTGTGGAGCGTGGCAGATTGCCCACCTGGATTTTCGCCCGTGGTGCCCTGGCTGTGGGCTCATTTTTGCATTGCAAATAACCTGGGGTAAATGGCTTACCGGACGCGAGCCTTGGCTCCGTCCCTATCCGGTTCGACACTCGAGCTTCAAAAGCCCGTTGAGATATATTGAAAATCAGGAAAGATCGGTTTTTTAGTCAAATGTAGGAGTTCTACTAATTATTTCTAGTAGAAAAAATATAGAAAAAATAATAAAGGGTAAACCATCGAACAACACCACAACTCGACACTATCAACTCGCTTAAAGCTAATCATGTCGCCACCAGGTAAGAGAACCTAAAGCACAATAACTGGCAACCCAACAACACAATATCGGTGGTCAATTGAAAAGGGTCACACAACCGACACAACTGGAACTACCACCTGAGCAACGCCGAAACAATGATCAACGAAGGAAACTCTAACTAGTCCAACTGACAACCCGAGAGGCAACATCTTTAACATGGAAGTAGTCGTCACGCCACCGCCGTTTGTCCATCCAAACTAGGTTTTCACTCGAGGAATTTTTAGGAGAGAGGTTGGCACTAACGACAATGCCTTCAAGAAGAAGAGTGACGTCGAATAGCATAACCATTGCTGACCAAAACGAGCAGGGCTTTCGCCCGGCGCATCCGCTCCCAAAACTATGTTGAAGGGAGGCCACGAGTTAGGGAATCGGCATGAAGACTATAGTTGTCGACCCATACCGCCACAACACAACCAATCAAGTGGAGCCGCCCATCACCGCGAAGCCTCGCGTGGAAGTGGGGGAAGCAAGGCGACAAAAGGATAGACCTGATAGGTGGCATTAGAGAACAAGGGATTCATCACCTCTGAGGGAAAGACCTTTGAGCAAGAGCTGACAAGGAGCTCGCCGGTCCCACCCTTCACAACTACCGGAGTACACCGTCTCGTAGATTGGACCACTGTCACCACCACCATCCTTAACTTGTGTTTTTTGTAAATAAAAGGAACAAATCCAAAACTAGGATATTTTGTGCTCGAACACAAATTTTGAGGTTCAAATTTTATCTGTTTTACTGATTTTCAATCTTTTTTGGTTAAAATTGGCAGGGTTGGGTTTATGATTTTCTCATTTTCATAATGCTTCTTTGAAATACCCCTGCGTAAAAAAAAATGGTGATAATATCATCACACTTATAATTGTGTGAGAACCATAGATAGGATAGGTGTAGAAAATAGAACATGGTGACTCATCACTTGCATCGCTATCACCCGTCACTTTAGTGGTGGGCTAAGATCATCTAGAAACAGTTAACAAAAACATATAACTACTTAAATCAAAAGAAAAATAACAATAGGGCCTTTTCGCCATAGCTCAAGCATTAAACGAGCCACACATATAAGTTTATTAAAGGCAAAAGGAGTCATTTTTGGTAACAAAGATGCGAAGGAACCTTGGCAATGTAACCCTCTTGGCACCTATATAAAAGAGGATGAGGGCACGAAGAAGGGCATCCAACGAAAGGGAAGACAATAGAGTAAGATCCAAACACCCATTGGAATCCATAAGGGCCAGCATAATCATTCCTTCCTTGGTAGACACTCAATTCCCACACTATTGTAACACCCTTATATAATATTTGAGCTCTCTTTCGGCTCATTATGGAAACAAGGGAATGGATGTATTGGTAGTATCTACATCCCACGAGAGGCCCGCATTAGGATAAAAAAAGGTCTCGCTATCTCGGTGCGTAGCTGGTTCGATTATGCAAAGGCATGCAACCTTCACTCTACGAAAAACAAATTTTGTTGCTCGGCGTAAGTCAAGAATTTATGTGTGTGGGTCTGGGGCGTAAGTCAAGAATTGGGTATTATTGGAGTATGAGAAAAATTTGTTTCAAGAGGTACACAAGAGATATCTTGAAAGTTGTGGTACACTATAATTCAAAAATTTATGTGTGTGGGCGTGGGGAGGGAATAAGAGCTTAAAGAGGCAAAAAAAAATTCAAAAAATAGTTCCAAGAGGTTTAGTAAAAAATAAACTTAAAAAATAATAGCTATAAAACGTTGGCTTATGCAGAAATTAGAACCACCACGCTTTAGATTATTATTTGATTTTAAACTGAAGTGTACATAAGTAGTTGATTTTTCATCTATTGATGCTAGTGCAGCCGGTAGAGTTAGGATTATTGGTTATAGTAGCAAACGTGCGGGAACTATTGAGTCTATGACTCGGTTAGGCTTGTACGTAACCAATCATAGATTGTTTGATTCGCGGTTGTAGTTTGGTTTATGTCGTAGTTAGAAAAGTTGAGAATCTTTAAAATGAGACTCGAGAAAACTATAAAATTCATCATTTTTTTATTTTTTTTAAAAAAACTCTAGAAAGTCTTAAAATGTTGTTACAGAATGTTACAGCGAATGTTTCGTAAAAATGATAAATTTTAGGAATCGGACCAGAAGAACCATGAACGAAATGGATTGTGTTGCTAACCTTTAAGTAGTCCTGTTCAAACGTCGGGCTGGGCCGGGCTTCGGGCCAGGCTTGGAAAAACCCGGTCCCTCGGGACTAGGCCCCGAGCTCGGCGTGGCCCGGTGCGTCGGGCTAAAATATCGGACCACCACAGCTAAAATCGCAAAAAACTCGGACCCGGACCCAGCCCGGCCGGCCCAACAGCCGGGTTTCGGATTGAGACCTGAGCCCGACAAAATGCACCGATCAGGTAGGGCCTTTTCGGGCCGGGTTGCCCGACTGGGTTTTCCATGATCGGTTCTAGTCTTAAGCCTACTATACTGGCTGGCTCGTTGTAGGCTCGCAGCACCTGGACCGGTTCCCTCCGATGCTAGCAGGCACATGCTGCATGCGTCTACAGGCTACAGTGAAAACGGGTCGGATCGGATCGGATAATGGCTAAACCATATCCTTATCCTACAGTTTTTCTCAGAACCGGATACAGATACGGATAGCATGGTTACGGATACGGATATGGGAAATGCCGGACACATATACGGAGCGGATTCGGGTCGAATCGAATATGAACACGGATATTTGACGGAACATATAACCCCTCAAACTATACGTCTGAGTTCAATTAAAGCAATCAACAAATAGGCCATACCACGTAAGTATATCAGTTATCAACAATTATTCTTCACATTATGTGATTCATGTAATCATGCATTCATGCATAAGCATACAAGTGATACAACACACATAAGCTCATTAACACATAATCATTAGCATTACCAAATACCAATGAACATTGACATAGTTCATGTCTCGCGAAAAAGTTATATTTTAAATTTCCAAATAATTTCTTTATTTTTGAGAATTTTTAAAACCCCATTCCTATTTTGTTCTTTACAAGGAAAAGCTTCTTCTATTTTTTAAGGAAAATGTATACTATCATATGTAAAGTATTATTCTATATTTGGACTCTACTCATTTTTCTGGATTTTTAGAAATTTATTTCATATTTTTCTGAGCCATATACTATTTTCTACAAATTTAACCATTTTCTGATAATATTAAATACGAAAACAAAAAAGGAAACTCCACTTTGGGCCTGGGGACTTGGGCTGGTGGGCTGGTGCTAGTGGGATGGACTCGGATGTCCGATTAACTTTATTCTCGGATATCTGAGTCCGAATCCGAGTCCGACGGATATGGTTGTCCCGTATCCGAATCCGTATCCGACAAAAAATATTCGAGTTCCGATCCGTATCCAAAAATATCCGAAAAATATCCGATCCGAAGATATCCAAATCCGATGGTCCGGTTCGGGTATTATCCGACCCGTTTTCAACTTCGGCTACGAGCCTACAACTCTGTGAGCCCACAACAACCCTTCGGGTTTTTCATGTCACGTCGAGCTCGCGCGACGGCCCCTAGTTAATAATAAAAGAGCACACAGCACCTCCGTGACCTGCGTCGCTGCGCTGCGTCGGTGCTGCTCCTTTCTTCGCGCCATTCCCGTTTGGCTTTCGACGAGCTCGTTCGGTTGTCGTTGGCTTGGGGTGTTGGGTACGGCGCATTGATGATCTCGCCTCGTGGGTGGCAACGTTTTTTCTCCTCTTCTGCTCGGCGTTTCGGACGTACCGGGAAGGAAGGGTGGCCGTGAACTGCTGCTACGCCTGCGTACCATACTTCTTTTTAATCACTAAAATATGTACAATTATATTACTATTTTGCATGCTAAATATACATTAATTTCCCTATTATGTTTAATTAAGCTAACAAGATAATTACTATATGAAAAAATATAGTCACTCTTTTAAACTACGCATACTAGCATTAATTTGTCGCTAATTATATATAATTTTGGGCAGTACGTGCAAATAAAATTTAAACATTCATATATTACATGCTATAAAAATTCACTAATTTCCATTCATAATTTAAACATTCATATATTACATTCTCTCCTTACATAACTAATTAATCATTAATCATAATTTAAGTTAACCTAACACAACAAGTTTATGTTAACTATAAAATACGTACCTGACGGTTACAAGATCGATCGGTCGGTTCAAACTTCCTGAAAGAATTAAAACATCCGTAAATTAGACAGAATATACGAAATTAAGTGGTCATACTAAACTTGCACTGTATGTGCTTCTTACCTTCGTAAATCTGGTGCATGCGCTGCTGCTCTACAGTGCTAGTGCGTGGTACGGTGCAGTGCAAAATTAAGAAAAAAAGAGAAGCAAGACCTAGGTGCTGGTGCTTAGTTTAATTAGTTAATTAGGTGATGGTGCTTAGTTTAATTAGCATTAACAACATACTATGCCAACATCAATATAGTCAGATAGCCCTCACATATCAAGATTACCATACTGTGTATATAATATATACATACAATTTTAATTACCAATATGCCAAGATTACCATACAATACTACTAGTAAGATTAGCATAGAATATTATTATGCCAAAATTAACTCTTCCATATACGTACCGCAATAACACTAATTATTAGCAAGTAGATCAAATTTCAAATCCAAAATATTCCCTCACGCTAAAAACGAAAAATATCAGCGAAGTGACACTCCTGGTGAATCCTGAACTGAAGTATCAGCGAATAATATACCTGAACTGAACGAACTGAAAAGAACTGAAAGCGACATAGTGAGTGTGTGAAGGCTGCTCTGCGTGTGAAGCCTGCGAGTGTGTGAAAAGAACTAAAAGCGAGAGTGCTGCGTGTGAAGCCTGTGAGTGTGTGAAGGCGAACGGCAGGACGCGATATATATACACTCAATTTTGTGATCATTGTGACTTCTAAACGGTATTAATTAGCGTAAATCATGTAATTACTGTTTGATTAATTAAAAAGTTAGCACTGTTTTTTCCATGAGGGATTATTTTATTGTTTTTTCACACTATTTTGTCGGCAGTGCAACATTTTAATATATTTTCTGCACTATTTTGTCGGTACGAATTATTTTATTATTTCTTTTCGCAAAAGAAGCCGGGGGATTAGCGCGGGTGGGGGCATCCTGCCGCGGCCACGCGAGGTGGCGGCCGCAGAGCTGCGGCCACACCAGGTGGCGGCAGCTCAGCTGCGGCCACACCCGGTGGCGGCAGCCGCGCCGGGTGGCGAGACCCGGTGCTATTTTTGTAATTTTTTTCCTGTGGATTATTTTATTAATTTTCTATTAACTGTTGATTATTTCGGGTATTTTTCCTCTATACTAAAGCAATAGTTCAATGGATAATATATATTTTTCCGCTACTATTTGATAATTCCCTTTATTATGCCCGTTGAATAGAGTTACTGATGAGATCAGTAACCAGTGACGGGCTTGAATTCAATCCGTCACTAGTTTTAGAGCAAAGCTAGCAGAAGCTCTATATGGCGTTTTAAATTTGCAGCACATATAGAGTGTCTGGTAGGTGAGGGAATCTTTTAGAGTGTAGTGTAAAGTCTAAAAGGATGTTTGCAGCAAAGCTGTAAATTTGCAGCATGGGTATTTGCAGCAGCTTTTAAAGCTGCTGCTAGGGATGCTCTTACTGAATTGATAACGGCTCTAGCTGAGATTTGTCATCATTAACTACTTATAGGGCTCCCAGGTAGGACAGCTCCATCTATCACCTATTACTATTAGTCCGACATAGCAACAGTGGCGGCCGTGCGGCGATACAATTTTTTTTAGTTCCACCGTTTCCACCTCCTCCTCCTCCTCACTCATTTTGTTGTGGATTTGAAGCTGTTTTTGGAGTTTTGACTCCAACCCTTTCCTCCTCTACTCTCTCCCTTTCGACAGAGATCAAATGATCAGGAATAGTATTGAGGAAAGGGTTGGATGTATGGTTTTATTTTCAATACGAGGAAGGCAGATGTGCATGGTATTAATAACAATAAAATACAGTGCAACAAAAAAACTTGAATAATTAACCACGACAGGATGGCAAAATGGTAAATATCCAATAAACATGGTTATATGTGTGTGTGTGTGAAAGAACAAGTTACAAATCTTGAATAAAAAGTTCTACGGTGGCATCTGTCGATTTGACCCATTGGATCATGTACAATGGTTTATACAACAGTTATCTCTAACTATTGTCATGTCACCTAGATACAACACTTGAGATTGCATATACAATGGTAGACATGGTTGCACGTTTTTATAGGTAATTTACTCACATAGAAATTTTTTTTAATTCTCGTGTAGTCCTCTTGCCTAAGAGACGGCTCAAATATCTACGCACACTCTCTCCTTCACATCATCAATTAGTCGATATGACACTGCTTACAGATGGCTTAAGCATAGTTTTCTATAGCTTATTTGACTTATCTACTTATCTTTATTTAAAATAGAGTAAAATACATGGGCGGTCTTTAAACTATTAGCCGATTCTCATCTATGTTCCTATTCTTTGAAACTGCAGTTTTGGGTCCCTAATCTTTTTAAATGGGTCCGTCTCGATCCAAACTTGCCACATGATAGCCCTAGAGCTGACGTGGCGCTGACATGTCATGTAAATTACTTTTAAAAAGGGGAAATTAATTAAAAACATTAAAATAGAGGGAAATCATTTAAAAATATTTAAAAAATAAATGTGGGAAAATTATTTAAAAAATCATAAAAATTAAAAACACAGGAAAATCATTAAAACATATAGAAAATATCAAAAGAATCATAAAAATAAGAGAAAATCATTTTAAAAAATGGGGAAATCAATAAAAAAATATGGAAAATCATAAAAAAATCATAAACATATGAAAATCATAAAACTATTATAATAAAAATAAAGACAGTGTGGTCGCCTTTAATCCCTCTATAGTTGTAAGCGCAAGACCTCTAGCATCGTGGCCTATGCGAGCCCTCAAATGCTACTTTTTTCTAATTTTTTTATGAATTTCCTAATTGTATCATCATTTTCTTTATTTTTTACGATTTCTGAATTTTTTTAGGATTTTTTTAAAAAATATAAGTAATTTATGTGACATGGATGGCCATGTCAGCGATATCGCATGGAAGGTTTGGATCGGGACGAACTCACTTAAAAAGATTAGGGACCAAAAACTGCAATTCCAAATAATATGGAACTAGATGAGAATCGACTAATAGTTTAGGACTGCCCGTGCATTTTACTCTTTAAAATATAAATAATTTAATTTTTCAATTGGTATTTTTCTATCTTGAAGATGTGCGTAAAAACTAAAAACTATCTAGAATAAGTCAAACAACGAGGACCTGGCTCTCAAGTCCCCTTCGAAACACTCTCGAAGTTAGATGATAAGTCAAATAAGATAAGTTAGAGAGAATAGAATTTTAAAGATTGCTAAGATATACTGTTGTACATGCTTTTAATTTTGAAGAACTACACGGTGTGCGCCGGGCCGGATCGCCCGTGAAGAAGCAGCGGTACATTGATTCACTTACCCTGCATCACTGCTGTTTTTTTTTCGAGGTATGCATCACTGCTGTTAGTACAAGCTAGTTGCTTGTGAGGTGCCGGTGCCATGGCATCTTCTTCCCGACCGTATTCATGGCCGTGCATCCCAGAGCCTGGACCAGCTGGATGCATATGGGTGGAACGAGCCAAGCATGTAATGCAAGCAACAAATTTCGATGAGGTAACTGCTGCTCAATCCGATCCACGTGCATCTTTCCATTGGTCACGGTTCACAGAGACAGGGTTGACTCATTACTATGTACAGTATTTTAGTTTATTGTGATGAAAAAAACACATATTGAATGGTTGGAAACACATAATTTTCAGTCGATAAACATGAAGATACATAGTACTGTTAGGATCTACTGTTAGGATTAATCTCAGATGAATATGTTTGTATGATTATTAATATAGGGTTTATCCCTAATCAAGCTTATCCTAGTGTACGCAGAGTTCTAATCAGAGATGTCGTACCAAACTTATTTGGTTTCGGTCCACTATTGCAATCACTGTATAAGAGAGAGGGGTGCTACCGGCCAGATTGATCAGCCTAATCAACTAACACACGTAACTTATCTCAACGCACCCTAATAATTCATACAAAACCCAAGTCATGGTGAAGTGTTGAAGCAACAAAAAGACCGCCGCGGCCATTATGCTGTTGCCTAGGTTGCTGATGAGGACGTCACTGCATTTGTACGTCTACACCCACTGCATCGACCCTTCATCAAGCGGGCTAAACTAGCCTAACCGAGCTAGCTAAAGTTATGGAGTCCTTTGTCCATAATTTTTTTAGAAGAACAAAATTTTCGTTAGATTATTCACTGAAGTTTACAAACAAGCATTGCAAAAATTATTACAATATAACACTACCTATTAAACCAACACCTACTTAAAACAGTATTAAGATCAACTTGCACTCCTCTAGTTCAGATCAAGCATTTATAGCATGCGTGGTACATAGGTACACTTGCACTAGTATCTACTAAGATTTTTTACACGTTTTGAAAGGCATTCTTTTCTCTGGCAATGCGCAAAAATTCTAATTTCGCTTCTCCACCGTTCACTAATATCTGCCTTTATTGATCGCATATGCAAATCGACAAAAACATTCAATGTTGTCTTGGAGAGTAACTCTACACGGTAACACGACACAAATTACCACCATTGGAAGACAACCATAAACAGGTTGAGGACTAAGGATATCAACTCTAATAAATACGCTGCTGCGGAGATCCTCTAAGACAAACATCACGCCGCATATATAATCTTCGAAAGGAATTTACTACGATACAAAACTATAGCACAAAGGATAGGACGGACATAGAAATAGATCTGAAAAAAATTGAAGCTTCAGTATGAGAAGAACGTTTTCAACACCTCTCAAACTTCGATGAGATTGCCATTTTTTCACCGCCACCACCGTCTATCATTTTTCGACGTCACCGCCCGTTCGCCTCTACTTGTTTATAAAAATTGACATCGAGAGAGTATTTTCATATGAGGCCTGAATGAAAGGCGAGTAGGGATGGAAACGAGTCGAGTCCAAGCGAGCCAGCCCCTAGCTCAGCTCGGCTCGTTAGGTATTGAGCTGAGCCCGACCTGAGCTGAGCAAAGGGTCTGAGCTGAAAAACAGGCTCAACTCGTCTCGTTGGTATCTCGCAAGCCCGCACCAGTATTTGAAAATTGAGATTGGTGAATGATTAGTGAATATTCATTGTCTCGTTGTCTCATGGATCATGGTCAATTGGTCATTATGGCTCATTGCCTGATTATTGTGATTAATGAATGATGTACTTGAAATCTTAAATGTTGATTAATGAATGATGTACAAGGCACGAGCCGTGCCCAAGCCGAGCCGAGCCCAAGCGAACCAGCCTCTGGCTCGGCTCAGCTCTGTTGGTTGAATGAGCTGAAAATAAGTTGAGCTCGAACCGAGCCGAGCCCGAGCATCTCGCGAGCTTCTGACTCATTTTCTAGCCCTATAGACGAGTACCATAGATAACTATGTCATTTATAATGACCTACTAAGCTCTAGGGAGAATCGGAGAAACAATAAATAATATTATGCATGTACAAGCAGTTTATATTTTTTAAAAAAAAGAATCATGGTCTTTAGTGACACCTATATTGACATGAATGATCTTGTAAAAATGACAAGAATGTATTACACGCTCAAGTGGGTTTTACTACCGAAACATTTGAACCAGTTATTTGTGAACCGGTAGTTATAGCTTTTTGGGTTACGAACGAGTGGTGATGCTTCCTACACTATCACTATCGATTGGAGCCAATCAGTAGTGATGTCTTGGTTGGTGGGTAGGTTAAAAGGGTGCATATTCTAGCTATGTCATAACGCGACAACAGGTGGGTTGGCTCAGGAATTTTTTTCCAACGAAATTTTGGATATTTCAGATATTTCGACGGCGACCGAAATGAAAACAAAAATTTTGAATTCAAAAGATTTGATCAAATTTGATCCTTCTAAATAAAAAGAATGCATAACTTAACTCTTAACAACCAGTCTTGTAGCCTACTAGGTAGTTCTTTCTTAAACAAGCTTGAGATCCATAGTTCAAATCCCAATTCAACATTTTTTTGAAAAACTCAAATTTTGAATTTTTATTCCGACGAAATTTCGCCGAAATTTCAGATATTTCGCTGGGGATCGAAATTTTTCTTCTACCGAAATTTAAATCCCTGGGTTGGCTAGTAGGCACATCAATTATATATTATTGGTCCCTTCGTATAGGAAGCAATGTTTTGTAGCAGAATTTGTTCTCAAATTCTTTGGATAGTGTCTACTATTAAGGACTATGGTTTGCATCTAAATAAAGTGCTTCTAATTTGCGATAACACAAGTGCCATTAACATTGTTAAAAATCTTGTGTAACATTCAAGAACTAAGCACATATACATTAGGTATCACTTCTTGAGAGATCATGTTGAAACAAGGGATATCTCATTAGAATTTGTAGATACTCATGGTCAAATTGAAAACATTTTCACATAACCCCTAGATTCTACAGCGTTTGCACAATCGAGGGTTGAGCTAGGGGTGATTTATCTGTTAGCATTGTATTTTAGCTTATTTATCTTTTCGAGCTTTGCCTACTGTACCTAAGATATTTGTTGTATTCATTTGCTCTTTATCATGCATTGTAGCTTTTATTTGTCGTCATATAGATGCTTTATCAGCTTGTTCAAGTTGCTTAAGTTGATCTCTAAACAAAAATTAATCTTGATCACCGGAGCTTGGGTTTGTTAGAAATAGCTCGAGTTTGTGCCATGCTAGTTACTTGATTTTGAAACTAGGGATGGTCTCTTGTTTCATCATGATTTATGCCATGTTAGCACCAATAAAAAAAATTGTCATAAGACACTAAACTTTTTTAAAAAATTTGTGAGAGTCTTCCTCAATACTTCTTCATGAGATGGCTTGCCATTACACCAAGCATGAAACTTGGAAGGGATTTGGATGACCGACACTGTGAATTCTTCAGTTTAACGCTAGGCGCAGTCGAAAAGTAAGGCTTGAAGCGCTCTTTAAATAAGTACAATTTTGAGCAAGTGCTATGAATATGAAAATATAAAAAATGCCTTCTCAAAGTATTTTGAGCAAATTGGTGCTTGCTTAAGGAGACATGATCTCTTGATGACCAATGCTGGAATCTTTCTATTTCAAATGCTTTCATGATCTTCATTGTATTCTTCTTGCCAAGATCATTGTGCATTTTAACAAAAACTTGTGCTAAAATGCTACATTCTTGCTCGAACTTGGTGATAAAGTAACACTTTTAAGCAACTTGGTATGATATAGTGGCATTTAATTCCTAACACTCTAGTTTGGATAATCTTCAAAACTTCCCAGGTTGCATTTCATGGCATGTCTAGCTTATTTTGTGCTCAATCACATAGTTGACATGGAAGGCATGATCCGTTGTTGATTATATTGCCAAAGGGGGAGAGTTGCTCAAAAAAGGGTGCATTTGGTGAATCTTTGGCTTTGATATGAATTAGATGAGTTTTAGACATGCTTATGCATTTTAAAGACATGTCCTTATTTCATATTCAAATTGAAAAAATGGCATTGACATGCTCAGGGGGAGCAATTTCAATTTTTGTTGATGTTTTAAGAGCTTGATTGCAGGAGTACTCATTGTGTCATCTCTTTCACTCACACTTAAACACATGGTGTGTTTTGTTGGTCTTGGCAATATACGAAGATTGCGAGATGATGTGATGAGTATTTGACAATTTTAAGAGTGTGAATGGAGTCACTGGACGATGTTCGATGACACCGGACGCCATCGGGAGGCACCCCGAGGGTAGTGTAGGTGTGTTAGCTTCTTTCCGGTGAATTCCTATGGGTGGTGCCCTTTTTTTGGCCTCTCCGCGGTACACTGGGCAGTGCCCGGTAGAATTAAGTGTTTAGGGATTGTTATACAAGTTTTCACAAGTGGCCTGCCAGACACTCTCCAATGATCCGCCGAACGATGTCCGCTTACCACCAAATAGCATCAACCAGACTGCACATTTTGTTGTATGTTGCCTTACTGGGAGCCTTTCCTTGCCCGGATTTAAAAAGTTTATACATTAAAGTTGTAGAGAATTTTTATACACATCTTTTTTATGAAGACAATGTTTTCATCCTATGATTTTTTCAAAGTCTTGGTTGTACTGTAATGAATTGTTGTCAGTGTCCAATAATCATTGGTACCTTGTTGTATTTTGCATTATTCGGGGTTTTAAGTTGCTCGGATGAAAAATATGTCATCATTGGTACTTTATCGTATTGTTCTTGGTTAGTTTTGGGGGTGAGATGAGATATGTGATTTGAGCCCTTATTATCATTGATTAGAGTCACAAGACATATAGGATTACATCTAGAACCATGCCTCTAGTGTAGGTCGTGATTCATGGCTTGGATATAAATTTTTGTGTTTGCCAATTTTGTGGCTTGGCTATGGTAAATTGAGAAAATATGAGAACTTCGGCTACTATAGGTATTGATCTTCTAGGAATAGGAAGAGGACATCCATAGGGTGCTTTGATTCGAATACGAGCTTTATCCATCATGTCAATATTGAGAATCATTAGTTTTGTTGGGATTTTCCGCTATATGTTAAACCCCGATTCTTGCTCTTGCTAAATATCTTGTTAGTTGAGGCAAGAATTAGAAAAGAGTAAAAGGAGATACGTTGGGGATAAAGAAGGTGTCAAAATTAATTTGGATCCTATTCACCTTCTTTTAGTCGTTCGTCCGAACCTACATAAGAGACTTTTGTTGTTTCATGGGTATCCACTCTACCCACATCAGTAGTTGCAACTTGCAAGAACAGTAGTGGCAACTTGCAAGAACAGGAAAGATTGTGCATGTACATGTGGCATCGATTGATCTTGATCACATTGGTATATATGTCTCCTACAACTGAAAGCAAGACAAATCAAACGTTGTGGTGTGGCATGGCCATGTACACAACGGTCATGTTGTGTCCTCTAGATAGAGTAACTAGTGGATAGTAAGCAATGGTGGCGTCTAAACCGTTGAGGTGGTGGTGTAGGCGGGGCAGTGCAGAACTTAGCTCCATCTAGCACTTTGCATCAGACTTACATATTGCAATCACGGTTAATGTTATAAAACTGTTTGGCTAGCTAGCCACGATTTTCGATCGAACATCATTTGATCTAAATTGCTCATTTTGGTTAGCCGCTCGATTTGTGGTTAGCCATGGTTTTCAAATTAGTTGCAGCTTTCATTTTGTTAGCAAATAAACCACCGTACGTCCACCGAGGTAAAATTTATAGAGTTAAAACGGTTTTTGCAGCAATGCGTTGCCTCACTGCTCCAACAAAAGAGCGCGAGCGCTGCATGCATGCATGCCTGAAGGCTGAAGCCGCCCTCGTGCTGAAACTTTTCTAGCTAGTTTAGGATATTCCAGCACGTACCCCAGCTCACCGCTCTGCTGTAATATAAGTCTGCATCATTCCCCTATAAATTAAGAACCAAATAGACAACTAGTTGATTTCAATATCGTCGGCGCCCACTAATGTTCATTGCCAGCTAGAGAATTTGCTCAAATCTTTTTATATATCTTTAGGGAAAGGCTACAGTCCGGGAGCCCGGCGCCTCCGGACTCTCGTGCGCTGTGCGCGAGCTGCACTGTGCTACACTGTGCAGGTGGGGCCACGGCATTTTATTCTTTCGGTGATCATAATTTTTGACCGAGTGCTCCAATCCACAAACCGTTTGGGCCAATGTGTTTCTCGTATTTTTTCGATCAAAACAAGATATATGTTGCCATATAAATCCTTAAACTTATCTGGTGAAACTTGGGTTTCGCCTACTAAAACTTGGTGTTAGCCTACTGAAACTTGGGTTTCATACTCGTTAAACTTTGCTGAACTGTCAAGTTTCAACAGGTTTCATCCAAGTTTCTTCAAGTTTCATCAGATCAATCCAAGTTTCATCAAGTTTCAACAGGTTTCATCCAAGTTTCATCAGGTTACACCGAAGTTTTATCCAAGTTTCATCAGATTTCATCAGCACACTGCTAAGTTTCATCAGCACACGACCAAGTTTCGCTAGTATATGTGTAAGTTTCACAAGTGCCTTCTCCTAGTTTTACATCAAAAAAATGAAAAAGTGAAAAAAAAATAAAAAAAAATTAAAAAGTATTTAAAATGGGTTGCTCTCGATTTTAGAAGAATTATGAAATTTATTCCACATATTTTGAACAATGTTTAAATTTTGTACAAAAATCATAAGTTTATTTGGAATTTTAATCAAAGGACAACTAGTTAGTCTGCCTGGAACGCGCGCGCAACGGTAGAGCTCGGATTGGCCCAGTGCCATGGATCCAACAGCTCTGGTTGGTCCGGCCACGCTCCAAGTGTCGGACGTCCGACGCCTGACGCTCGCCATATCTTTATCTGCGGCTCCAGCCACCGGACGAGTCGGTTGTGAATTTCTAAAAAGCCCGTCTCAAATAAATTCAAACAGAATACATATAGCTGTACAGATGGTCGTAAACATTACTGACCAATTAAAGAAATAAATATATAAAGATGTTAGGCGGACCCAGAAACCAGGCACACCATACAATAATACTTCCTTTTTTTTTACTCTTTTGACTTTTGGACACACATTTGACCATTCATTTTATTTAAAAAACTATATAAATATCATTTATTTTGTTGTGATTTATTTTATCATTAAAGATATTTTAAGCATGACTTATATATTTTTTATGCTTGCACTAATTTTTTGAATAACACGATAGTAAAAAGCGTGTACAAAAGTTAAAGGCGTTAAACAAAAAGACCAAGGTAGTACTTTGTGAAGCTCTCCAAACTTAAAAAACCTGCAAATTAATCATTTCACACTAATTGCCTACATACATAATAATTGTTAGGTTTTGTATCGAATTAACGAGGGTTACAATTGGAATATGTGTTGTGATAGGCGTGGTTGGTTTAGAGTTAGAGTCGAACTCTAGCCAGGTCTCCACTATATAAAGGAGGCAGCTCTGGTGTAACCAATGACAACGACTTCATAATAATAGAATAGGCAGGAGCAAGTCAGCGGTTGGCATGTGGTCGTGACCAGATCAACCGTATGCGGCGATATTATGGTTTGGGGAGGAGCACCCAAAATCAGAGCCCCGCGGATGTAGGCTAAAACTGAACGGCGTTACCAAATATCGTGTCTCCTGTAGTCGTTTGTGATCTTACATTGATATATATCCTACGAAGTGGTAGCAGAGCTTGGTTGGCAAGGTTGGCCATGCGAAAGATTTATTGGGAGACATGAGATTCATGCCTACAGGGCGCCGCAGAAAATACCTCATCGGCGCAAGGTGGAGCATGGCGGCAATCGACGATTCGATCAATGATGTCGGACACTTCGTGCAGGAGGCTCAAACCGTTATATTGGCTACCTTTGGCAGGAATTGACCAAACGTGGCGATTGGGCCAACAAAGTAGCCGGCAAGGTCGGCAAGCGACAGGGATGACCTCGGCGTTTGCGATCAGATCGACAGGTGCGGAAGGATGCCGGAGAGATCGGGAACGACTTGAGAACTGATGTTACACGGGAGGCGCTGCATCACGACACTAGAGACAAAGTTGTGTTGTGGATGCGAATGGCTAGGGTGTGGCATATTTTGCCGTGCACGGACGACGTGGTGTGAGGTGGCGAGCTAGGAAGCCTGCTCGAGGTCTGAAAGATTGGATCTAGAGGTGGAGCAGATTTTTCTCGTTTTTCGGCGGTTATAAATGTCCTCATTGCATCCCACAATGTACGAGGTCACGGTGCATTTGCTAAACGACCAAGGACATGCTACACTAGCTGGAATGACGGGACGTGCAATGACGGCCGAGGCGGCGACCTAGGTGCGGCGCACAACAACAGTCACAGCTCGGCTGGCGGCCCAGGTGGGGTGGGGCGTGGTGTTGGCTCAGGCCGGGCATGGTGCATCGAGCGGCGGGACATCCCAAGTAGGGCATGACCTAGCCGGGGGCGCAGTGCGTGGCAAGCCTAGGCGGGGCGGTGTGCGGTGGCCCGTGGCATGGGGGGCACCGCCTAGGCGCATGGTGGCCCAGGCGCGGGAGGTTGTGTGGTGCAAACGTGGAGCCAAGGCGCGGAAGGGCGCTTAGCGCTGGCGCAGGAAGCGTGGGCCAAATGCGCGGGTGGCTGCCCGTGGGCCAACGAAGGTTGCGCTGGGCCAAGCCATAGTACGCAGGCCAAAAATATAAAGAAAAATTTGAAGGAAGAGGAGATGGAGCCCAAGGTGGAATTCGAGACTAAAATTTCAAAGAGGTGGCATCCGCACAAATGAAGCAGATCTAATGGGAGTCAAACAAAATATCCAAAGGAAGAGCAGAAGATGTTCTTCAGGAAAAGAATAACTCAAATCTATCGAATAAAAAGGTAGCCGGTGTGAGTGCGGTGTTCGGGACTGTACAGCCGGATCGGTTTTGAAGGGAAGGCGTTCGGAACGGCTGTGAGGTGGTTTGACCGGAGAGATCAGATTGCTGATGGTGAAGTTAGTGGCGATCTGTGCCTAAAGGTTAACGGATCAAGCGGTCATGACGGTAATCTATTCAAGATGGAGAACAAATTGTAAAGATGAAACCAAGTATCTATTCTAGATGGCGGATGGATCAGGACGGTGCAAACCGTGGTCGTCAAAATGATACTCACAAAAGAAAGGAACTAATGCTACTGTGGCAATGGCTAAAAGTGCCTCGGAAGGCAATGGTGATGATGTCATCAAAGGATCAAATATGAAGTTGAGCATGGATGATTGGATTTAGCTGGTCCTCTTCATGTGACACAATAATAAGTGATTCTCTTCATAAGTTGTTGGTAATTTTTAATTGGTCTACTTGAAGTAGGAGCCTTTAAAATAAAAATGCAAGGCGGAGTTAATCGGATAATTCAAGATGTGAAGCATGTGTTGAGACTAAAGAGGAATCTAATTTGGCTCAAGACCTTACATGATGGGATGGTATTCTAAATTGATGATAAGAAGACTGTCAAGACCATAAAAAGGTGATAAGGTTGTGATGATCGAGAAGAGTACGACATCGTGTGTGTATACATGTTATAGAGTGAGTTGTGAATTCCAAGTACAGTGAGTAGCGTTGCAGGTATAGCTGCTGAGCCAGATGTTGCCAAGTCAGTGTTTGTTTTTGAAGGTGGTGGGTCCAAGGAGGTGGACTCATCGGGCGGTTCGACGTGAGCTGCGAAGAAAGCAAACAGAGGCCGGATACAGGGTTCGCATTATATGCTGAAACGACTATAAGGTGGAGAAGGTCATATTCTTAAATGTGAAGTTTGTTACGTTTTGTGTCGAATATGTGTACAAGAAGTATTACAATTGGACTATGTGTTGTAATAGGCAAGATTGGTTTAGAGTTGGAATTGGACTCTAGTATAGGCAAGAGGAGGTCAGCGGCCGGCATGTGGTCATGACCAAGTCAGTCGGTGCTGCGGTATTATGGTTTGGCGAGGAGGGCCCATAATATGAGCCCCGCAGATATAGACGAAAGCTAAACTGCATTAGCAAACATCGTGTCTTCTGTAATCTTTTGTGATCTTGCATTGACATATATCCTAACAATATCAACGTTGGAACATGAGTTATATAACTCGTACCTGTGACTAATTGGGTGACCGGGAAAACCGTTTGTGTGGATCTGAATGCCTCGTGTGGTTGATGCGTTATTACACCCTGTCCAATATTAATTTATAGTAAATTAGCAGCAACTAAGCAAGGACGATAGGAGGCAAATTGTTTCATACTATACATACCAAACGCCGATCGTACGTTGCATGGATGGCAGGAGACTCATGTTAAGTTGCGTGGTTGTTGAGGTCAGTTGATTATCCTATTTAGGCTGGGAATGATTGATTGGTTTTATTTAATTGGAACATAATTTGGTGGTCATCAGTTTTCGCTTTCCAAAGCAACTGTTCAAAGTAAAGTGAACCAAGGTGGCTAATTTTCCATCACAATAGTGTGCACGGTCAAGGTTTATATAATTGACGAAAGGTCACCAACACTGTGGTCCCAGGGTTTAAGAGTTTGTTAGATTCTCTATTTTAAATTTTACATGGTAGTCGACAAATCGAGATTTTACCAAACTGTTTGGGCCCTAAAATCGCAGCAATTTTTTTCTACGAAATTGAGTCTAATATTTATTTGCAAAAAAGAGATATTCATAAAAAATAAGACACAATTTGATTTGGCATAAGAATTAAGATGATGATAAATTTAAGAAAAGAGTGAGAGAAAATTACTTAGTAATTGTGTTCACTTTGTTGTGTGGTAACGAATAAATATATATATGGTTGAAGTAAATAAATAGAGACGTGTGAGGAAATAATTCATGATATTGCAGATCTTATATTTCTACACAGGATGATCCAAACTAGAGAAAATCGATGACGCACCCCAAAGGTTAAAAGATAATTGATAATATGCCTCAAAGTTAGCCTGTCTTGATGAACACTCCAAAGTTGGGAGATAACTTATTAATATGTCCCATTTTTTCAGTGTTTGAGCTTATACATTTTTGCCATTCAATTTAGAAAAAGTCCATTTTACGTTCTACCCACTCATATAAAAATTGATCAAGAGCATATCTATTGCATGTGTGCACTCTTTGCACTAGTTTCTATATTCTGGAAGATGTTAAATGATTGCGGTCTACCATGTAGTGAATTTATGTATGATTATTCCTCATCAAATTTGATAAAATTGACTGAATAAATGGTAATTGCACAGAGGTGAAATAGACTTTTCCTCTCAATTGAACGGCAAAATATGTTCAAACGTAAAAAAAAAGAGCATATTGTCAAGTGGTCTCTAAATTTTAGGGCATTTCATTAAAATTAACCATTTTTGTGGCATATATTATCACTAGCCTCTCAATTTTAAGATATATCATGGATTTTTACATAATACCATGTCCCTCGTATTTTCTAATGAAGGAGTATATTTTGAAGCATAGTAAAAGCTGGCATACAGTTTTTTCTGCTCAAGAGTAAGGCTAGAACTCTAACTCAGAGCTCATGAGTAGCTTGGACTTGGTTACTTCTTCACGAATGAGCCTGTGCTGAGCCTCTTTTGTAACTCATTTATTTTAGTGAGCTTGAGCTAGAACACGGACAGCTTACTCAGGGATGCTCGTGATTCATTTAGGTACTTCAACTATCATATTTCACCCCAAAAAACCCACTCCCCATAGGCCCACCTCAGCAACCTAGCCTAGAATTCTCGTGACCCTAACTCGCTTGCCCCCTCTCTACCCCTCCCTCACGGCCTCGCACGGTCACACCAAATCCAGCCACCATCATAGTCACTCCTCCTCTCCTCTCATGCTATTTCTCTCAGTCGGCACCCCTTCCTCCTCAGTCGATGGCACTAAGGCCTCTCCCTCGTCTCTCCATTCTCCTATGACCAAATGTTGCCACAATTGGCTTCCTAGGGATCCACAACATCTAGATCTGGCATTTTCCAGAACTAACCGCTCGCTCGTTCACCTTGTAGAGCTATTCATTTTTCTAGATCCACTTCCCCTTCCTCTCTTGTCACTCACCCCTCTCTTCTTCCTGACTCGCCATCCCTGCAATTGGAGACCTCCTCTATAGCTTGGCGTTGGCGACGAGAGTACACGAGCTCGCGAGATAGCTCAAGCTCATTCGGGCTTAGCTGGCTTACCAAACAAGCGCAAGACAAACTTACTTTCTCAACTTGGTCACTTAAGTGTTCATTGAGCCCAGAGTGAAGGCGGAGACCCGACAGGAAGGTCGCCGGTCCCCTCATCCCCTTTAATTGTAGTGATATCTCCAGAGTTGGGAGGTGATAGGGACCATCTTCTCGTCTTTAGGTTTTTTTTTGTTAGATTTGGTTTTCTAGGATTAGGGTTTGGTGTATGTCCTATCATGTGTGAACAATTTTGTATTGTACTCCCTCCGTTCCAAATTGTAGTTCACTGTTGACTTTTGTATATTCTATTTAACCATTCGTCTTATTCAAAAAATATATGTAAATATTATTTATTTTGTTGTGATTTGTTTTATTAATAAACATACTTTAAGCATGACTTATATTTTTACATGTTTGCACTAATCTTTTGAATAAGACAAATGGTCAAAAGGCATGTTCAAAAGTCAACAGTGAACTATAATTTGGGACGAAGGGAGTAATAAACTCCCTTTGAAGGCCACGCAACGATATTTTTGACTTTGGCGACCTCCTTGGCGGTGTATTTGGTAGGGTTAGTACCCATTGTCCTCAATCTGTTCGTGCAGTATTGGGGTTTGTATCCCCTTGTGATGGGAATTTTGTGCTGAGTTGCTATGTAGAGTTATAGTCCACGATGATACCGGATGCTTTTGTAAATATGCAAAATGCGGTCGATAGAGGCAAATAGAGAAGAACAGTGGAGAAGCTGAAAACCATGCCTTTCAAACGTGCAAAAAAAATCCTAGTATGACACTAGCTAGTGGAAGCACCACACTACCACACTGCGCATGCTATAAATGCTTGATCCGGGCGAGAGGGCGGAAATTGATCTTAACACTACTTCCAAGAAGTGTTGGTTTAAATAAGTGGTGTTGTATTGCAATAGAATCATCCAACGGAAGTTCTATTCTTATAACAAAAACTAGGAACCTCATTGGAACCGTTCAATCTAGATTGGAGGAATTCGGTAGTCTTTATTTTAGTTACTAAATTGAAAGACTCTTCCGATCTCTATATTTAGCAACTCTATTTCATTTTCTATATCAGATAGTTTTTTTTAAAAGTATGCAAATATAAAGGCTAAATAATATTTTGGAGATGAGATATGGAGATCAAAATTTGGGGAACCTATCGGTGATGCTCAAGGGCACATCTAATGGTACCTAACTGTAGCAAATAAAATAGTATGGAGAAATATGGATGGAGAGTGAAAAGCAGGTGTGATTAGTGGCTAGGATGTCCTAAGATAGGACGCCATTAGTGATGGCCTAACTTAGGTCGGCTAAGTACTATTAAGACATTATTCATCTACATTTTCATCACTCCTGTTTTATATACTACAATACTAGGGCGTCATAAGTTAAACCCCTGTTGGTCATTCTTGAGCATCCTCAACAGTCTCTCTAAACCACCCTATAAAACACTATTCATGTCTCTGTGAATAATGTTTTGCAGAGCATCCCCAATAGCCCCTTGATACCACCCCTAAAATACTATTCATGAATAGTAACATGATGACATGAATAGTATTTTAGGGGTGGTGTAGAGGGCCAGTGGAGATGCTCTTAAAGAACAGTGAGATTGTCCGCAATAAGGGCACTTGTAATGCAGTTTCTTCACTCGTTTCTTACTATGCCATCTAGGATAGATAGACAATATGACAAAATTAATGCACAGAGAGAAGGAAATTGTTTCTTCCTTAAGAAACCATTTCTACGCTCATCACAAAGCTTTAGAATTAATGCGCAGAGAGAAAGTAAATCTGGAGAAAGGAGAAATTATTAATGATGGAAACAACGTTAAGATACAGTGGAATGGAGTCACATTTCTTTTATAGTTTCTAAGTGACATGACAGCTATAAAAATAATGTTTAGAAATTTTGCATTGTACATGAGATGAACTGTCTCTAACTATTGCCATGTTATGTAGAGGCAACACTATAGATAGCAAATGGTAGAGATGACTACACATTTTATAGGTAATTTGATCACACACAAAGTTTCTTTATTCTCGTGTAGAGGCAACTCAAATATCTATATACACTCTCTGTCCTACACATTATCAATTAGCTGACATGATATTGTTTAGAGATTACTTAAAGCATCTCCAATGATGTCATGTCTGGTAGCTAAATAAGAATTTCAACTCAGATTTTTACTTATGTGAAGGAGAGAATAAGTGTGTGCTAGCTATTAACTTATAGCTAGTCTATATCTGATTTCAATATACTTATTATCTATTGCATGTGGACCCATATTCAATTTTATAGACAATGTTATAGCCAGCCCATTTGAGAGGCTGGCTATATGCTATTTATAAATGACATGACATTTATTTCTAGCTAACAACTATTAACACAGTTGGAGGTCATCTCAGAGGCCACTGACGTGTACAATTATGATCCTCTTTGATAGTTTGTTTAGTTTTAGTTTAGTTTTTGTTGGAAAAATTTGACCACCTTTGAAAATGGTATGAAAAGGCTAAATAAATTATTAAGTCGTATAACTTCGTATAATGTATGCTATACGAAGTTATTACGACTCTTCCGATCTCTATATTTAGCAACTCTATTTCATTTTCTATATCAGATAGTTTTTTTTAAAAGTATGCAAATATAAAGGCTAAATAATATTTTGGAGATGAGATATGGAGATCAAAATTTGGGGAACCTATCGGTGATGCTCAAGGGCACATCTAATGGTACCTAACTGTAGCAAATAAAATAGTATGGAGAAATATGGATGGAGAGTGAAAAGCAGGTGTGATTAGTGGCTAGGATGTCCTAAGATAGGACGCCATTAGTGATGGCCTAACTTAGGTCGGCTAAGTACTATTAAGACATTATTCATCTACATTTTCATCACTCCTGTTTTATATACTACAATACTAGGGCGTCATAAGTTAAGCCCCTGTTGGTCATTCTTGAGCATCCTCAACAGTCTCTCTAAACCACCCTATAAAACACTATTCATGTATCTGTAAATAATGTTTTGCAGAGCATCCCCAATAGCCCCTTGATACCACCCCTAAAATACTATTCATGAATAGTAACATGATGACATGAATAGTATTTTAGGGGTGGTGTAGAGGGCCAGTGGAGATGCTCTTAAAGAACAGTGAGATTGTCCGCAATAAGGGCACTTGTAATGCAGTTTCTTCACTCGTTTCTTACTATGCCATCTAGGATAGATAGACAATATGACAAAATTAATGCACAGAGAGAAGGAAATTGTTTCTTCCTTAAGAAACCATTTCTATGCTCATCACAAAGCTTTAGAATTAATGCGCAGAGAGAGTAAATTTGGAGAAAGGAGAAATTATTAATGATGGAAACAACGTTAAGATACAGTGGAATGGAGTCACATTTCTTTTATAGTTTCTAAGTGACATGACAGCTATAAAAATAATGTTTAGAAATTTTGCATTGTACATGAGATGAACTGTCTCTAACTATTGCCATGTTATGTAGAGGCAACACTATAGATAGCAAATGGTAGAGATGACTACACATTTTATAGGTAATTTGATCACACACAAAGTTTCTTTATTCTCGTGTAGAGGCAACTCAAATATCTATATACACTCTCTGTCCTACACATTATCAATTAGCTGACATGATATTGTTTAGAGATTACTTAAAGCATCTCCAATGATGTCATGTCTGGTAGCTAAATAAGAATTTCAACTCAGATTTTTACTTATGTGAAGGAGAGAATAAGTGTGTGCTAGCTATTAACTTATAGCTAGTCTATAACTGATTGTTTGCATGTGGACCCATATTCAATCTTATAGTTTTTTCAAGTGAAGTAATCAACATGTAAAGATTATGCAAAAAAAATCTGAATATTAATTTTTCAAAAATCTTAATATTAATTTTACAAAAAAATCTAAGTAACAACATAAAAGTGCAATCCCACTTTAAACACCTAGTTGGAAGCAAATAATTTTCCTCCCATTAAAGAAAATGGATTAAATATATGGGGAGAGTAATATGAGATATTTATTCAATCTCAATTTTTATTCCATTTTTTTTTCATTTTTTCAAATTTAAATTGTAAAATATCACGAACGAGATTTCAATCTTGTTTCCTCTCAATTTCTCGATTTTCTACGGGAAATCATCGTCTTCCGACGATTTTTCTCAACTATTTTTAAAAAATGGTAACCATAAATTTTTTTACCTAATGAGTCCATAAATTTTTTTTACCTGATGAGTCATCTTAAAAATACTTGATTTCTTTGATGTTAAAATAATTAATTTTTCAAAATTGTTTGTTTGGATAATTGGGAATAACGTACATGTGTTGATTTTTGGCCTTACCAGCCTCTTCCCTATGCAAATTTTAATTACTAAAGTTTGTCTTGGTCAATGTTGTTCAGATATATTAGTATTGTTGCTAATTAAGTGTTGTTGGCTTAAGTTTAAGACTATGTTTTTGCACATAAGTGTCAGCAACACATAATATATGATGTTGTATAGTCTCCCTGCAACACAACTTTTATATGATGCAGGTGTGTGTTGGAGTAAATAGTTATCATGTGTTTTCTAGCAACACAACCCACATATGATGCAAAGGGTGTGTTGCTATAGGCTAGTCTTCTTGTAGTGATGATACTGTTTAGAGATTACTTAAAGCACCTCCAATGATGTCATGTCTGGTAGCTATATAAGAATTTCAACTCAGATTTTTACTTATGTGAAGGAGAGAATAAGTGTGTGCTAGCTATTAACTTACAGCTAGTCTATATCTGATTCCAATATACTTACTATCTATTGCACGTGGACCCATATTCAATTTTATAGACAATGTTATAGCCAGCCCATTTGAGAGGCTGGCTATATGCTATTTATAAATGACATGACATTTATTTCTAGCTAACAACTATTAACACAGTTGGAGGTCATCTCAGAGGCCACTGACGTGTACAATTATGACCCTCTTTGATAGTTTGTTTAGTTTTAATTTAGTTTTTGTTGGGAAAATTTGACCACCTTTGAAAATGGTATGAAAAGGCTAAATAAATTATTAAGAAAAATATTTTTTACTTCTTTGAGAAAAACCCTACAAAGTTATAAAAAATATTTTCAAAAAATAAAGTGAATGGTGTATATAAAAATAACAAAAGTTGCAATCCCAATAAAAACTAAACTAAAACAAGCTATCAAAAAGGCCCTATATATATGCTCTTGGGCGCAGGGTTCACAAAACCACCGGTTAACTGCGCTTAATCGCGGCTAACCGTGCCTTCGCGGGCCCGGTTTGGGGTTTAGGGGTTTGGGCAAAATTCGTTTAAATAAGTTTTGAACGTAAAATATACGTGAAATTTCTAAAAATACCATTATTCATTCTAAGCATTTTGGCTTAAACAAAATTTAAAAATTCAAATTTCTAATGTATATTTTAAAGAATTTTACCAATTTTCACCAATTTTGATAATTTTCATCAAAAACTACGGTTAACCGCGAAAAACTAAAAACCGCTGGTTAACCGTAAAATTGAGAAAACGAAGTTTTGAATCTGAGACAAAAAATCGTACAAACCGCCGGACGCCGGTTAACCGCGGCTGTGAACCAGGGCGTACATGCCAGGGCCCAGGGCTCGAAACCCATTGGTCTCGGGTTCTTGCCTCGGGCGTAGCGCCAGGTGCAGGTGCAGCAGCTCTGCTCTGCCTTCTCTCTCGCTGCTGCTCCCATTTAATAACCAAAAAAGGATTTCAAGAGCACAAGCCGAGTCGCAACAGGCTGAAAAGCCAGGAAAAATGCAGTGAAAACCGGAGAAATTCCTAGAAAATCCACTCGACTGATGGCGCCCCAACCAAAAGGCGAAATATTTTTAGCGAAGATAGCAGCCTTCCTTCCTGCCACTCTCATGGCCATGGCCACCCTATAAGGCTCAGGGAAGAGCGAGAGAGAGAAGCATTGGGGATTGCTGTTGGTATGGTGGGGAGGAGAGGAAGAAGAGGAGCAATGGCGGATGTGGCCGGGGCGTGGCTCCTCCTCCTCTTGTGCTGCGTCACTTGGGCCCAGCAGCGGCTAATCTTTGCTGCGGCGAGCACTGACGCGAATGATGGTGGGTTTGTTTGGGATCACCTTTCCTTTTTTTTTTCTTGTCCTTTTTACGGTTCTTGATTGCTGCTTCTTCTGCATCTTCCTTCTATGGGCGCCATGGATTTTGGTTTGGTGAAGGCTGGATTTCGTCTTGCCGCTGCATTGGGATCATTGAGTTGTTTAGCTGTGTCCTTGCTCAAATGCTTCCACCCCCATCTGGATTGTTCTTGTCTGGCTGGGGATTTGTTTGAAACTTTTGCTGCTGCTTATTGTTGTTTAGCTATCTTGTGTTGTTCGGTCATTTGTTCGAAAGTTGGATTATGTGTGTTTTTTTTTTATAGATTTGGAAGCCAAGGGGAAACTGAGCAACCCCAAATCTTCAGTTGATGTCAGCATACTGTTCATCTTCATCGATCGATTCCACTTGGTTGATGTGCAGTTTAAGCAAGGACATGCGTTAGAAATTTTTTGGGGGAAATTTTGCATCTTCCAATCCTTCTCTCCCTTTGTCAATCCAAATCCTGCTGGAGTTTATAGTACCATACATCCCGGTGCTATTAATACGGTTTAGTTGAAAGAGAACAGGACGCTTGAATATGAAAATGTACCTGGCCGTGTGTTCTCCATTTCTTTGATGGTTGGAGTGGATGGGAGGTTTCAAGTTCAGGAAAGACGTGACAATTCTGGGATCATGGAGTCCTGTATTGGCGTCCAACTTTTGATCCATTTTTGTGAGCTATATATCGAAACCAGTAAAATTGCCCGAGATGGATATGTGATATCATTGCTTATCTAAAGTAGATCAGCCCCGTGCTTGCGAGTTCTGATTCTGTTCTTTTGGCCCTCGTATCATGTGTATCTCTAGGCATGACTGGTCCAGCTTCCCATCATAAGTAATCATAGTTACTGAATTTTATTCACTCATGGCTAGTGTAGTAATTGTTAGGTTGCTACCGTGCAGTTTCTGTGCTGAACACGCTGTTTACGAGCATGAATTCTCCGGGACAGCTGCGTGGTTGGCAGGTGAATGGCGGTGACCCATGCGGCCAGTCATGGCAGGGCATCACATGCTCTGGGTCGGCAGTCACGGCAATGTGAGCTTCATAATTTGATTGTCCATGCTCTTAATTCTTAAGCCCAATTTGTTCCTGCCTCTGATGTATTTTGTTCTGACTTGTTCTGTTAGTAAATTGCCAAGCTTGGGACTCTCAGGGACATTGGCTTACAACATGAATACCATGGATTCTCTAGTCGAGCTGTGAGTCCAGTCATGTATTTTCTTCAGTATAGTTCCATGTCTGGGAGTTCAGTTGGTGATTAGCTTGATTAAAAAATCTGATGCAGTGATATGAGCCAAAACAATCTCGGTAGTGGCCAACAGATTCCATACAATCTTCCAAACAAGAAGCTTGAGAGGCTGTAAGTCTATCAAATGTTAGCATTTGTTTTAGAAATATGTTCTGATGATGTGCCATTTTTCTGGTTCCTCATGTTATTTCTTAGATGTTCTAAATGTGAGTTCTTGATCTGCAGCAATTTGGCAGGAAACCAGTTCACCGGAAATGTCCCATACTCGATTTCCACAATGTCTAAGCTTAAGTATTTGTAAGTATCTTTTGACCCAAATTGTGTTTGCTTGAATTTCTTAATGTGCTGTAAGGGATAATTTGATTCTTTTTGGCAAATACAGGAATATTAATCATAACCAACTGCAAGGAAATATCACTGACATCTTTTCCAACCTTCCAAGTTTGACAACGCTGTGAGTACCTATTTAGAATGTTCTTCTTTGAGCTTTATCATCCGCAATAAACTCTTCTAACATGTTGACATTCCTAATGTGTCCTTGCTCTGACTATATTGCTGTGGAAATTGCTACAGCGACCTCTCTTTCAATTCTCTTACTGGTGATCTACCACAAAGCTTCACGTCTTTGTCAAGCCTTAAAACTTTGTAAGAGAACTTTGAGGAATTTAATGTTATTTCCTATACTGTATTGTTTTTTTTCTATAACTCATGCTTATGCTATTTTCAGGTATTTGCAGAACAATCAATTTACTGGCTCTATTAATGTCCTTGCCAATCTCCCCCTTGATGATCTGTAAGGAAATCAATTTGCAAGCATAACTAGTGTATTGTACACATGTTCTCCTGTATCTAATCTGTGTGTTTTGTTTCAGGAATGTTGCGAGCAACCGCTTCACTGGCTGGATTCCTAATGAGCTAAAGAAGATAAACAGTATGCAGTAAGTACTATTTTAGTCTTCAGTTTCCTAGCATCGCGAAAGATTTACTTGCCTAATGGTGTGGTTATGTATAGAACTGGTGGCAATTCTTGGAGCACAAGCCCTGCACCACCACCCCCACCATTTACCTCTCCTCCACGTTCACGCAGTCATCGAAAAAGCCCAAGCCGACAATCCAATGGCAATAATAGCTCAAGTTCTGGTGGGAGCACTGCGTTACGTGCTGGAGTCATAGCAGGCATTATTGTAGCTCTGCTGGTTATTGGAGCACTTGTTGCATTCTTTTTGATAAAGAGAAAACAACACAAAGGTGCAATGCAAGAACACTTTGAACAGCGGCAGCCATTCAATTCATTCCCTCCAAATGTAGTTAAAGGTCAGCATGCTGGGTGCTTGATATACCTCGACATATGCTTTTACTTTATTTAGTGACAACACATGTTTGGTCTTCAAACACCGCAGACGTGAAGCCTATTCAAGAGTCTGCCACAATAGAGGTGGAGTCATTGCCTTCACCTGCAGCAGTTAGTCTTAAGCCACCCCCCAAGATTGAGCGCAATCAGTCCTTTGATGATGATGACGATTTTGCAAACAAGCCTGTGGCAAAGAAAAGTTATGTGGCACCAGTGAAAGCAACTGTTTATTCAGTCGCAGATCTGCAGATGGCAACAGATAGTTTCAACATGGAGAACCTTGTTGGAGAGGGTACTTTTGGACGTGTTTACAGGGCCCAATTTAATGATGGAAAGGTATGCATGATCATTCCTTGTTGCTTGTACCTTGTACAAGAAGGATTATGTAAAATTGTTCCTAGTGGTTTTGACATCCTTGATCAATCCTTGTTGCTTGTACATTGTACATGTTGGTATTAGTCATGCAGAGAAATTGCTTTTTAAATGGAGTAACTTTTCCTGCATAAACACACCTAGCTGAACTGCTGAAGTGAGTGGAAAATTATGTACAACGTTAACAAATGATTTTCATTTATTCCTAAAAAAAGCAATTAATGTTGTCTCGTAATATATAAATGTAGTGTTGATGGCTCCCTACATATTCAACATTCGTTCCTGCATTTACTTTAGCACTTTCTGTACTGATATATAGGACTTTACTTTTTGTGAAAATTTTTAAATCAGGTTCTAGCTGTGAAGAAACTAAACAACACTGCATTGCCCAGCCAATCATCAGATGACTTCTATGAATTGGTGTCAAACATTTCAAAATTGCACCATCCCAATCTAAATGAGCTTGTCGGCTACTGCATGGAACATGGACAACACTTGCTGGTTTATGATTTCCAAAGAAATGGTTCGCTGCATGACATGCTCCACCTTCCAGATGAATACGGCAAGCCTCTCAGCTGGAATTCTCGTGTTAAGATTGCATTAGGCTCTGCACGTGCGCTAGAGTAAGCCCTCCCCCCCTCCTTCTTTGCAATTCAATGCTTGTATTTTCTGAATTCTCTATGGCTTGTGAAAACGAGTAAGACTTGCCATTAAACACACTGGGAGTTCATAAGAAAATGATAAAAAAAAAATGCTTCTTGTACAATTACTTGTTCTTGCCATGATCTCTACATTCTATTTATTGATGAACCCCATTAGCATATAATCATTCTTACTCTATATCACTTCCTATAGGTATCTTCATGAAATCTGTTCCCCATCTGTAATGCACAAGAACTTTAAGTCATCCAATATTTTACTGGACACGGAATTCAACCCTCACATCTCAGATGCTGGACTTGCAAGCTTTGTTTCTGATGCTGAATTCCAGGTAAAACTAAACAATTTGGTCCAACAAACTTGTTCGTGAGTAATGTTTTATAAGAAACATCAGAACCATATGAATTAGTTCTATAATCATGAGTTATACAAGATTTTCGTAACTTGATATAGAGCCTATAATTAAGCAGTAACCATAGACATACACAGGTGAGAATCTACACTCGCATATGGCTGAGAAGTTACTCTTAATGTTGCTTCCAAATACCTCAACAGGCATCAGATCAGAATTCAGGATATGGTGCCCCTGAGGTGGACATGACTGGCCAGTATACCCTCAAGAGTGATGTCTATAGCTTTGGAGTTGTCATGCTGGAACTTTTGACAGGCCGTAAACCATTTGACAGGTACCACTACCATTATTGCTCGATGATTCTTAGATTGGTCTTCTTACTAGTTTGTAATACCATTGCAGCTCTAGACTCCGGACAGAGCAGTCACTTGTCCGGTGGGCGACTCCCCAGCTGCATGACATTGATGCACTGGACCGGATGGTTGATCCGGCCCTCAAAGGTCTTTACCCCGCTAAGTCCCTCTCCCGTTTCGCCGATGTCATTGCCCTGTGTGTCCAGGTATGAAGTTCAGTCCTGCATAATGCAGTTTGCAGAACTTAGCACATGCATATCGAACACCTGAATCATTTCAATCCAAAACCTCTACCTTTTCAGCCTGAACCAGAATTCAGACCGCCCATGTCTGAGGTAGTGCAAGCATTGGTTCGGCTTGTTCAGAGGGCTAACATGGCAAGGAGAATGATCGATGGCGAAGAGGCATCTCGACGACCAGATGACCAAGATCAGGAATTTATGTGACCTGTGAAGCCATAGATTGTCTGTTGCAATTGCGTCTTCACCTTACTGCCTCGATAATTTGTTTTTTCTTTCTGTAGCACATAATGCAGAGAGGAAGACAGGAGAAAAACAGAAGTTTCAAGTTTATCAGTACATAATCACAGGTTTTATTTTCTCAAAATGAAATACAGATGGTTGTATGAATGTGCGCCATGCCTACGAGTAGTAAGCACCTCAAGGGCGTTGCCTGCTATGGTCTTGGTCAAACTAAAATATGCATTCTGATATATTCTTGAGATTCCTTTACTGGAATCAGCTATCTTGTAAACAGATCTTTTGGCCAATGTGGAAATGCTAGTTTGTGAATTTTAAAATTTTTGTACAAAGAAAAAAGGTAATCACATTATCATGCCCCTGAGAAAATTGTGAAGGCTGAAACGATAAGAATGGAATCTACTCTTTTGTAGTTGTTAGAGAAGATAATATGCATAACCTTGTCTCTGTAAGTGAACGTGGATGCGGCTTTTGACTCTGTTTCGGGAAGAGGAAGTACTGAAGTCGTTATAAGAGACACGGAAGGGAGGGGTACATTGCGGCTGCGCAGAGTTTTTTTGGCCGCATGTAACGGATGCACCGACGGTGGAGGCATATGTTCTAAAAGAAGGATTGAAGTTGGCGCAGCAGCATATCGGTCGCAATCGGTTCATTATTCAGACCGACTGCATGCTGGTCGTAGAGACGATGCAAGATGGAGGTTTCTGGGCGACTACAGCAGTCACTATCTATGATGATTGTAATATTTTGTGGAGGGGATTCGACAATGTAACCATTGAGCATTGTAATAGGGAGGCCAATCAGGTAGCTCATGAGCTCGCTAGGGAGGCTTTTTCTTCAAAAATTTCCTGTAATTGGGTCGATGAACCCCTGATTCCATTCTGAATGTTTTGGTGAACAATGTAACTATTTTCTCAGATCAATAAAGCTTGCCGAATGGCTTACCCAGAAAAAAAAGTTAAAAGAGTTCTAGCCGAGACATCGGTTCCTGTAGTGCGTCCAGCAAGGAGCCTGCAATATACAGAAAAGTACCAAATTAACCCCCTTATACTTCACCTTTTTATCCAATTTGGACGGTAAACTCCAAATCCAGACCGTCGAGTCTCAAAACCGGACAAGTTTGCTGTCAAACTGGACGTGGATAGTTTTAGCCAGTGTGGCCAGACGATCGACTGCTAGCAATGTGATTTAGGCCTTATTTGTTTCAGCTTAAATGGAAAGGTATTATTTTTTATATACCAAATGATGTAATACTTTATATTTGTTTTTTGGGTTTTAAATAATTCTTCTTAAGCTTGTAAAATAATTTTTTTCATTATTTTTTGATTTTTTAAGACGTATTTCAAAGGGTCATAACTTTTTCAGAATAAATTTTGCAGCGACTTTCAATTCAACCAAACAAGGCCTTAGTGACGTGGCTGCGTTTGCACCAAAAAAAGTGTTGGGCTTTTGCCATTGGGCCTTGGCCAATTTGTTTGGCCTAAAGGGGAGGGAGAGGCAGCGACAGTTGCAGCTTCACCCAGGTAGGTTTTTCCTACCTGAGTGAGGGGCTGGCGGCGGCGGCTGGAACTGCTAGCTCCGCCTGGCTCAGAGGCGCGTGCGTGTGTGGCCATGGTGGTCGGCCTTCTCGGGGTTCGTTGCGCCGGTGCCGCATAGATGGGAAGCGCTCTCTCTCTCTCTCTCTCTCTCTCTCTCTCTCTCGTTTGGAGGGCTCGATTACTCCGTTTTCCCCCTTCCTCTTCTTGATTTGTGTGTGTCTCCACCACCGCTGTTCGCCGTGTGTTGGCGTGCTCGCCACCAGTGCTGGTTGGTGGGGGTGCTCAATTTCTCGCTCTGGTTCCTAGTGGCCACGGGGTGCTCACCGTGAGCTCGTCGCTGCTCCTACTTGCTCCTTGGGTCCACTCCTCGGCTAGGGCTTGGTGGGGGCGATGACATTGTGCTTGATGATGAGAATATGGTTTGTCGTCTGATTAAGTCCTTGTATGATTTTAAGCAAGCCCCCAAGCAATGACGTGAGAAATTTGATAACACATTGACATCTGTTGGGTTTCATGTCAACGAAGCAGACAAATGTGTGTATTATCGATTTCGTGAGGGTCATGATGTCATTTTATGTCTTTACGTGGATGGTATATTACTGTTTGGGACTAACTTGATGTCATCAATTAGACAAAAAAATTCGTTTCCTCAAATTTTGATATGAAGAATCTAGAAGAAGATGATATTATTCTAAATGTCAAACTTATAAAGGGTGAGAGTGGAATTATGCTTTCACAATCCCATTATGTGGAAAGGGTCCTAATCGGCTTGGAGCATATGGACTCTAAACCTGCTTCCACGCCCTAAGATCTATATGCAGCAGCCAGATGGTTTTGTGGTAAAAGGCCAGAAGAATAAGGTTTGTCATTTGGTTAAGTCTTTGTATGGTCTTAAGCAAGACCCCAAGCAATGACATGAGAAATTCGATAATACATTGACATCTGTTAGGTTTTGTGTCAACGAATCAGACAGATGCCCATATTATCTATTTCGTGCGGGACATGGTGTCATTCTATGTCTTTATGTGGATGACATATTGCTGTTTGAGACTAATTTGGATGTCATCAATGAAACAAAAGAATTACTTTCCTCGAATTTTGATATGAAAGATCTAGGAGAAGCTGATGTTATTCTGAATGTCAAGCTTATAAAGGGTGACAGTGGGATTACGCTTTCACAATCCCATTATGCGAAGAAGATCCTAACCCGCTTCGGGCATATGGACTCTAAACCTGCCTCCACGCCCTATGATCCTAGTTTAAGACTTAGTAAGCACACTGGTGATGGTGTTAATCAAATAATTGGATCCTTGATGTATCTCTATATGCTGTATGCAGGCTGAGCAGTTACATGACAAATCCAGAAAATAGTCATTAGGTATCACTACATCGAGTATTTAGGTTACTTAAAGGCACCATGAAGCTTGAAATCCATTACTTGGGCCATCCGGTTGTCTTGGAAGAATTCAGTGATTCTAACTGGATTAGTGACTCGGATGAGATTAAGTCTACTAGTGGATATGTTTTCACTTTAGCTAGTTCAGTTGTGTCTTGTAAGTCTGCTAAACAGACGGTGATAACACGCTCAACCATGGGGCTGAATTAGTTGCACTTGATTCAGCTGCGGTGGAGGCGGAATGGCTCAAGGAGCTTCTGTCTGATCTACCTATGCTGGAAAAGTCGATTCCAACAATCTTATTATACTGCGATAACTAGACTATTTTAGTCAAGGTTAAGAGTATAAAATACAATATGAACTTTTCGAGGCATATTAAAAGAAAACTTAAGTCTACTCGGCATGCAAGAGGTACGAGTGTTATTGCTATATAATACACTTAGTCTGATAGTAACTTAGCTGATCTTTTTACAAAGGGACTGTCTAAGATGGCCATCGAAGCAGTATCTATAGGAATGGGGCTTACACCATGCTAGTGGTGACCAATAGTGGTAACCCATACTGAACGAACGGAGATCCCGTGAAACAAACTCTGGGATAACTAAGCTATGTGGTATCGTCAGACACTTCTTTCTAAATCTTATTAGTTGCAATGCTTAGTCTGTATGGAGGATGATGATAAAACCTCTTAATGAGTTCGGAATCTTTTATAAGATTCCGGAATTTTCCTACAGGATTCCCGCGAAGAACGAACCTATGTGAGCTGATCATGTGATCGTGATCTGTGAGAGTTCGGGGTATACTATCTAATAAGCTTATGAAAAGATGCAAGGACATGACCGTAACGTCCTACCCCTCTAGAGGTGCAATTTTGCAGCCTAGTACTGTGTGCTAACCGTATGAATGCGCATCAGAACTTTGGATAAAGACTTAAGTCCTCCACTATCTGTGTCGGGCTGGATTACTTGTAACTAAATATAGGTTCAAACGTATATGATACCTATGTTGAATAGCAGTATATCAAACGAGTTTTACGGCAATAACACCTTTGTCGAGTAAGGCAAACGGGAGCGTATTGTTGGGCTTTTGCCATTGGGCCTTAGCCCAATAATTTTGCCTAAAGGAGAGGGAGAGGCAGCGGCAGCTCTAGCCTCACCCAGGTAGGTTTTCCCTACCCAAGTGAGGGGCTAGCGTGCGCGTGTGGCCATGGTGGCCGGCGTTCTCGAGCTTCGTTGCGCCGGCGCCACCTATATGAGAAGCTCTCTCTCTCTCTCTCTCTCTCTCTCTCTCTCGTTTGAAGGGCTCAATTACTCTGTTTTTCGAGTGTTGGCGTGCTTGCCGCCGATGCCTACTGTGGTGGGGGTGCTCGGTGTCTCGCTCTGGTTCCTGGTGGCCACGGGGTGGTTGCCCTGAGCTCGTCGCTGCTCCTGCTTGGTCCTTGGTTCCTATCCTTGGCTCGAGCATGGTGGGGGCGACGACATCGTATCTCTGGATCTCTTCACCAGTGGTGCTTCTACAGCACGGTGATACAATTTATGGGATAATGCTTCGTGCGCGCTTTGCTTCTTCTTTGCTGGTTCTGTTCCAGCACTATGTGAGTATACATGTTCCTGTTCTGTGCAGTAGGCCAATTGGACCGTCTAGATGCCTATTCTTTGAATAGGAACTGAATCCAATTAGGGTATATGCACTGTGATCTTTGTGGTCTTTAATCTGCTTGATGATGATTGCATTAAATTGAGGCTAATTTAATCTGTTTATGAAGGATCTTGCTAGACCTAGAGTGGTACTGCTCATAATATATCTGTCTTGTTTCATTGTTCATATGTGCTAGCATTCCATGATGATTTAATTGATCTATCTAGTACTGTTGTTATACTCATATTGTTATTAATTGATATTGGCTTGAGATCAGAAAACTCGTGTTCTAGTTCCTGTTTTGAGCTGATTTTTTTAGCATGGCCGATTCAATCTACTGTTATATCGAGATGTTAATTGCCTTGCATGCCGAGTAATGATCCATTAGAATTGTTCTTGAGCAATGCTGTTCTAGGGTTTAGGATTATAATTTACATATTTTATAACCTTTGATATTAAGCTGAAATTAACCGTTGGACAACTAATTTAGTTAGCAACCATTTAATTTGCAATCTAAAAGCAAAACACAACTAATTTAACCTGAGCTTGTTGTTGGTTCCATTGGTTTGAAGACTGTCATGTTTGTTTTTTTAGTGTTGATCATGAATTTACTTGTGTTCATGCACATCTTTGGATAGTTTATGATTTTATTTTTGATTCTTGACTTTATTTGGTTTGTTATATTCAAAGTGAATTATTTATCATATTTGCATAAACCGCAATGTTTACAACAAAAAGAACCTATCAAACACATTATAAAGCTTAGGGTTGAGAGACCTCTATCAACACAAAAATTAGATTCTAGGCAAATAGATCCAAAGTAGGATAAAAGGTAAGGAAGCTATCGCTTCGATGAGGTTCAAACCAAAATCAGCTTATCACCTTCACAGATTTACGCCCAACCATCGACCACCTCTGACTGCCTCCCTCGATGTCAACCATGCCATCTCCGTGTACCAAGCATCCTGATGGCCGACTGCATTGCCTTCTGGTGTAGCAGGAATACACACACCCCGCAACATGACAAGCACAGGCAAATTGGAGCAATGGCCTTTGTTTGTGTTTGCCTCGTTTAGCTCTATTGAACTGAGGCGAGGCAACGATGACCTAACAGACCAGGCAACGTGGCACTCAGAGCAAGCGATGCATAGCAGCGACACCTCCGGAGCGGTTGATCCGCCAAAGGTCTCGAAAGTAAGGCAAAGCAGAGAGCATGGGTGTGGCCTCGACGTGCTAATAAAATTATTAGACTTCACATGTTTTATTTTAAAAAACTAAGTAAAATATTTTCAATTATTTTCCCATATGAAAACCATAAAATTTCAAACAATTAATTTTCCTATCAAAAATATATTATACTAGTTGAGTAGACGGGCCTATGGCCCGTCGACGCTAAGTTCAATGAGGTAGCATAGCTTCTTTTTGGTCGGCAGCGATACAGCTTGACCTACAGAGCCTTTGTTCCTGCCAGAATGTATGCAAACACGTGTGAGTATGTTTCTTGCAAAGATAAGGTTTCGCATGAACAATCTATGGTTTGGTACTCACGCTATAGCAGGCGCACTATCTTTGGAAGCTATTAGTTCGCAGGTAAGATCTATTTGAACGCCACCCTAGTCAAGACGATCATACAGCATGCCGCATTCAGTAATGCACTATGAAAGAAGAGGAGGTTTTGTTGACAATGAGATAGGTTACCTGATCAGGCGGGGTAGCACAAAGCATGGGCTCATGGCTATCCATGCCAGTTGAAGAAACTGTCACAATATTCGACAATGGATCAGGTAGGACGGCCATATATTTATAGAATATAATCACTCGTCAGGCTCAAATTATAGAATAAAATAGTGTACATTAGGTAGTTAGAAGCAATCGTACATTTGATGTAAATTGAATATATTTTAATATCCAAAGCCAAATACTTGTATATTCTGTTGTATACAAACTACAATTTAAATGCGTGGGTTCAAGTTCATAAGCTTAAATCTCACATATACAATTCCAAACTTGCAAAAATTCAATATGCCTATACAGGACCTGATTATATGAAACTCGAATAAATCATCATATAATATGAAACTCGTCCTATGCAGTGTGATTGTTCGATCTAAATCTCAGTATGATCATACAAAATGTTGATATGCTTTCTTGCCAAGAGGAGTGCCATGATAGAAAACAATGTATGAAAAATACATGGTTACATTAACAGGATCTTACATCACTCATGGAAAAGTCTATGGCAAGGCCAAGTGCAATCATATTCACTCCACTCAGTTTATCAACAGTGAAGGCCAAGTATCGTCCTGCAAATGGTGAAGGGTGAGAACTATTGGATGCTTATAGAACCTATCATGCAATACAGAACATTTTTAGGTCTCCCTCCCTCTCCCACCGGTCTCTCTCTCCCTCTCTCTCTTCTCATTAGGATGAAGAAGAGAGCCAGCAGCCCCCTTCTTATCCATTCGAACGGACCAAATGGTCTGCCCACTACTGTTCCTAATGAACAGTACCTCTTCAACTTTTTATTTCTCCTAGAACGTAAATTGGATCCCCGTTTGTTCTATATTACCTACTGTATTAATTACGTATTTTTAGAATTTTCCCTGTAGCAGCGTCTTCGCATGCGCCTCGGTTTGCATGTGGTCATCGCTGACTTGGCAAGCAGGCGTTTAGCGATGCTATGGAAGGGAAAAATACTTCGGCAAGAGTTTGCTTTAATCTGATCCATGTTTTGAAGACCAAGGCATCATCGCCAGTAACTTGTTTATTTTTTAAAAAAATGTATTTTATATCGTTTATTTTTTTGCATCTCGTTTTGCGTGTAGACCGTATCGGTATTTTTACCGGAGTTGTGAGTGCCGATAATTTCTTGGAAGATGGTCAAGACCAAGAATCGGGTCAGGGCACCGCCGTCATAGACCTTGGAGCCGTAAACAACGACGGATTCGTGGAGGATCATCAAGACTCGGACCTTGGACCGATACATCACCATTAAAGAAGCGGAGCCGATGCCGCTGACAATTTCTCGAGAAACGTGCGACTATAGTACAAGGCAAGCACAGTTACATGTTTGCATCTTAATTTTATAATACAAACTATTGGTTATTTTGTATAAATTGCTGCATGCATTTAGACCAAGGTGTGAGTTCCTATACACATTAGTCTTTTATTAATGTGTTCTACCTCTTTTGTGAAACCGTTATTATGTTCCCTAGCCTATCATTGACTAAAGGTGTAGGTTGCATTGGGATTCACTATAAATGGTACATTTGCGAACCCGAGGCTTTGACAATTGTTTTTGGTTAAACCCTAATATACTAAAATCAACATGTAACTTGTTAGAGGAGATCCGTAAGAGGTGGTTCCCGGGCTGAGGTTGTGGTATAGAGGTCTCCTCTACTAAGGACTTCTACTTGTGAACTAATAGACTAAACTAATCAATACAACCACTTGTGCCTTCGGCGCTGTCTTAGTACTCTATGATACCTACTAACCACTTGCTCGTAGGCTGGCCGGTTACATTTTGTTACTTTTGCCCTAGGGGAGGTTTGCTATCTTACCTGAGGGGTAGGTGTGTCTCTGAGACCGAATGGCTTAACTGGGGAACGACCCCAGGTGGTGTCCAAAAGTAGTGGGTGTGCTATCGTGGCCGGCACCGGCGGGGCCATGGAAACCAAAAGAAAGGGCAGGTAAAGTGGTAGGCTTAGTAGGTTGGAATGACCTTGTATTGTATTTCCTTCGGAATGAGACGAGCTTGTAGGGAACGTGTGAACACTCTGCAGAGTTAAAACTATCATGATGCCATGTCCACGGTTATGGTCGGGGCGAGAAGTTTTCACATGTAGTCCCACCATTTTAATAATTAATCTTGACTAGTGTAGACTAGGATTGGTCTGGTGTGATGACGCACCGCGCTTTGATGTTCGTGATGATACTAAGTATTCATGCATTTAACAAATATTAACTTACTCTAAAAATAAATATTAACTTGTTTGCTAAAACTTGATTAGTAAATAGGTCTTTGTGTAAAATAGCCAATTTCTATGATCTTGGTCATTGCATACATTTGTTAATGATTGCTTGCTGGGTAGTCGCGTACTCACTATATATACCTGTCGCGGATAATTTTATTTGTTCAGGTTGTGAGTCTGATTAGGACCATCAGGGTCCAGACTCAGGTGTGCAGGACTAACTGCAGGTGTACGGGTCAATTGCTTGGGTATCGTCGCTGAAGATTATTGCTGCTCTAATGTTCATTTTATTCGTTTATAATATTTGGTAATACATGTCTTATTGTAATAGTATAGGATGTTGCTTTGCAGTACTCTATTATTTTAAATAATTACAAAATGCTAGCGATGATAACCACTAATTGTCCATCATGAGATAATAGTCTGAGCCTAGTGTCAGATCTTGGTGTTGGATTCTCTATGGAGGTGTGTCCCTAGAGGAAGGGAAGAATCTAGTTGGAAGCCACAAAAGCTAGAAACAAATAATAATATCGTTGTTCACCCTCTGGTTAAATAGGCAACACTTTAGAATTATGATAGAGGGGATTTTTTATCCTCCCCCTCACTATGTAAAGGTGAATGACCAGCATCGAGTCTCGGGAAAGACGAAACAAGGGTACGGGGTCGCTCACCCATGGATGTACTACAGTGTCACTAGGGTTTCTCCTTTCTAAGGGTATGTTGGTGTCGTACAAACTACGCATATAACCTTTCTATATAAGCAAGAACGAGCACTTGAAAACACAAGAAAATTCATTTTGCTAATAAACACATCTCAATTCAGGTCCAATATCATGTACCCTAAGGTTCTACCCTCACGTGCCCGATCACTGCTTCGCTAAGCTCTCAGTGAGCGCTAGGGGGCTCTTCCAAGTGTGTTTATCTAGCCTAGGCCGATTATAATTGGAGCTGTTCATGGACAAGATAGAGAGGCCAAGGAACATACCGCCAAGGAATCAACCATGCGCGTCAGCGCGTCCACGGAACCAAATCCTGCAGAATCATATATGACTAGCTGTAACCAAGCTAACCCAGATCACCGCCCCTTTCCACAACCACCTCACAAAAACCATTCCAACTTCCCTAGAACCCAAACCAATGCCTCAGCCAAATACCCTCCCAACAGTCACCTCGTAATTCAGATCACAACCGCTAGCTTCAAAACCACCTAACAGTTTCACTGGCCCAACCAGACCCTAACCTCCATGGCGTACGTACAGCATCTCTAGAAAGGCCCCCTAAACAAACCCCTAAACTATTATTTGAAAGTTTACTATGAAAAATATATACCACTCTAGAAGAACACCTATTTGCCCCCTATTTTCTCTCTCCTCCCCCTAAAACTCTCACACACCCCATATTCCTAGGGGCTCCTCATCGGCTCACCAAATCCGTCCAACAGCAACAGCTCCCACGAGCTGCTGGGCCACGGCGACAGCTCTAGCTCCTCTGTCTCCGATTGCTTCTTCCCTCTCGATTTTTGTTTGTGGCATGACGAAAGCTAACGTATACTAATTCGTGTAGCTACTTATTTTTTCATATTTCTACCTGTGATCTATTCTTTTATCCAACATGCTTGCTCATGTTCTGGTCTGCCATTCTGCATCCACAGGATGCCTGGTTTTATAGCTATTGGATTCTGTTAGGTATGCTCACCAAAGAAAGGAGAGTTTGTCCTTGTTTTAGCTGCATCATGTGCGGTTGCCGGTTGGCCAAATTTTCGGTCAACTCACAAAGCTCCATGGCTTCTACGTTGTTGAGAGCGCTGGATCATGAATTTATAAAATTGTTTCTCGTTGAGCTCCTGAAGGAAAAATTTGAATAATATGCAACGCTGAAAGCTGACTTTCACATACTTTTCTTTCTATCTATGGTACACATGTATCCGAAAAATGGAGCAACATATTTAGCTGTATTGCACTAAAATTTGCCATGCTAGCTTAATTTGCTTTATTTGTTGCTTCTTTAGTTGGTCTATTCAGCGGTAAAAATGTCGGCAAGAAGGTTGTGTGTGCCAACCAAAAAAGGGGGTGATTATAGGTAGTTTGTTAGAACTAGGGAGTTAATAAGGGCTTAATGTGTTGGGGCTTCCTAATTTTTGAAAAAAGAGGGTTTTTTTTGGGGCTCTCCTAGATACTCTTACTCCTGGCTGGTGCCATATAGGTGGTGGAGGTCGAGAGCCTACGCAGATGCTTCCCACCCATGAACCCACCTGTTAGCCCTCATTTTATACATACCTAAGAGCCGCTGTTCATTTGCACTAGCCCTAGACCAGTACTAGTGCTTGCAATACACAGCCAAATATTATTTCATGCATATAAAAGGTTGCCCTGAATATTACATGACATAATTTTATGGCCACAGACTTAGGTTCTGTTCTTTTGAACTGATTTGAACGACTAAACAACTGAACAACGAAAATGTTTGAATTTCAAGAGCTTCTCGAGGCAGTCTCGAGATTTAGATCCATTTCGTTTTACTTGCTTTTTAAAGTATTAGGACCCACCTTCAAAACAGCGAAAAAACAAACTAAAAAACACAAAGCATATGTCTTTTCAAAACGTAGATAAACCATCATCGTTTTCCAATCTTAATATAACTTTACCTGACCAACTTCCTTGCAACACATAGATATCCGGTCTTGATCTAGAAGGGTTGTCGGTCCAAACTAGTCTTACGGCTCCTAGGGATGTGTGGTCAAATCACCTCGGCGACGACCCAAGTCGATCTTTCTTCAAGAGTGGGTTTGGAGTGCCTTCACAGAGTGCATGCTGCTGACGCACCAAACTTGTGCTACCGCGCGATGGCCATGCATTGTGTTGGAACCATCCTCTGATGGCAGTGCCCTTCCGCTACGCATGTGTCCCTGCGCTCCTCCTAGGTTAGCCCTAGCTGTGCCTAACACAGGGGAATTCTTTCCCATAAGTTCATAATTTCTTATACTTGGCTCCACAGAGCATTCATGCCGTACATCGTCTGTGTCAATCCCCTTCAAGCCTCCTTAACCAACACATTCATCATCATAACTTAGATCCACCATCACACCAGACCGTAACCATTCCCGACCAACATACCAACCCAGACAAAACACACCACCTCAATCACTTCAAGCATAAATCATTATCCCAAACTCAACTAACAGCTAGCCCTAGCTGTCTTATGTCATCAAATTGAATACATGAATGAATGTCTAGTGAATATCGGTTCTTCATTCTGAGACTTGTTGCCTAAATATTATTTTGAACCTAAGCATTTCTAAGCAAGTTTTTAACCCCAATAGGTAGGGTTAAAGTTGTTACCAATCTAAACTTAGGTTATTTCAAAGGATACGACAATCAAAGCAGTCATGTAAGGTAATCAAGTAACAAATATGTTTATAACATAGATAACGAGTAGGCAATTCCTATAGCATGCACTTTCATAATAAACAAACATAATTTTAGAAATCTAGATACAGACATGACTATGGAATGTTAACTCGCCTTGCTTAGGTGGGTCCTTGGCATCTCTGAATCTGCCATCTGGATTGTTTACATCTATTCGTACAAGTTAATACTAATAAATATCCAGAAGTGCAATTGAAACATGATGCATGAATGCTACTATAATTACTTACGATGGTTCTATTACATCATAGGGAATAGGGTGTCCCATGAAATTTCATGACCTTTTTAGTAAGGTATGATCATATGTACAACAATAATATTACCCTAGATAACATCCCCTTATTAGCTTAAATTATTTTTATGCGCTCAAATGCATTTTTAGGGCCATTATGGTACATGTAATAATGGCAACAGACCCTTCATATCATTCATTAATTTATTTTAAAGTGATGGTGGTCACTTTCATATTTTTCATACATGTCATTACGAAGTTCGCTTATTTCAGATATGCCATCGCAAAATCGATATTATTATAGATGCCACTAGATTTGCAATAATCTATCACATATGTCATTCTCGGGATTTTCTGAGGTTTTTTATGTTTTACGCGAGCCGAATACACCAAATACGATCAAAATACGAGAAAAATACACCCTGACATGTGGGACCCACACATCATACACTCAGCCTTTTCTTCTTCTTCCTCTTCCTCCTCCTCCTTCCTCTTCACTGCTCTCGCCAGAGCTTGCCGCCGCCGTCACGCTGCTGCTGAAGCAGCCGCTGCCGAAGGTGCCGCCGGTGCGCTGCTGCTAGTTGCCACTGCCAAAGCTGCCGCTGAGCTGCTGCCGCTGCCACCAGCTGCCGCGGCTGTGCCGCGGCCTACCGCCGCCGTCGTCGCCGGAGTTGGAGATCGGAGGTGGGAGGAACGAGGAACGAGGAGGGGAGAGGGTGACAAGTAGGGCCGTGTGTCGGAGGCCTATTTTGATCATATTTGATGTATGCGGCTTGCGTAAAACACAGAAAAGCCCATAAAATCCCGAGAATGGCATCTGTTATAAATTATTGGAAAAATTCCATTTTAGGTACCCAAACTATCACGAAGGTCCAACAAACCACCTAAACTATGATTTGGTCTACTTTTCTCCCCTAAACATTCAAAACCGTCACAAAACACATCACAATCCGGTTTTGTTCGGTGGTTTTGCTGATGTGGCGCCACGTAAGGGTGGTTTTGCTGATTTGGCGGCCATGTTTTTCTTTTAATTTATTTCCTTTTTTCTTTTCCCTTTTCTTTTATCTCTCCTCTCTCTCTCTCCATCCTCTCTCTCTCTCCATTCTCTCTATCTTTCCTCCCCATCCTGTGCCGCCCACATCCTAGCCACCGCCAGCCGCCACCCTTGCCGGAGACGCCCCCCAGCGCCGCCCTTGCCAGAGCCGCCCCCCAGCGCCGCCGCCGAAGCCGCCCCCAACGGCGCAGAGCCTCCTCAGCCTTCCCCGACCCCAATTCACCCAGCCGTCGAAACACAGCCGTCGAGGCAATGTCGTCGAGAGAGAGAAACAGTCTCGACGGCCTAACCGTCGATAAACGTAGTGTCGACGGCTAACTCTGTAGCAGTCGAGACACGTAGCGAAGACGGCGTCTCCTGTCCGGGCGACCTAGTATCGACGGCCTAATATAGCCGTCGATACTAATAATGTGGGTCCCACCTGGGCAGGTGTGCGGTGACGTGGCACGGTCGAGCTGTATCCACGGCTAATGTAGGCCGTCGATACTGTTATCAGCACGAGTGTATCGACGGTATAATTTGGGCCGTCGACACTGTCCTCCGAGGCGATGTTTCGACGGCGCATGTATAGCCGTCGAGAAAACAACAGAACAGGAAAAAAAATTAATTTGAAAAGCAGAAAAAACACAATTTTTTGCGGCTGCGGCTGCTCCCAGCAGCCGCCGCAGCCGCACCTGCAAACCCAAATACCCCAATATACACATAAACCCCCTCGTCGCATAAAAGCGACCACAATTCATCAAAAACACATATATCACACATACAAATTCATCCGCATCATATATCTCACACATCCAAATTCATCCACACATACAAAACACATCCAAATTCATCCAGACATACAAAACACATCCAAATTCATCAGCACATATAAAACACATTCAAATTCATCACATATCACATCCAAGTTTGAGTTTGAAACTAAATGCAATATACTTAGCAATCTATTGATCCGGATCGCTCGGCCGCGGTTCGCTAGGCGGGGGTGGATTGGTCGGCTGGGTAAACATCGGCGGGGCACTCGCGAAGAGGTCCGTAACCCAGGTGGGACCCTCCTGGCTCGCTGATGTGTCTCCTCCCTCCGTGCCGTGAAGTTCACCGATAGCCGCTGAACCGGAACCCTGCATATATAGCACATATAAACGGTTTACAAGATTTATAAACGGTTTGCAACATGAATTAATATGAGTTAATAACTTACCGTCGATGTCACATACGGCAAGTCACCCTGTGGGCGAGGTGGGCCCACGTAGTCACCTGGTGGAGCGGTGTGCGCGCCGTAGGTCATATAGGGAGCCGGTGTCCCGTATCCACCTCGATACGGTGGCGGACCCCCATAGAAGACCGAACCACCAGCGGTACCACTCGGACCAGCCTAAAAATTTATTTACGACTTACTTATGCATTTAATTGCAATAAACGACATGAGAATGGATAGTAGAGGTTTAAGGACATTACCCCGCCCAGTCGAGAGAGAGACTCCAGATAGGCGAACCTCTGCTCGAACTCCGCTCGCTGCCTCGCCATCTCCGCCTCCTGCCTCTGCCGTGCTTCCTCCTGGGTCCTCAGGCTGTCCCTCATCGCCTGCATCAGCTGCCTATTCTCCTCCCGCTCCCGGTGGCTCTCCTCCCTCTCCCGCTGCCTCTCCCTCTCCATCCGGGCCTCGAAGGCGCGTCGGCTCTCCGTTTGCAAGTGCGAAGCTCGCACCTCTGGCATGTAATCCTCCGACCTGCAAAAAGCGGTGTCACCCTTTTCAGAATATCACCTGAGCTAACTCGTACATAAATAAGACAATATGCTACCTGAGGTGGTCCTGTCCGAGCGCTAGTCTCCCATGGGCCTTCCCACCCATAGCCTGGTGTATGACTACTGGGTCAAGTGGCTCCTCCTCT
>SPJY01023985.1:366988-483660 GCA_005191435.1 Raddia distichophylla
CTTCATTTAGTAACAAACACCAACCCACAAATAGGTCACATTTATTAGTTATCTGCATTATTAGTAACTAATTAAAAGGATATATCAATTTCAATTTGTAATAATTCCTTCATCTTCAGATAGCGAAGCATGCAATTAGCGCTTAGGAAATTTGAGGATCGTTGGACCTGTACATAACTCCATTAGATAAGATCACACATGTGAAAATGATCACGCATGTGAAAAATTTGCTTCACTATCAAGTGCAGAAAATCAAATTTAGTACATTATTCCACAGCGGTTGAGCAATCCTATTCCACAGTGATTCCGCAACTATTGGAAGTAACCAACAATACATACCTCTTTCCCTTTACTTCGGTTATAGTTGCAGTGTCTATACATTCTCCATGCATGCAGCCATAAACAATAGAAAACAGTAAAATATAAATATGGACAAATGTCACTTTGATGATCTCTTAAAATAAGAACCACTAAGTAGGGCCTTTAATCCATGGTGATAACTACACTGGTTGATAACACATATTGTACTGTTATACAATATAAAATAGGATCAGATTTTTGAAAGATAAAAAATAATATGGAAAATCCTCTTCTTAGAAAAGTTCAATTCAGTCAAATGCGAAGATCATGCTATCGTTTGAATAATTGATCACTGAATGATATGTGGTTTTGAAAAAAATAAAAACTATAGCTCAAGGGAAACTTATCATTTTTTAGATAACTAAGAGAAGGCGATTAGAAGCACACTGCTGACTCCATACAGGTGCATTGGCTACCAGTCCAGCACAAACAGTAATAGTAAAGAGGAAACAATAACATACATAACGAAGCATACAACTCGAAATGAATAAGAGAAGAGCATACAAAAGAACGGACCAGCGTCAGCAAGCAACAACGACCGCTTCGTACGGCACGATTCTAGTAAGAGCAAACGTCTCCTAGTGCGAATAGCTGCTGACGACGCCATCCCAACCAATCAGCCGAAACAGTTGCTGAGGAGTCATAGAAGAACTAAGAAACGGCCAAACACGGGTGCTTACATGAAAACAACAGACCAGGATCAAGCAAGGAGGCAACGATAGAATGGACTAACCAAATCGACGTGGAGGAGCCCTAGGAGAAGGGCCAGGAGAAGTTTCCAACTATGGGGACAATCAAAATGGAGATAATAATCACCACTCAGCCTATCAGATACAATATCACCAATTAGTTGCCCCGATTGGAATTAATTATGGGAAAGCACATATGACATCTTAGAAAGCAAAAGATGTCTATAAATCTGCAACATTCAGGATTTTGTAATCAAAGGTAACACCAATTAAATCTAGACATTTTAAAAATTCTAAACATCATGATGCACAATATAAAAGTAACCACAACAGGGAAGAAACCAATTGCTGACGTCAATAATGGCATTGCCAAACTACACAAAAAACAGGCTTATTAACATAGAGTTTTTATATTTTACGGGAGAACGAAAAGAGGGAGGGAACATACCTAAGAAGCCATCTAACCACACAAATAACTTGATCTACAAAGAGAAAACTAAGTAACCTGTCAGAGTAGAGTCATTCTTTTGTAAGCAACCTGATGGATAGCTAAAATATTGTTTCCAATAGTTTAGAGCCAAACCTTCTGAGCATTACATCTTCAAATTTAAAGAGCAATGGTCACTTACTATAACCCAACCAAACATGGGTATATTTTAGTTAACTGCACCCTCAAAATTCTGTAGAAAAGATACAAACTGCCATATACATAGAATCAGACTAAGTAGTCAAAGATCTTGCTAGTTGTTAGTTTACCTTTCAAAGATAAACACAACATGATGTGTTTCATTGAAAAAAGGCACTTTAGTAGTCTTCAAGCTGAACCCTTCAACCTTATGCCAAGCTATTCATATATGTTGTCCACTTGTACTCCTCCTAGCCGGATCACCCATGGCCTGCAATATAAACTAATAATTATATTCTGCTATATCAAAGGCATGGATTGTTTCAGTCCAAATCCATTTTTTTTCAGTTCGAGGTTAACCAAGTATGACCCAATTAGAGGCATAAGTAGAGGCCATTGCCACAGGTTGGCTGAATGGATACTATAGCTAGCTAAAAGATACACCTACAACCACCTATGATGAGAAACTACTGGAACAGAAAATAGTATTGCTAGGAGCTCTGTGTAGAAAATATTAAATACGCAAAGACCTAGATTGTTTCAGTCAAATGCTATTTTTTTTCAGTCCCCGGTTAACCAAACATGACCCAATTAGAGGCATAAGTAGAGGCCATTGCTACAGGTTGGCTGAATGGATAGTACAGCTAGCTAGAAGATACACCTAGAACCACCTATGATGAGAAACTACTGGACCAGAAAATAGCATACTATATACCTGAAATAAAATAGGGGCCAAATGTAGATTTGTTGTATTAGTGTTATGTTTAGCACTAATGCATACTGCCAGGTGTCTCTACACACTATGACAGCAAGCATTCTTTGTTTGCACGCTGCATTAGTACTATATATTATGACAGGAAGCATGGGCCAAATGTGTAGAGACGCCTAACATCAAGGAGGTATCTACATGTTGGCAATAGATGAAAACCAAACCAGTACAAATGAACTTCATAAGCTGCGAACAATCTTGTGCAAATAAGGATGGCTAGCAATGAGAAGCTAGAAAAGAAAAACTGACCATGAAATTGTTTTTGCCAAGAGAAATCACCTTGTTTGAGTTGTGTTCTTCTTCACTCGGATCCTGGAGGTTACAACACCTGAAGATTACACCCAATTGTCCCAAAAAACAGAGAAATGCTCATGGTAAGGACGCACCATAACGAAGTGGTTGTTCGTTGGCTCGACGGCGGCTGCAATCCGGAAGAAAGATGGGACAAAAATGACATCAAATGCATCTGAAAGAGGGGGAGAGGGGATCAGAGATGAAGAGAGGGGAAACAGGACCATCTGTGGGAGGGCGCTTGGCTGAGCGAAGGGTGCGGAGGGGGGACGGCCGAAAAAGGGAGCAGATCCGGTGGGGGGCTTCTCAGCTCACGCGTGCGAAGCGAGGTAGGGTTCCAGTGGGGGCGGCAACGACCTGGGCCTGCTGCCCCTCTTCTTTGCTTCTCCTTCCTCCAACTCCGCCGTGCACACGGTCGGCGACGGTGGGCGCCGGGCCGGTCGGGTTCGGCGACGACGACGGATGCAGGGTCGGCGCTGGCCGGCGGCGCCGGATGGAACCTGCACGGAGGAGGCGATGAGAGAAGACGATGAAAGCACGACGGCGGAGGAGAAACGGCGGGGACGACCTGGGGATGGAACGGCGGCGACGGGGCAGGCAATCAGTGCCGTGGGGGGAGGTGGCGCCGCGGCCGGGCAGGGGCGCAGGGCGTGGAGAGACCGATAGAGAGAGAGTTTTGCTAGGGAGAGCCGTCGGGGCGGGGGGCGGCGGCTAGGGTTGAGAGAGAGCAGAGAGGGGATGGCCTGCGGGGTTATTTAGAAAAGCACAGGGGCCTTTTCGCAAAAACGACGGGGCAGGGTAGACCATCGACCGCACGAAGCCGATCGAACGGGCCGAAAAAACTTGGGTGACGTGGCCTTGCGGAGGGGCGCTGCGGGGAGCCTGCCCGAGCGCGCTGCGCACGGAGCGAGCCGCGTGGCGGCGAGGGGATACCTCCCTAACAAAAATGTACTATTTATTATTGTACTATTTATATTATGATGATGATGATGATGCATGTATTTATTATTAAGTCCAAATATTGAAATATGTATGGAGGCGACTATGACGCGCTAACATTGCTAGTAAGAAACAAGGCACGACTTGCGTTGTCACGGGTGATTTCATTTGTACGTGTCACGGCTGCGAAGCATTTCATTTCCGAATCTAATTACTTGTATTAGCAAAAAAAATTGCTTCAGCATGCAACGGAGTCCGTAGCTAGCGGGACGGCCCATCGATATTTTTAACATAAATAAATACTAGATGCCACGCGCGTTAATTAATTAAGCGACTACATTCAACTAAGAGTATACAAAATATAGTTGAGACATCAACTGTATCTAACTATTGACATGTCACCTATTGACAGCGTTAGAGACAGAATATATAATCTTAAAGATGGTTGCACGTTTTTATAGACAGATTTCTTATACATAAAAGTTTCTTAATTTTTTAGCTAAAAAAGTTTCTTAATTTTTTAGCTAAAAAAAAATTTAATTTTATGTAGAGTCGAGCGGTTCAAATATCTATACATGCTCTCTGTTCTTCATATTGTTATGTGTTATACGTGTCAAAACTTCGACTTAATAGATGATATGGATCATTCTACATGCTATTGCAGTACATCACTCCTGACAACGTTGCGGGGGCGGTGACAACCATAACCTTTTACCTGGAGGATACGAGTGATAGTGCATATCGATCCATCTACTTTGACGGATGGTACGGACTAGGTGCTTCCGCAGTGCTTCGAACCATAGCCGAAGAACCCCCTGCGTCAGTGAGGGAGAGATTCGACGAGATCATCCACATCGATTGCTCTAGCTGGAAAAGCCGGAGGGCTCTCCAGAGGGCCATCGTCGAGGAGCTGCGCCTTCCTCGACGGCTCACGGACATTCTCGATAGGCAGGACGAGGAGGATGATTTCAGCGGGGTGCCCCTGGGCTCCAGAGCGGAGATGAAGCCTGTTGCTAAAGAGGTCAATAGAATGCTACGTGACAAAGCTTGTTTGGTGATCCTTCATAATGGAAGCAACGACGTGATCGACATGGATGATTTTGGGATCCCTGGGTTCGGCAAATGGTATGGTACAGCTAGTATACTACTTTGGACCTTCAGAGGGAGGCTTCGGCTCAACACAGAAATACAAGCAAAAGTGGATGATTCGCACCTTCATCTCCATAGCAAATGGATACCAAATGACAATATCTTGCTACAGGAAGCTAAGGAAATTGCTTGGTACACAAGAAAGACGGCCACCACTCCTGAAATAGTAAAGCAGTGCTGCTTGTATTTGTTGGCTTTGAACCATAAGGGAGGTAACATCGTGGACTACAGCTGGGCCATCCATGCTTCCAACTATTGGGTTTGCGATGGGATAATGCAAGCAGGGCAGGATAGCAACGAGGAAGATGAAGCATGGGATGTTGCCACTGCTCTCCATCAACAGCTGCGATTGGAGGACTACTCTTCTAATAGGCTGCCCCCTTTTTATGACGATGAACTAACAGGCACTTCAACAAGATGGGTTTTTGCCACCAACTTAACTACCGTGTCTCCAGAGTCAACATCCTTTTTTCTTGCAACCAAAATTGAACCAGATACTCCAGCACCATCACTACCTGATGGCATGTTTCATCAATCGGACAATCTTCGGGTGCTCAAATTACACCACTGTACCTTCAATTTCAATTCACCTCCCTTCAATTCTTGCCACAACCTAAGGTTTCTTGGATTAGACCACTGCAATGATCAACAACGTGAAGAAAACAAGAACCAAGAGAAACCGCCGATGGAATTCTTTGGGAGCCTATGGGTTCTACACATATGCTCCATGGATTGGGAGCTGACTTTATCTCAAGGCATAATAGATAAAATGGCTACAAACATTAGAGAAATACATATAAAACGTGGACGTGTTTGGGCCAATAATCTTACGTGGCGACAATTACAGAACCTTCGGAAGCTTCGGCTAACTGAACCAACATGCCCTTTCGAGATAACCGATAGTGATGAAGTCACAAATATTAGTAAGAGGTTAGAGCTCCTTGACATATCTTGGAATGGCACAATGCAAGTTTTTCCAAACATATCGGGGAAAAGTAGTTCTAAGACCATAGTTCTTGATGGTTGTACTGATTTAAATTATGTTTTCTTGAAGGGATCACTCGATTTTGATGCAAGATCAGGAGTGGACCTCAACAAGGAGCCTATAATCTCCCGTATCTCCTTGGTTGGGTGTGCAAAACTAGTAACCTTGAGATTGTGTGGATCGCTACCGAACCTTGAGGAGCTGGACCTCTCAGGTACATCAATCAAAACACTTGACCTTACAGATGAGGTGGTTTTGGTCCCAAGTCTCCAAAAAATCATTTTGTTAGGGTGTAAGCAACTTCGTTCGATACTATGGCCAGAAGAGGGAATGCCCCAACTTAGGGTGCTATGTATTGACACTCGAGGAGTAGTAGGGGTCAGGGAAAAACCATTAGATTATTTGGTCCAGCATGCCTATAAGGGATATTGTGAAGCATATGTTGGTACAGAGGATATAAGATTAGTTCGATCATTGATTGTCAGAAGTGGCATGGGGTTTTCCTGGAACAGCGATATTTATAATTTAAATATATGCATATCTCGTACTGGTGATGATACTACACAGGCGTGCAACAAGGATAAGGCTAACCCTTATAGCACTGGACAAATAATTGGACAGCCTCAGTGGAAGCCATCAATGTCCAGTCCTTCTTTATACCCAATCTACGCTGATCTCCCTATTGACAAGATGACCAGTGATCATGATGATAGCAGTGCCTATGAGTTTCAGGCATCCAAAAATCATCTAGAGATTGGAGGTGGAACGATCCACCCTAAGAACACGGAGAGTGTGATAGAAACTATCATCTTTATGATGAACCAAGTCAAGTCGTTGCATGTGCATGACAATTCTTTTATCACCACCGTTATCCCTGAGCGCATATTGTCCATGAAAGAAAAATATATTAGTTGGGATCATTTGAAGCAGTGTCGCATAGAGAGATGCCCCGAGATGCACACAGTCTTCCCCACTAACTACAGTACGGCATGCTGCTTTGAAGAACTTGAAACCTTTTGGGCATCTGATCTCCTAATGGCCCATTGCATCTGGAGCAAAGGAGAGATGTACAACAGTACGGACAGTACATCCTTCGCAATGCTGCGGAGGATACACCTGCACTCCTGCCCGAGGCTCCAATTTATCCTCCCGCTATCATGGGCTAACCAAGGATCATATTTTCCCCAATTGGAGACCCTCCAAATCGTCCATTGTGGTGATCTCGAGCATGTATTCTTCGTGGAGCCAGAGCTTCTAAACAAAATAGCCACCGACCATCGAAAAGGCATACTAAAATTCCCAAAGCTGAAGCACATCTATCTGCATGATCTCACAAGCCTGCATCATATTTGTGAGACCAAGATGTATACACCCGAGCTCGAGATGATCAAGGTCAGGGGATGCTGGGGCCTCAAGCGCCTCCCGGCTATCGGCATTGGCAACCGCCGCCACGCCGTTGTGCACTGTGAGAAAGACTGGTGGGAGAGCCTAGAGTGGGACGGGCAGGACCCATCCCTCTACGACGTGTACCACACCTCCCGGTACTACAAGAAGCCCTTGCCAAGAGTCTCGGTTCTCCGGTGAACCGATCGTGCTACTCAGGTATAAATATATGCATGCTTTCTGAATTTTAAGACAATTAATCTCCCAATGCATGTACTGACCCAACTCCTCTCGATCTTCTGCTGATTTGCTCGTTTTGTCATCAGTGATCCATCCAGCTACCAATACTCCGTGGCATTTTCATTTGCATTTGCAGCCTGTGTAGATCCGGTGGCGGTATGACAAGGACCAGCGAGTTTCTTCTTCTATTGCTTCCGTTGCTACAGTGGATCAAGTGTTGATTTTTCTTGCAAATAAATTGGTGTCTGATGCTGCGAGCATCCATCAATCTAGTGTGCGTGATATTATGCCGAATATGTGTATTTCCCTTGTGAAACTATTGTACCATCTATTTGGTTTGGTTTGTGGTTGTCTGTGTGCTAGCTTGAAATAAGCGTCAGCTATGCTTGTGGTGTGTGTAGCTCTCAAGCATAGGACATAACCCCATGGTGTGAAGGTGTTGCATGCTTGCAAAAGACTTGGATACAGAGTTTGTGTGTGATTGATATGCAGCAACATGCTGATGATGCTGCCTTAAAATTATGTGATTGATTTGCATGAATTCTCATGTTTATCTTGACATGTATTGAAGGTTACCACTTTGTGACCAGAGTAAAAGAAAGCAAGCGAGCGAGCAACACTAATGCACGACATGATACCCATTCAGCTCACGGGTGTTCCATGCATAAATATTTGTTGGATTCATGCATTGATCGACATTGCATACCTATTTATTTTTTTGGCAGTAACGTTAATAATCCCTCTGTCTAGAAATAAAAGACATGGTTTGATGCACAGTCATCAAAATTATGCTTTGGTTATTAATTTCTTTACCGTATACCGTTTGTAATAACAAAATTATAACCATTAGAAAATACTTTCAAATAGAAATTCAATGATGTTATTTGTGCATCACAAAATCTGTATAATGTTGACAAATTATTGGTCAAAATTTAGAAGTTTTGGACGGAGATAGTACTAGTATGATATGTTGGCATCAACTGACAATAATCTTCCTGCCTGTAGAGGACCATCCAATAGCCTTCTTTCATCGAAGCTATAATAGCTTGAAATGTTGTTCTGCCAATCCTTTTCTTTTCATTTATGTTTGGCCTCGAGGGAAAATGGACCACACCAATCCATCACACACGAATCAATTATGTTTGGCAACCAGGGGCGATTAACCATACGAAGGGCTCATTTGGGAGCTGCGGCAGATACTCCTTGGGATAAATATCCCTGGAGAAAATTTGAACCATAAGGGAGGTAACATCGTGGACTACAGCTGGGCCATCCATGCTTCCAACTATTGGGTTTGCGATGGGATAATGCAAGCAGGGCAGGATAGCAACGAGGAAGATGAAGCATGGGATGTTGCCACTGCTCTCCATCAACAGCTGCGATTGGAGGACTACTCTTCTAATAGGCTGCCCCCTTTTTATGACGATGAACTAACAGGCACTTCAACAAGATGGGTTTTTGCCACCAACTTAACTACCGTGTCTCCAGAGTCAACATCCTTTTTTCTTGCAACCAAAATTGAACCAGATACTCCAGCACCATCACTACCTGATGGCATGTTTCATCAATCGGACAATCTTCGGGTGCTCAAATTACACCACTGTACCTTCAATTTCAATTCACCTCCCTTCAACTCTTGCCGCAACCTAAGGTTTCTTGGATTAGACCACTGCAATGATCAACAACGTGAAGAAAACAAGAACCAAGAGAAACCGCCGATGGAATTCTTTGGGAGCCTATGGGTTCTACACATATGCTCCATGGATTGGGAGCTGACTTTATCTCAAGGCATAATAGATAAAATGGCTACAAACATTAGAGAAATACATATAAAACGTGGACGTGTTTGGGCCAATAATCTTACGTGGCGACAATTACAGAACCTTCGGAAGCTTCGGCTAACTGAACCAACATGCCCTTTCGAGATAACCGATAGTGATGAAGTCACAAATATTAGTAAGAGGTTAGAGCTCCTTGACATATCTTGGAATGGCACAATGCAAGTTTTTCCAAACATATCGGGGAAAAGTAGTTCTAAGACCATAGTTCTTGATGGTTGTACTGATTTAAATTATGTTTTCTTGAAGGGATCACTCGATTTTGATGCAAGATCAGGAGTGGACCTCAACAAGGAGCCTATAATCTCCCGTATCTCCTTGGTTGGGTGTGCAAAACTAGTAACCTTGAGATTGTGTGGATCGCTACCGAACCTTGAGGAGCTGGACCTCTCAGGTACATCAATCAAAACACTTGACCTTACAGATGAGGTGGTTTTGGTCCCAAGTCTCCAAAAAATCATTTTGTTAGGGTGTAAGCAACTTCGTTCGATACTATGGCCAGAAGAGGGAATGCCCCAACTTAGGGTGCTATGTATTGACACTCGAGGAGTAGTAGGGGTCAGGGAAAAACCATTAGATTATTTGGTCCAGCATGCCTATAAGGGATATTGTGAAGCATATGTTGGTACAGAGGATATAAGATTAGTTCGATCATTGATTGTCAGAAGTGGCATGGGGTTTTCCTGGAACAGCGATATTTATAATTTAAATATATGCATATCTCGTACTGGTGATGATACTACACAGGCGTGCAACAAGGATAAGGCTAACCCTTATAGCACTGGACAAATAATTGGACAGCCTCAGTGGAAGCCATCAATGTCCAGTCCTTCTTTATACCCAATCTACGCTGATCTCCCTATTGACAAGATGACCAGTGATCATGATGATAGCAGTGCCTATGAGTTTCAGGCATCCAAAAATCATCTAGAGATTGGAGGTGGAACGATCCACCCTAAGAACACGGAGAGTGTGATAGAAACTATCATCTTTATGATGAACCAAGTCAAGTCGTTGCATGTGCATGACAATTCTTTTATCACCACCGTTATCCCTGAGCGCATATTGTCCATGAAAGAAAAATATATTAGTTGGGATCATTTGAAGCAGTGTCGCATAGAGAGATGCCCCGAGATGCACACAGTCTTCCCCACTAACTACAGTACGGCATGCTGCTTTGAAGAACTTGAAACCTTTTGGGCATCTGATCTCCTAATGGCCCATTGCATCTGGAGCAAAGGAGAGATGTACAACAGTACGGACAGTACATCCTTCGCAATGCTGCGGAGGATACACCTGCACTCCTGCCCGAGGCTCCAATTTATCCTCCCACTGTCATGGGCTAACCAAGGATCATATTTGCCCCAACTGGAGACCCTCCAAATCGTCCATTGCGGTGATCTCGAGCATGTCTTCCCCGTGGAGCCAGAGCTTCTAAACAAAATAGCCACCGACCATCGAAGAGGCACACTAGAATTCCCAAAGCTAAAGCACATCTATCTGCATGATCTCACAAGCCTACATCATATTTGTGAGGCCAAGATGTATACACCCGAGCTTGAGATGATCAAGGTCAGGGGATGCTGGGGCCTCAGGCGCCTCCCGGCTATCGGCATTGGCAACCGCCGCCACGCCGTTGTGCACTGTGAGAAAGACTGGTGGGGGAACCTAGAGTGGGACGGGCAGGACCCATCCCTCTACGACGTGTGCCACACCTCCCGGTACTACAAGAAGCCCCTTCCAAGAGTCTCGGTTCTCCGATGAACCGACCGTGCTGTTCAGGTATAAATACATGCATGCTTAATTTCTGAATTTTAAGACAATTAATCTCCCTGTGTACTGACCCAACTCCTCTCGATCTTCTGCTGATTTTCTCGTTATGTCTTCAGCGATCCATCCAGCTACCAATACTCCGTGGCATTTTCATTTGCATTTGCAGCCTGTGTAGATCCGGTGGCGGTGTGACAAGGACCAGCAAATTGCTTCTTCTATTGGTTCCGTTGCTACAGTGGATCAATTGTTGATTTTTCTTGCAAATAAATTGGTGTAATGCTACGAGCATCCATCAATCTGGTGTGCGTGATATTATGCCAAATATGTGTATTTCCCTTGTGAAACTACTGTACCATCTATTTTGTTTGGTTTTGTGGTTGTCTGTGTGCTAGCTTGATATAAGCGTCAGCTATGCTTGTGGTGTGTGTAGCTCTGAAGCATAGGACATAACCCCATGGTGTGAAGGTGTTGCTTGCAAAAGACTTGGATACAGAGTTTGTCTGTGATTGATATGCAACAACATGCTGATGATGCTGCCTTAAAATTATGTGATTGATTTGCATGAATTCTCATTTTTATCTTAACATGTATCGGAGGTTACCACTTTATGACCAAAGTAAAAGAAAGCAAGCGAGCGAGCAACACTAATGACGACATGACACCCATTCAGCTCACGGGTGTTCCGTGCATAAATATTTGTTGGATTCATGCATTGATCGGCATTGCATACCTATTTATTTTTTAGACAGTAACGTTAATAATCCCTCTGTCTAGAAATAAAAGACATGGTTTGATGCACAGTCATCAAAATTATGCTTTGGTTCTTAATTTCTTTACCGTATATCGTTTGTAATAATAAAATTATGACCATTAGAAGATACATTCAAATAGAAATTCAATGATGTTATTTGTGCATTACAAAATATGTACAATGTTGACAAATTATTGGTCAAAATTTAAAAGTTTTGGACGGAGATAGTACTAGTATGATCTGTTGGCATCAACTGACAATAATCTTCCTGCCTGTAGAGGACCATCCAATAGCCTTCTTTCATCGAAGCTATAATAGCTTGAAACTTTGTGTAACACCCCGGTTCGTCGAGAACCCAGAATGCTACTAACTCTTCAAAATCAATAAAATTTCGACAGCATCTCCTTTGTTTATATGGACATCCACGATAGACAATTTAGCATATATACTCATATAATCAACTTCCAACATCAATATGTAATCAACGGTAATCTTAAACCCGCTCACGGGTCCAACTCAACAAAGCCCAATACCAAACCATCACAGCATTTAACAACGACAGCGAGGATAGTAAGTAAATGAACAAGCCAACCATCCAACAGATAGCAAAAACATAAATCTCCACAAGGCCTAAATCATATATGGTTCTCTAATTAGATTAGGTATAGATAGGTTAATTTGCTAAGTCCAGCTATTTGCTTAAGATATGAGTGTGCTTGTGCCAACAAGAGCTGTCCTACAACCCCCCGTGCATGTCGCCTTCAAAGATCACCTAAAAACCAAATAAAAGCAAGAGTGAGTATTCAACAATACTCAGCAAAATATATGTATAAACAGCGAGAACGACAAAACATCATTCATAAATCCGTACTCAAAATCACCTCCGATCCAAAACCCCAAACGATCCACTTTTCATCCATTCGATGCAATGCAATGCATATGCGTCTGTACTGTGAGCTCATACCGGTATAGCTAGGTGCGCATCCGTCGATGCCGCATCTTGCCCGTCCTTTTCAGGCGGGGACCAATTACTCCACTCCCGTGGAATGCCTACCAAGTAAGACTTCAGAGCACTCCGGACTAGTCACTTTGACTTTCTCACCGACCTCACCGGACTAGTCAGAAGTGACTTTCTCACCGACCTGTCTCATATGCACATGATGCAACATGCTCCTCTTTCATATAATCAACACATACTTCCATCGTATAACCATAAATGCCAAAATACTCAATTTAATCAGCAATTAGCCACTAAACTACTCATCGACTAATCAAGCTCAGGAACAAAACATAATATCAACATAGCTCAATACAAACAACTATCTGTTTAACATATACTTGCCTTTAACCACGAGGATCCGGACGAAGTGAAGATCGACACCGATCCACTCCCACACCTAACAAAGTGTCAAGTCTCAATACAATTACTCATTCAAAAACGCGGTAAAGAAAACTCTATGGCACCCACTCTCATCTCTCTCCCGCCCGCCCAACTCAATTAACAAATTCTAAGACCAACGTCCAATAAGACCTTCGAGTACAATTTCTGGACAGCATTACTAAAATCGCCATATCTCCCAAACCGCTTGTCCGATTTCAGCGCTCTTGTACTTGAAACGAAGCTAAGACATAGACGCACAATTTCTGTAAAATGACGAAGGTCTAACTCATGCTCCAAATAAGTCGAAACCTCGACCGAACCCGCTGCACACCATTGATCTACTACGACCGCATCCATTCAACCTAATCCTCTATTACCCACAATGTTTATTATCTAGGACATGGTAATATCAAGAGAATCTCATCTAATTTTGCTTTTCAATCTTGCAATAACAAGAATCAAAACCCTAGTTTCTCCACCTTGGCCATCCATAACAAGCGCTGCCCCTCTCCTTCCTCCTCTCTTCTAGCTAGCACAAATGCACAGACCCTTCTTCTTCTTCCCCATTACCTCCACATCACTGCCCAAGAGAAGATCGAATCGATGGTGGTTACCTTGTGCACAGAGCAACGACTTGGGCACGGCGACGGCGACGACGCGGCCACGAGGCGGCGAAGGCATGGCGGCACGGCCATGGCACGGCGTGGCGCTGAGAGGCGGCGACGCGGCCCTAGATGGCGGCGGAGAGACGGCGCGGCCACGGCACGCACGGCCACTGGGAGGCACGGCTCCTGGATGGTGGTGGCTCGGCGACGGCGCAATGGCGGCGGCTCGGCGGCGGCACGAAGACTGGAGGCGGCGGGGTTGAGAGAGAGGGCAGGGCGACGGTGGTTTGCCCTGGAGGAAAACCTACGGGTTCCACTCCCCTCTCCCTGCCTATTAATCCCTTTAAGTGGGATGGGCCAGGACAAGGCCCAACGGGCTATCACACTTTGTTCTGCCAATCCTTTTCTTTTCATTTATGTTTGGCCTCGAGGGAAAATGGACCACACCATCACACACGAACCAGGCAACCAGATGCGATTAACCATACGAAGGGCTCCTTGGGATAAAAATTCCCACGTTCCTCACCCAGCGATAAATATCCCTGCAGGGGAATTAGGTAGCCAAAGGGACGTGCGCTCTCCACCCAACGGGGATTAGGCAGCCAGAGGCCTACGCGCGTTGCTAATAAGCTGCTAAGAACCTGTGCTGTGCGCACTGCTAAGCAGTTCGAGAAGGCGATATATCACCCAAAAAATGCACCAAAAAATTTGAAAGCTAACGGATCTTAACATCTAAAAAATCTAAAAAAAAATACAATGTGCCGATCAATACTACTACTCTAATAAGCTATAGTGACAGTACAATATTCATTCACCAAAATAGTACATAAAAGCCACCACACTTGTTAGGACACTAATGAGAGGTCCACAAATAAATACTACATTAAAGGCACCAAATGGTTCCATAGCTTCTTGTCGTAATTGATATTGCACGAGAGCTTAAAACCCTGCACCACGAAGAAGGATGTAAAGAGCATGCTTTTCAAACATCAAAGGTGGTAAAGCTGTTTATCCCTGGTATAAACAAATATGTAGAGCGACAAAAAAAAAAACTTCTACAATTTTAGCAAAAAAAAAAAAAAAAAACCAAAGTATTGAGTAGATGCATTAAAAACTGCACAAATATTTGGAGAATGGAGAATTCAACAATCTAATATTTGGTCCTTATATTTCCAAACAAAGAAGAGCATCCAAAATCTCTAATGCAGTAAAAACAGGAAATGATCTCCCCAAATAAAATAAACTGCCACTACTGGAAATTGCATATACAATCCACTTGAAGATCTGCACATAAGTTGGTGCATTTACTTTATATACAATACTAGATATCCAACTCAAAGGCATTTTCTTGAAACTAATCAAGAATCCTAAGCATGTACACAGGAAGAAGCACAAGTACCATCTAACCAACAATTTATAACAAATGCGTCAAGCAGAAGCAACCATTATTTGCAGCACATGAAATCTTAGAATAAGCTTGAGATTTATGCAGCACAACATTAATGCATTTTTGTCAGCTATTTAGATTTTTTATCATATATATCCAGGCAATAGAGAAAATTAAATCTGCCAAAATAAATATATCAGAGCTCCACAAATGAACCAAATATGTAGGACAGTTAAAATGCAGGGCAGTTAAAACAGATGTTCTACATCACTGTTTTAGAGAAGAAAAAAAAAGGTGCTAGAATGGTGTACAAGTTGTTTATTTATGCAACAAACGCAAGACAAGCTGTTTTTCCTAATGGAAGAAAACCATATTTGATTTTATTTAGATGTAGATGTGATCATTCCTTTTATAGTAATGGAACAAAATGCTAAACTTGTTAATTAAGGGGACATATTCGTAGATGTAGATGTGTAAAGTTTGAAATTGGCAAAATACAAGAACTCATCAGTGTTTCAAGGCAGTGTAGGAAGAGAGGGGGTGTGAGAGGTAGTCGGAGCCATACCCTAGGCGACGGACAGATCACCGCAGAAGGGTCGACGGTGACCAAATTTGGACCTACCGCACTTGGTGTCCGTCCACTATTTATTTTTTTGGCAGTAACGTTAATAATCCCTCTGTCTAGAAATAAAAGACATGGTTTGATGCACAGTCATCAAAATTATGCTTTGGTTATTAATTTCTTTACCGTATACCGTTTGTAATAACAAAATTATAACCATTAGAAAATACTTTCAAATAGAAATTCAATGATGTTATTTGTGCATCACAAAATCTGTATAATGTTGACAAATTATTGGTCAAAATTTAGAAGTTTTGGACGGAGATAGTACTAGTATGATATGTTGGCATCAACTGACAATAATCTTCCTGCCTGTAGAGGACCATCCAATAGCCTTCTTTCATCGAAGCTATAATAGCTTGAAATGTTGTTCTGCCAATCCTTTTCTTTTCATTTATGTTTGGCCTCGAGGGAAAATGGACCACACCAATCCATCACACACGAATCAATTATGTTTGGCAACCAGGGGCGATTAACCATACGAAGGGCTCATTTGGGAGCTGCGGCAGATACTCCTTGGGATAAATATCCCTGGAGAAAAATTTATGATCCACATGGAACCCTGGGGATAAAAATTCCCACGTGCCTCACCCAGCCAGGGATTAGGTAGCCGAAGGGATGTGTGCTCTCCACCCACGGGGATTAAGAAGCCAGAGGCCTACGCGCGTTGCTAATAAGCTGCTAAGAACCTGTGCGCACTGCTCAACAGTTCGAGAAGGCGATATATCACCCAAAAAATTCACCAAAAAATTTGAAAGCTAATGGATCTTAACATCTAAAAAATCTAAAAAAAATACAATGTGCCGATCAATACTACTACTCCAATAAGCTATACTGACAGTACAATATTCATTCACCAAAATAGTACATAAAAAGCCACCACACTTGTTAGGACACTAATGAGAGGTCCATAAATAAATACTACATTAAAAGCACCAAATGGTTCCATAGCTTCTTCTCGTAATTGATATTGCACGAGAGCTTAAAACCATGCACCACGAAGAAGGATGTAAAGAGCATGCTTTTCAAACATCAAAGATGGTAAAGCTGTTTATCCCTGGTATAAACAAATATGTAGAGCGACAAAAAAAAAATAAACTTCTACCATTTTAACCAAAAAAAAAAGCAAACCAAAGTATTGAGTAGATGCATTAAAAACTGCACAAATATTTGGAGAATGGAGAATTCAACAATCTAATATTTGGTCCTTGTATTTCCAAACAAAGAAGAGCATCCAAAATCTCTACCAAAGTATTGAGTAGATGCATTAAAAACTGCACAAATTGGAGAATGGAGAATTCAACAATCTAATATTTGGTCCCTGTATTTCCAAACAAAGAATAGCATCCAAAATCTCTAGTGCAGTAAAAACGGGAAATGATCTCCCCAAATAAAAAAAAACTGCCACTACGGGAAATTGCATATACAAGCCCCACTTGAAGATCTGCACATAAGTTGGTGCATTTACTTTATATACAGTACTAGATATCCAACTCAAAGGCATTTTCTTGAAACTAATCAAGAATCCTAAGCAAGTACATAGGAAGAAACACAAGTACCATCTAAGCAACAGTTTATAAAAAATGCGTCAAGCAGAAGCAACCATTATTTGCAGCACATGAAATCTTAGAATAAGCTTGAGATTTATGCAGCACAACATTAATGCATTTTTGTCAGCTATTTAGATTTTTTATCATATATATCCAGGCAATAGAGAAAATTAAATCTGCCAAAATAAATATATAAGAGCTCCACAAATGAACCAAATATGTAGGATAGTTAAAATGCAGGACAGTTAAAACAGATGTTCTACATCACTGTTTTAGAGTAAAAAAAAGGTGCTAGAATGGTGTACAAGTTGTTTATTTATGCAACAAACGCAAGACAAGCTGTTTTTCCTAATGGAAGAAAACCATATTTGATTTTATTTAGATGTAGATGTGATCATTCCTTTTATAGTAATGGAACAAAATGCTAAACTTGTTAATTAAGGGGACATATTCGTAGATGTAGATGTGTAGAGTTTGAAATTGGCAAAATACAAGAACTCATCAGTGTTTGAAGGCAATGTAGGAAGAGAGGGGGTGTGAGAGGTAGTCGGAGCCATACCCTAGGCGACGGACAGATCACCGCAGAAGGGTCGACGGTGACCAAATTTGGACCTACCGCACTTGGTGTCCGTCCACCGGCTCCTAGGGATGAGAATGGCCCGGCCCGGCGTGGACCGGATCCGGACCACATGGCCCAAACACATCTAGCAGATCCATGCGCCGACCCTAAATCATATTTTGGATCCGATGCCGGACCAATGGATCCATCGGGTCAGACCATTTTTGCTTATTGCATATTGCATTGATATGAAATACAAGAACTGGAATACAACCCGACTCCCTTCTCATTTCCCTCTGTAAACCTATATAGAACCTTTCTGGACCAAGGTTTTGGAGTCTTTATATTTTACTCCTTGATGAAAGCATGTTTCTAACTCAAATTTAACAGAAAACAATGCATGTATTAAGGACTTGATGGATCTTAATACCTTGTATTATTAAGGTGTACCATTGAAACATTATAATATAAAAGGGAAATCAGAAGTGTTGATTAAAAAAATATGGTTACTTATGATGTATTTTTTGGTTATTTTCAGCGGTGTAGCTACACCCTGGTGTACCATAGAGCACTCGTATATATAGAAAAAACCGCTATTCGTATATGTATTTTTTGTATTCTAATATAGACACTATTCGTATCCGATGCTATCCATATTTGGAAAAATGCTTACCGTATCCGCATTACTCGTATCCATATCCGATGTTTAGGTTTTGATTTGTACCTGGAATGAGATGAAAACACCAAAAAAGAACAATATCCAAACCTTTATCCGTATTCGGGAATATTTTAATCCATATTCGGAAATATCCTTATCTGTACATCCTCCAATCCTCCACCGCCACTGACCTCACCTAGCCTAATCTCAGGACTGTTTCGTTGATCCGCCCATCGTCACCAGCCCGACCACTTTCAACCGAGCCCGCGACTCCGGCGGCTGCGCTGCCGCTTCCCCCATCAACCCAACCCACCGCCAGGTCATCGCTTCCCCAGCTTCCCTCTAATCCCGAGGGCCATAGGAAATCCCACCCCAAACCCCCAAACCTAACCCTAACCCGGCGGCTCCGATGGCACAGCTGAGATTGGCAGGCACAATTAAGCTCTCCCCCTTCCTCCTTTCTCATCTCCATAACTCTTGTATCTACAACTCCTGCATGTCAAGTCGGTCAAAGGAAGACACGAAAGAAAACGTACAGCCGGCATTCAAACAGACTCCGGTTCGGCCATCAACGCACACCCGGCATTCAAACAGACTCCCAGGCTGTATACGAACTCCGTTTTGGACGTTCTTGGTATCCACGGAGAAGCCGATGACGAGATCTTTCCAACGGATCCGGCCTCACCTCTGAATTCCTTCGGAGTCTTTCCATATAGTCTTACTTGTAATACAAGAATACAATGTATCTAGACACATGTATTGTAGCAACAGTAGGTCGGTTATTGTAGCACACTGTAGCAAGCCGACCTAAATGCCCTATAAATAGATAGCCACGCCTCATTTGTAACTTTGGTTTTGTTTAGTTTATGTTTAGCCTTTGCTACATACCGGTATTCACGCGTGTCGGTTCTAACCGACACGCGTGAATACCGGTATGTAGCAAAGGCTATAGTGTGCTACAATAACTGACCTACTGTTGCTACAGTACATGTGTCTAGATACATTGTATTCTTGTATTACAAGTAAGACTATATGGAAAGACTCCGAAGGAATTCAGAGGTGAGGCCGGATCCGTTGGAAAGATCTCGTCGTCGGCTTCTCCGTGGATACCAAGAACATCTAAAACGGAGTTCGTATGCAGCCTGGGAGTCTGTTTGAATGCCGGCTGCGCGTTGATGGCCGAACCGGAGTCTGTTTGATTGTCGGCTGTGCGTTTTCTTTCGTGTCTTCCTTTGACCGACTTGACATGCAGGAGTTGTAGATACAGGAGTTATGGAGATACACCTTTCTTTAATATACCATCACGTATGGGAGGCGGCCAAGGTGGCGGCCTAGTTGCTGGATGTGATGGTGCCATGTATACAAGCCGAAACGGTGGCCAATTGTGTGATCGACCGTGTGATCTATATGGCCAAGATGAAGGTTGATGAAGTAATGATGATGAATTAGCCGTGGTCATATCCGTGCCGAACATGGTCTCATCATTGACGGTGACCAAATTTGGACCTGCCGCACTTGGTGTCCGTCCACCGGCTCCTAGGGATGAGAATGGTCTGGCCCCGGCGTGGACCGGATCCGGACCACATGGCCCAAACACATCTAGCAGATCCATGTGCCGACCCTAAATCATATTTTGGATCTGATGCCGAACCAATGGATCCATCGGGTCAGACCATTTTTGCTTATTGCATATTGCATTGATATGAAATACAAGAACTAGAATACAACCCGACACCCTTCTCATTTCCCTCTGTAAACCTATATAGAACCTTTTTGGACCAAGGTTTTGGAGTCTTTATATTTTACTCCTTGATGAAAGCATGTTTCTAACTCAAATTTAACAGAAAACAATGCATGTATTAATGACTTGATGGATCTTAATACCTTGTATTATTAAGGTGTACCATTGAAACATTGTAATATAAAAGGAAAATCAGAAGTGTTGATTAAAAAAATATGGTTGCTTATGATGTATTTTATCACTAGCATAGAAAGAGTAATATAAGACGCACATTTTAAGACGGTTTTGACCTACCGAACCCAAAAATGTCTTTTAAGGTGATGAGCACCCACACAGGTCGAGAATAAGAGACGATTTAACTATAACCGTCTTATATGTTACTCCCTCCGTTTTTTTTATAGGGCGTATTTTGTTTCGTTAGGACAAAGGTTTGACCAACAATTACTCCATTAATATGTCATTTATGTGACACAAAATCATACTCATATGTAAATACTTTTGAATACAAATCTACCAATATCAATCTGTTTGACGAGGAAATTTTTTTTTGATGGCGTCGATCGGCCCGCAATCCTGCAATTATTTGGCCCGGAATCAAGCCAGTCCAATTTTGGCCCATAATCACAAAACCCTAATTGCCAGCTATAAAAGGGAGTTTAACCCTAATCATCCAAGAGGAGGGGAAAAAACTACAGTAGCCGGCGGCTGGTAAAAAAAAAAAAGGAATACAGGGGGAGGCGGCGGCCGGCGCGCCGCCCCTCCCCATCTTTCTCCACGCTTGGTTCTCTCTCTCTCTCTCTCTCTCTCTCTCTCTGTGCACAGGTACCAGGGGCGACCGGCGCGCTGCCCCCGTCTCCTCCTCGCAGCCGAGGTGGCCGGCGGCGCCTCCGCCCCCTCTTCTTCGTCCACGCGGCCAGCGGCGGCGACGCGCCGCCCCCTTCCTCTTCTCCGGCCCGGCGCGGCAGCACGCCAAGCGGGACGGCAGCGGCGCCGCCCCTCTCCTCTGCTCGCTCCCAGCGCGCCCGGCGCTACCCCCTTCCTCTCCTCCACGCGCCCTGCATCGTCCGCGCTCGGCGCCGCCCGACGCCGGCCTCCACCACCAGACGCCGCCCCGGCGCCGTCCCGTCCTCCACGCCCGGCGCCGCCTTCGCCCCGGCCCAGATCCAGCGCCGCCCCGGCCCTCCACTGCCGGCGCCGCCTCGTCTGTGCCCGGCCTCCACCGCGTCTCCTTCGAGCTCCACGTCGGCGCCCCGTCTTCCACACGCCGACCCGGCCGGCGCGCCGCCCCATCCAGGCCCCGATCTGCGCCGCCTCTGCCGCCCTGGTGCGCCACCCCGACGCCGACCCGGCCGGCGCGCCGCCTAGCCCCGGCCCCGATCTGTGCCGCTCCCGTCCTCCTCAACACCGCGCCCCAGCGTCCTCCACGGCCGGCGCGCCGCACCTCGGCCTCCAGATCGGCGCCGCCGTCCTCGTCACCGTCCACCGCCACGTCGACCTTCAGATCGACGCCGCCCAGGCCTCATCGTCGCCCAACAACGGCACGACACGGACCACGACACGATGAACGACACGGCACGGACCCGGCACGGACGATCCCTTCCTTCGGCACAGTGGCATCGATGCCTTCCACGACAGCAATCGGCAGCATGGCGGCGGCCATCTCTCGGTCGTGACCAATTTCCCCATCGGGCACGGCGGCGCGTCTGGTTCCCCTCCACGGCATGGCGCGGCACCCCCGTTCTCTTCTCCAATGGGGCCAACAGCGGCTCGGCTACCCACATGACGGCGGCACGCGGCTCCCACAGTACGGCCCTCGGCGCTCTTCCGCTCGACGCACGGCGCCGCCCCGATTTCTCCATGCGGCAGCTCGACGTGGCATACCTCTCCCTCGGCATGGCGGCGCGGTTATCCTACCCAAGATCCGGCCCCGGTCCCTCTTCTCCATCTTGGCCCGGAGGCGGCTCGGTGCGACCATTCCCCCTCGGCCCAGCGTGCAATGACAGCGACCATGGATGGCGGTCGACACGACGTCTTCCCCGATCTAGAGCAACATCTCCACGGTGGCATGTCCGGCGACGGCCTCGACGCATCCCCATCTCAGCCCGGCACACGACGGTGATGACGCACACCCCTTGCACACCTCCATGACTGGCTCGATGTGGCAGTTTGGCGGTGGCATTCTTAGTCCTCCACGGCATGCGAGGTCACAGCCGCGCGGTGGCCGAAGGCGTCCACCTTCCCCGGCACAGTGGATCGGCTTGGCGACGCTCGACCTTCTTCCTGAGTGGCAGCAGTGGCACCTCCACTGCGCCCTCCTTCCGGATCAAGATGGTGGCAGCAAACGACGTCGAAACCACTGGCGATGGTGGCGTAATCACATCCACGATGTACGACCCCGGTCTCCTCTCACGTGACCCGAGTCGGTCACGGGACGGCGTTATCCCTCGGCGGCACCCGACCTTCTTCCTCAGTGGCAGCAGTGGCACCTCCACTGCGCCCTCCTTCCGGATCAAGGCGATGACGAATATTCCATCAAGAAAATTACGGAGATCCCAGTTCCGCGATATCACCGACGTTCTCGGTACATGACGGCCGGTGCCTTATAAGGCACTACGCACATCTTCAAGCGAAGAAACCCAAGCGGGATTGATCATCACGTCGACAATGATAGAATACCGTTTCGTTCCGACGAACATGGTCCCGAAGGCGAACAAGACCCTGAAGGCCAATGGTATCGTGGAGATCCCAATTCCACGGTGCTGGTTAACTCTCCTGACGACGAACATCCCGTTAAGGAGATCTTCAACAACACCTTCCTTCAATGAGGAATATTCCATCAAGGGTATCGTGGAGATCCCAGTTCCACGGTATCACCAACACTCTTCCCGATGACGAACATTCCATCAACGGTATTGTGGAGATCCCAGTTCCACGGTATCACCAACACTCTTTCCGATGACGAACATTCCATCAACGGTATCGTGGAGATCCCAGTTCCACGGTGCCAACCAACTCTACGACGACGAACATTCCGTTAAGGAGATCTTCAACAACATCTTCCTTCGATGACGAACATCCCATCAAGGGTACCGTGGAGGTCCCAATTCCACGGTGCCAACCAACTCTCCTGATGATGAATATTCCATCAAGAGTACTATGGAGATCCCAATTCCTCAGTACCGATGACGACGCTCCTGACGAGAATATACCGTTAAGAAGAATCTCAACCCCAACTATATCAACTCCGGTGATCAAGACTCGTCAACGACAAGTCCAAAAGCCAACAAGCGGGAGCATCCCCGATGACGCAGCGAAGCCGTCAACTTCAACTCCAAGCTGAGTGCTAACCGTGCATTCCCCAAGATCAATCTACTCTAACGTGAAGCTTGACGAGGATAAGTTCAAGCGACACGGGCGGGCATAGCCAAATGTCAACGGCTGTGCTAGGCATTACATGGGCTCTGGTTATCCCATGTATTCTGTCGTCGCCACCTCAACTCCATCCACCAACATGCACGGTGAACCACGAAGCAATGAGAAGAAGAAGATAGCCCCAGCAGCTTAATCGGAGGTGTTCCGCGAGCTGGCTTGCGGATGTAATTAACCGGGTGTCCTTCCGAGGTCTCGGGATCCAGAACCTGACGATCACCTGGAAAAGAAGTCTAGCCTACCAGGCTACAGATGTCTAGCCAACCTGACTACGGAGCGCAATATCAACAAGGGGTTGTACTTCATTGTGACGATGAAATATAAACATCCTTGTCCCCTTTTCTTTTGTGTATTTTTGATAAATACACTGGCACGCCCGCAAACGCGTCCTCGCCGCGGAATTTGTGTGCGTCACACAATCTTGTGTCATAAAAGTTATGTATTAATGAAGTAATTGTTGGTCAAACCTTTGTCCTAACGAAACAAAATACGCCCTATAAAAAAAACAGAGGGAGTAGTTGCTTTAGAGACGGTTTCATTCTAACTGTCTTATATGTCAATTGCATTAGATACTTTTTCTAATTACAAACGTCGAGGTATGAGAAAAAGAGTCACTTTTATAATAAGAAGCGTCTTTTATAAATATGTATTATACGACGTTTTGTTATATACAATCGTATGTTTTGTTTGACGACAGTTGGATGGTACATACCATCATATAAAGATATGTATTTGCGACGGTTCGTAATCGACATGCGTCTATTTTGATTATAGATGCTGAGCTGGCCAGTCAATTGTTCCAGCTTCCCCATCGCCCCAGCAGTGAAACCGATCACGTGAGTCTCTAGCAGTTTTGCCCTGCCCATGTTCTTCTCCAAGCTCCAGCCGCCGCCTCACCTTGCTCCTCTCACTGGCACTCGCCTTCTAGCCTCCAGAGCCGACTCGGCTGTCCCCCAGTCGTCGCCGCCTCTTCCCAGTGCCACTGCCCTGCCAGCGCCATCGCTTCCAGCAAGTCGCCGTCGTCCTTACCGGTCGCCGCCGTCACCCTCAGCATCTAGAGCCGCGGCCTCCCTCCATCGAGCGCCGCCTCCCTCTGTCCACTACCGCCCTCAACCGCCTCCTCCCAACTGTTGCCGGCGCCACCATAGCCCTAGGGCGCTCAACCTTTTTTTGGGTGGAGGTAAAGAGAGGAGTGGAGGAGGAAGGGGAGAAAAGCTAGGGTTTGAATCTCCACCTTTGGGTAATGAACCAAGCATCCTCTCCCTGCAATTAGCCATTATTCAAGTTGTTTAGGTTAAGTATGGAAGGGATTTGGGCGACCGCCGCGCACCCCTTCGCTAAGTATTGCCTCTTCCTCGAGCGCCCGACACCGCCCCTCCACCGAGCTTCCCTCTGAGTTTCGGTACAAGCCTAATTCAGTTTATGATTATTCGTGTTTGAATGTCTGATAAGATAAAGCTGATCATACAACATACATTTCTAGAAGCATATCAGATGATTTATACTAAGCTCTGTTTCTGAATATGTGTGCTCAACTTGTTGCAGTTGCTCCATCCAATTTATTAATCAAAGCTTTTAGGCCAATATGACCATGCATAAACAACGTGGAAATTTAAACTTCCCCTATCTCTGTTCTTTTTAACCTCGCTATGATGGATTTCAGAAGCTGTTTTAGTCCTACAATGATCTCTGCAACTCTTCCAATTTCTCTGAGAACTGCTCTGCTACTTAACTGTGTTGTGTTTGTGTGATAGAGTCAAACTGTTTAAGAATTACAATTTTTCTATGATGCAAACTACATTCCGGCCTCTATTTGAACACTTACCATATATGTTTACCATGTTCAGAATTATTTTTCCTTACAGGAATACCATGTTCACAATTCCATTTGCTGAATTCAGATTCAGATTTCTCTATACGAAAATAAATCATACAGTGCCACACTGCTGTTATTCTTGGTCAATTCTATGTTTCCCTCTCCTCCTTTTACTCTGTACGCTGTTCTTTACCTGGCTCCTAGTGTCAGTCCTCCAAACTGAAGCAGCTGCCAAGTGCCAACATCCAGACAACACAATAGTCAGTATATAGAACTTTGATTTCTTTACCTGCTAGGCTGCTACATACCTCTGTCAAATATTTTTTGCATATTGCCGTCGAGCATCGATCAATCTACCAATCCAAGTCTAATTCTTTCTCCCTATATATAGTGGAAGTTGGCTGACTTTGGACTTTACAATGGCAACAATGGGATTATTTGTAATGGAGTGTTTTGTGTTCTTCCGAGTGAGGTAAGTATTTGACATAGTCACATAAGGATCATTTGATGGTTTGCTTTGAGAAGTACAATCAATTTGCTATTTTGAACTACAAATTAGTTTCTTTAATAGTATTTTGGAAAGTGTGAATTGGAAGGAGAATGCTCGTCTTTAAAACTAATACTATCTGGTGCCTTTTCGGTGTAACCTATATAATTGATTATAATAGAACCCTTAAGCATATTGATCTAAACTAGCATCCTTCATTTTAAATATTGCTCTATCAAATTGACACATTATGGTTTTTCCCTGCCTGAAAAATTGTGAATGAATAGCAGCTCTTCATTATTTCAAGTAGGGAGTATAATAGAATAGATTTGAACTTGATCAAAAGTAGACAATATTGCTAAACTAGCTCAAATTGGAGAAACGTTTTTGCTGCTTAATCTTTTCACAAGCATTTTTTTATTGTTTGCCGTCATGTGAAGTTTGAGAGCCACATCAATAATCCACTGGTCCCCTTTGTTAATCTTTACTGTTTCAACCAGTGTTATCCATTTAAATATTTTAATATGACACTATTGGAACACATATTACACTATTGACTCCATGGCCAATCCCTTGGAAAACAACTAAAGTCTTGTGCCGTTCTTTGATAGGTTTTCTATTTCTACTCATTAGTTCACCCTAAAAAATATTTTTCTTAAATTTTATTCATTGCATTAAAACATTATTTCATTTTGTAGTGCTTTCTTGACTTCTGTTGAACGCAAAAGGCAGCACAATGATGCTCTTGGTGGTGGCGTCTCACGGAAGATCTTCAATGTAATTATAAAATAACATTAGATTCTAAATAGAACAATTTTTCATTTGGATGTTTTTGCCGATTACTCACTATTTTCAGGCACATCATACTCAGCGATTTGGTGAAAATCTTTGTGGACAGTACGTCATGCGTCATATGCTTTCCTTCACAGAACAGCCTAGATTGATGCTTGATCGATATCCTGATCAACATGACTTTTCTTAGGGTCACATTGAGTTCGCCACTAGTCCTATTCTGCCTGAGGATATAACAAACGTGCAAGAGCGCCTCCTCGAGTTCTTCATGACGGAGGTGGTCGACATTGCTGGGTCTTGTAGAGTTAATGGGGCTATATACAACTAGAGCTTTTTGGTACGTATTGCACATACAAAGCTCATTTTTTGATAGGTGTGATTATACAATAGTTGTTATACCTCAATCTGACCAAACTTTGTTTCTTCCTTAACCTGACTGTTTGTCATATGACAACATAATGCTATGTTTATAAATAGAACTTGCGTTTTATACTTGCCTGAAGATCAAATGCTCAACCAATCAACCAACTAATTCAGTATAAAATTGAACTTGTCTATCATAAATATATGTATAGAGACGCCGGGCAACACACAACATGTATACCCTCTTGAACTTTCATGTAGGGATCATTTTTTTCAGAGACATGCATGCTTGTAAAAAATCATCTAGCAGGGAGCTAGCTAGAATATATGTACGCATGTTGAGCTAGCTAAAATATATGTACGCATGTTGATGCACGCACGTTGTAATATATTTCATAGTTTATCTTTCAGCAATATAAAAGATATGACGATCTTATCTGTGTATATATTTAGATGCCTACTTTTCTGATTTTATTTTTTTTCAAACTTGCAGCCATGTCAACATTGCTCAAGAATACAATTTGAAAACATATGGGCATTTCAAAGGTCGTTTGGCTAGATGGATGGATGATGTTGCTATCACAAAGAAAAATCATGTTGTCTATCACTGTGTATTTACATGTTATCTTTTGGCATCACTATTTTACTAAATTTATATTTGTACTTTTTGATGTTACGATCATGCTTATCAAGGAGTCATGTACTTGTTTGTATGGATGATACATTTTTTATAATTAAAGTATTATTCGGTCATTCTGCCCACGTATGGTAATACATGTGAGATGGTTTATATGTATAAAAGTGTTTTATATGGTACGACATATAAGATGGTTACACACACTAAGTGTCGCTTATTAAACACTATAAGAGACGGTTAAAGGTACACAAGTGTCTTATATGGTAGGATATATAAGATGGTTACAAACAAAACGTCGTTTATAAAACACTATAAGAGACGGTTATAGGCACGCAACCGTCGTATACGATAGGATATATAAGATGGTTGTACATAAAAAACGTCGTAAAACATACTCATATGAGACGCTTTACAAACGTCTCATATGAATCTCTTTTGCGACACCAGTCATATAAGTCATTTCAAAACCGTCTTAAATGATTAAAAAAAACCGTCTCAAAAGTGCATTTTATGGTCATTTTCAGCGGTGTAGCTACACCCTGGTGTACCATAGAGCACTCGTATATATAGAAAAAACCACTATTCGTATCTGTATTATTTGTATTCGAATATAGACACTATTCGTATCCGATGCTATCCATATTTGGAAAAATGCTTACCGTATCAGCATTATTTGTATCCGTATACAATGTTTAGGTTTTGATTTGTACCTGGAATGAGATGCAAACACCAAAAAAGAACAATGTCCAAACCTTTATCCGTATTCGGGAATATTTTAATCCATATTCGGAAATATCCTTATCTGTACATCCTCCAATCCTCCACCGCCACTGACCTCACCTAGCCTAATCTCAGGACTGTTTCGTTGATCCGCCCATCGTCACCAGCCCGACCACTTTCAACCGAGCCCGCGACTCCGGCGGCTGCGCTGCCGCTTCCCCCATCAACCCAACCCACCGCCAGGTCGTCGCTTCCCCAGTTTCCCTCTAATCCCGAGGGCCATAGGAAATCTCACCCTAAACCCCCAAACCTAACCCTAACCTGGCGGCTCCGATGGCACAGCTGAGATTGGCAGGCACAATTAAGCTCTCCCCCTTCCTCGTTCCTCGTTCCTTCCCCTGCTCCTCTTCTTTCTTCTTCCCACTCATGGTTTTTTGTCTTATGGCTATACGACCGGACGGTATACCGTTGACAAGTAATCATGGACATATAAAAATTTGCATAGTTTTAATTTGTAGGCCAGGACGGTGTACTTCGTTGTCCTTTGGATTAATGGAATGTGGGGGTAACCCCTTATGCAAAAAAAAATGATTACACGATGTAAACATACAGGCCTGGCTGGAGGACATTAACATGTCAAAGCTTGGGTTAATCTGTACCTGGGGCGATGGTTTGTTGGTAAGGAAGGGGTATTAACCATCAAAAATATATAATATATTACCGGGGTGTAGCTACACTATTAAAAATATATAATTATATAATATATAACTATAATATATAATATATAACTATATTACCGGGGTAGCTATACCGTCAAAAATAACTATATGACATAATATAAATAACTACAATTTTCTAGTAACATCATCCACCCCGATGCGCTCATACACGCCGACGAGCTCGGGTCCTCCGTGCCTATGAGCTCGCGTCCTCCGCCCTGGCGACCTCGCCGTCCTCTGTGACGGTGAGCTCGCATCCTCCGCACCGAACACCTCGCCGTCCTCCGTGCCAGTGACCTCACGTCCTCCGTGCTGGCGGGATCGCGTCCTCCGCCCCGGCGACCTCGCCGTCCTCCACGCCAGTGAGCTCGCGTCCTCCGCCCTGAACACCTCGCCGTCCTCCGCGCCGGCGACCTCGCGTCCTCCGTTCCAGCGGGATCGCGTCCTCCGCTCCGGCGACCTCGCCATCCTCTGCGCCGGCGAGCTCCACGACCTCCGCCCCGGCAACCTCGCATCCTCCGCCCCGGCGACCTCACCATGCTCAACCTCGCCGTCCTCCGTGCCGATGAGCTCCCCGACCTACGCCCCGACGACCTCGCCGTCCTCGGTGCCGACGAGCTCCGTGACCTACGCCCTGGCGCGCTCGCCGTCCTCTGCCCTGGCTCGCTTTACCAACACGGCGGCGACCACCGGCAACGTGACATCAGCGACGGCGTCCTCCGCCTTGGCTCCCTTCACCAACACGAGCGTCGCTCGACTACTTCGGCGCCATCGACGACGACTTTGCCAATGACACCCAAGTTCGATGCGTGCTCTAGGAATCCAACTCATGTTCTTGTAGTTCATGCAAGAACCGAGGTTTTTTCTCTCTGCAGGCGCTCGTGGACGCTTGGAATGTGGCATGCGCCACCGACAACCACACCTTCCTCAACGTCCCTGCTGGCCAGTCCTACCAGATCTGCCTGGTGACGCTCAAGGGGACCTGCATGGACGAGATCAAACTCTTTGTGCGTGTGCGGCTGCAGTTCTCAGCTTTCTTGCCTCCCCCACATGTTCATCGTCTTTCTTTCTTCCAATGTGTCATGGACCATTCGCTGAGCAGTGGATTGCCACTTGAATTTCTGGTTGTTTTTTGTTCAATCACAGATACCACCTATTTGTTATCAAACTAAAAAGATACTAAATGTGATCTGATAAAATATGTATATACTCCTATGTTAGTTTATCTATATACATGTTTCAATACAAGAGTGTATATTGAAACAGAAAATTTGTACATAAAAGGTTTTGTTACCGATTTCATATACATGTCGCGCATACACGTGACTAATAGAGTATATACCTGATTAATCAGGCGCGTATACATGAAATTATACACGCTCAAAATATTTGGTTATATATACTCTAAAAGGATTCAAAATTAAAAATATATCCATCCGTATGTAGTCATCTCAATCCAACGTGTAAATGAGATTTATTTAAGCAAGTAGCATGACGTGATTAAGAAATAAATTAATAGGAGATTAAGGAATCAATTAATTGCTACGTTCGAATTTCAAAGTATCCGCATGATATCCGATGAGCTTAACGGGTATCAGCATGCAAAACCGTTAATCAAATGATACTCTAGATGATAATGTATCAACGGTGGATCGCAATGGAGCCTAGGCTTCATGGAGCCTCGAACAGGCTTCCTCTATATATATAGAAACGCTATACTACACCGGGGTGTAGCTACACCATCAAAAATAACTATATAAAATAAATAACTATAATTTTTGCAACAAGTAACTATTATTTGGTACCATTAACGGTGTATTCGGTTGTCCTTTGGATTAATGGAATGTGGGGTAACCCCTTATGCAAAAAAAAATGATTACATGATGTAAACATACAGGCCTGGCAACATAGGAGGATATTAGCATGTCAAAGCTTGGGTTAATCTGTACCTGGGGTGATGGTTTGTTGGTAACAAAGGGGTATTAACCTGCAGGGCCGTGGGAATTTTGCCAGCATCGATCGGCATGCGCGGCGAGAGACGCATGCGGCAGCGCAAAGCCCATGATTGATATAATATAATATATCAAGCAATTTCTGCAGCAAGTAACTATCATTCGGTAACTACATAATATATAACTATATAACCGTCAAAAATATATAATTATATAATATATAACTATAATATATAATATATAACTATATGGGATGATACCTGTTTGTGATATCTGATAACTCCAATGATACCATGAAACTCGCCGATACCACCAACCTGATACCACCGATACTCAACGCCAAACCCGATACCTGTTTGTGATATCTAATACCCTTATGATACATTTTCTGATACCTCAATGATACCATGAAAATCGATGATACCACCAACCTGACACCATCAATACTCAACATCAGACATGATACCTGTTTGTGATATCTGATACCATTGTGATACCTTTTTCATATCTCAATGATACCATGAAACTCGACAATACCACGAACTTGATACGAACTTTTACTTAACACCAGACCTGTTACTTGTTTGTGACATCTGATACATTTTTCGATACCCTAGTAATATCATGAAACTCGGTGATACCACCAACCTGATACCACCGATAGTCGACACCAGACCTGTAACTGTTGTGATATCTGATTTCCTTATGATATCTTTCTGATACCTCAATGATACCATGAAATTCGACGATGTCACCAACCTGATACCACCGATGCTCGACACCAGACATGATACATGTTTGATATATCTAATACCCTTATGATATCTTTTCTATACCTGAATGATACCACCAACCTGATAACATTGATGCTTGACACCAGACACGATACATATTCTAATACCCTTATGATACCTCTTTGATACCATTATTTTTTTTATAAAATCTTTTGATACCATTATGATACTCTCATGATATGCATGTTGATATTGTGCTCTCATACCTGCTTGATGGTTTTTTTTCTTTGATACCTACTTGAATGGTTTATTCATGTGATACTTTGTGCTCCATACCTCATAACTAGACAGACCCTGATGCTGGACCCTATACTGACAAAATATTCATTGATACCTCTTCAATATCTTTAAGATACTTATCTGAATGGTTTATTATTCATGTATTGTGATACCCTATTGAAATTAGGTTATATTTTGTGCTGGTACTTTTATTGTGATACCTTCTTGACCGAGTTATTTATACAATACTTATATTAATTCCTCATGATGAAAAAATAAAATATAAATTTATAAAAAAATTTAGGAAGCCAAATCTCAGCCTCGGGTCAATTTAATTTTTTGTTTTATGTTTCATGGTGTTTGTATGATTTTTTTTAAAAAATAAATAAATTAGTTCAACAAGTGTACATGCGGTGGTTAATTGTTTCAACAGTTAACTGATGCATGTGATCCCGTTGCTCGCCCGCGCAGACGGTATAGGGCGCGCGGTCCAATTTTTCCTCCCAGCTCTTCGATCAATGTCTTGCTATCGCGGTACCCACGGGTACTCGATTTGATGGGTTCGGGTATGGGCGTGGATTTATACCCATGAAATGTTTCAGGTTCGAGTATGGTTTTTGGGTTTCGGGTTTGGGGTTATATTTTCATCCATGGATACCCATGGGTACTCGAAAAGAATAATAAAATTAAATATAATGTAACACGTCATCATGTGTTATCAATAAATAAGTATTGGTGAAAGGGTAAAGTATAAATATATTTTTATATGTTTAAAGTTAATGAAAGGTTAGAGTTGAGATTGATTAATGTCATATAGATTGTATTCAATATAGAGATATAGGCTTATTATATATTTCGGGTTCGGGTACCGCTCTGGTTCGGGTACCCATCGGGCTCGGGTATGGGCATGGTTTTATACCCATGAAAAATTTGGGTTCGGGTATAATTTTCGGGTTTCGAGTTCGGGTATGATGGGGATGTACCCAGAGGTACCCGACCCAATTGTCCTCCCTAGATTTTATGGATTTTTTACCAGACTTGAGACAAACATATAAAAAAGGCGAGCGCCAGGGGTCGGACGTCCACGGATGCGCATGGGCCGGACCAGCCTGGGCCGTTGGATTGCTGGCACCGCGCGCATCCGAGCGCAGCCGTGTGCCCGCGTTCCCCGCGTTCCAGGCGGAGTAGTTAGTCGGCAATTGATCATTTTTTCTATTAAACTTCTGATTTTTGTATAAAATTCAAATAGTGTTTAAAATGTGTGAAATAAATTTCATAATTCTTCTAAAATCGAGAGCAACCCATTTTAAATACTTTTTAATTTTTTTGATTTTTTGATTTTTTTGATTTTTTTTTATGTGAACCTATGAGAAGGCACTTATGAAACTTACACCTTTATTAGTGAAACTTGGCCGTGTGCTGATGAAACTTGTCCGTATTCTGATGAAACTTGGATGAAACTTCGATGTAACCTGATGAAACTTGGATGAAACCTGTTGAAACTTAATGAAACTTGGATTGACCTGATGAAACTTGAAGAAACTTGGATGAAACCTGTTAAAACTTGATGAAACTTGACAGTTCGGCAAAGTTTAACCCAAGTTTTAGTAGGCGAAACCCAAGTTTCATCAGGTAAGTTTATGGATTTATATGGCAACATACATCTTCTGCCTTGTTGAAAATGAGCCAATCTATAAAAAGGTTGAAGAATTATGAGTTTGATGCTAAAACTGCAAAATAAGGCCAAAAAGGGCCCTGCATGTCTCACCAATTCTCCTCGATGAGATAGTTTGGATGACCAAGATATTCATTTTCAGTGTCATGCTGGATGGTATCGATAAAGGCTTGAGACATGGAATTTTATAAAAATAATAAAAAATGATTGAAACAAATCCGGGAAATGCGTTTCCCTTCAAATTTTTGTGAAAAAGTTCAAAATGTTTGAGAATTGTTGTTGGCAAGGTGCAGACTTTCTGTGATGAAATCTTTCTCTCTAGCCCTAGTTTGCATTTCTTGATTCCAAAGGAAGTTTGAGCATATTTTGGTACTCCTAGTTACAGTTTTCCTAACTTATGCTCTTGGGTTAATGATTATTTAAATTTCACAAGTTAATAGTGGCTAATATTGATCTCTGTGAGAATTTAACCTATATTTGGCTCAAATTTGAAATCTGGTGATCATTATGGCGTTCGTAATTGGTGTAACCTCCAAAGCTCCTGTGAGTAAGTGTTCGAGGCGTGTTCTCTCTTTTTGGTTGTGTTTGCGCACATCATTTCCCTTTCAAAGGTCTCTTGTTCTTTTAGCTCAAAATGCCCAAAATTTGGTCCTTTGTATATCTCTTCAATTTCAAGATACCTGAAATAAACTCTTCAATTTTTGGAGCCTGCTGAGTGGAGAAATCATCTTCTGTAGCAGAGTTGTCTCTGGCCGAGAGAAAATGCCCCAGTCCGGACTGTTCGGGCAGTGAGGCCGGACTGTTTGGCCCTTCCAGTTGAGCAATCGACGTATTTGGGCCACCTGGGCCGAGTCTGGACTGTCCGGGCTACTCAGCCGGACTATCCGGCCCTCCAAGCTGCTCGACGCCTCTTGTGCCTATCCGGGCTGTTCCCTGCGCTGTGGGCCGGTATGTCCGGCCGTGTGGTCCGGACTATCCGGACGCCGTTGTGCGCCTTCTGTCCTGAGCCTGCACTCTTCTTCACTTGCTGTATTTCCTTCCCTTCTTCCTCCTTTTGTTTCTTTCCTTCTCCAACCCGTGGCTCTCTTCCCTCTCACTCTCCCTCTTCTCCAACTCTTCTCCCACCTCGATCTCCTCTATCACGGCGTTGTAGCTCGATTCCTCCAGTGATTTGCAATCCCCCGAGGTCCCCTTCAACCTCCTCTTGTTGGTTTTTCTAAGGGAGGGCCTCGTTTGGCTGGATTAAGGTGATGGATGCTTGTGCCACCATGGCTTGGTTTTCGCATTTTAGCTCCATTTTCTCTGTCTAAACCTTGCGGGGTTTGTCTCCTAGGCGTGGTGAGTCACCTTGTGGCTTAGTTCCATCTATTCCACTGATTTATCTTCGCAAACCATGCCCGGTCATATGCGCTGCCTAGTTGGTACTTGTTTCAAGATGGTGGTTGTGTGTGGCATGCTTGTGGTGCAGGTGTGCTATTGCAAGGAGGTTTTGGGGCTGCTTGTATCATCTTTATTCTAAAGTGCTCTTGTTTCTTGTGATTGAGCTATATTGTGGAATTATGGTTTGTACAAAGCACTCCAAAAGGAAAGTAGTCGGCAGCTCTAGCTATGGAACCAGTGATCCGCATCGGTGTTCTGGGGATAATGTGAAAACTGGGGCTAACCATGGAAAGCAGCCGGTGAGGAAAAATCTCTCCACATATGTTTATCAGGAAGACGACTTTGAGTAGTCTGATTATGAGATGGATGTGGACTATGAGGAAGAAGATGACGATGATGTCTCCGAGGAGAATGAAGACTATGAGAGCGCTGAGGAAGAGAAAACTGAGTATGCTCGACCTGTTGCCCCAAGGGGGTATGCATGCTCTTTTGCTGATTATCGCACAGTATCTCGTGACCTAACTAAGTAGGTAGATAAGTACATCCGTCAATTGCGCAGGCCACAACTCTCTAAGTGGTTTCCTCGCCCTCCTGAGCTCACTGGTGATACTTTTAAACATCAAGTGCACAAGGATCTTTATCTGGGTTTTCTTTCCAAGGTCTCAGTGTTCACACCTCAGTTTGTCTAGTGGAACCGTGTTGCTAAGGCCACTAATTATAATGATATCATGGAGGGCAGTGCAGTTACTCCTGGATTGGTTGAACTTCTGTCTGCTTCCTTTAATTTTCATCCTCGAGTGATCATGGAAGTATATGCAACAATGTGGATTACTAAAGATCACACCAAGTTGACATTCTCTTTTGGTGGCTCTTAGTATTCTTTTCACCAAGGTGATATAGCAACTATGTTTCATCTCCAATGTGCAGGTGTGTGTGTGTATTCACAGTGAGGAGTTCCATGGGAGATGGGCTACTGAGGACATTTTTCCAGCTGACAACCTTATTGCTTATATGTTCAAGAACACTGATGACCCTGAATTCAGTACCAACAAAACCTATTTTCTCCAAGACAATCCCTCGGTACTTGAGAAAATACTCAGGAGGTCCTTAATCAGTAGGAAAGGATACCGTGATAGATTTTTGCCTATCGTCAAGTGGACATGCCACTATATTCTCAATAAGGTTCAGATAAATTTGCCGAACTTGCTGGTTGGTGAGATGGAGGAGGGCATCATGAGAGGGTTTCACAAGGAGTTGCTGCTTGGACATATTTTGTGCTACTATCTTGCTCAGAAGCAGATTGTCTCAGACACAGTGTTCACTCATCAGATGACTCAGTATCAAATGGCTATCCCCAAGCAAGGAAGCAAGCGAAAGGCTCAGCATCGACAGGGTGATCACACTTCTACCTCCGCACATGGTGATTTTACAGTTCCGTCGGAACCTCCAGTTGTGCCTCCACCGCCTCGTGAGTGGCCTGATTTCTCTAGATTCATGTATCGATTTGACAATTTTGCTGCTGATCAGACTGCCAGACATAGCTCCTATGTTTCTTGGCACAATGAGGCAAATGAGAGGCACGGAGAGTACATGCAGTGGCACAATCAGGCAACTAACTGTCATAACAATGCAGTGGATTGGCAAGGCAATGTGTCATCTCAGCTGGCTGATTTGCAAAATCAAAAAATTGCTCACATTCAGCGCATTGATGATCTTTATGGTGGTGTTCAGATTTTGAGTGAGCAACTTTTTGGGATGGCTCTTGATCCTAACCAGTATCCTTCTCAGGCTAAGGTGTATAATCTATGGATCCTTCTGACTTTCCTACATCAGCTGGGGCATCTTCATCTCATATTGATCAGGGCACGTTCTCTGCAGCTTCCCCACCTCCTGCATCTAGCGCACCTTCCACCCAGTGGCCAACGCTCAGGCGCAACATCTCCAAGTTTTTCACTCGTCGCCTCACTAAGAAGTGAGGTTCCCTTCCAGGAGTTGTCCCTTTTGATCCTTGATGCCAAATGGGGAGTATGGAGATTTGATCTATCTCCTGTATCTCTTGTATCTTGTATCTTGTATCTTGTTTGTGTGTTTGTGATGAACTTTTTTCCTAGTATTTGCTTTTGTGTTAAACTTTGTGACTGGAACTTGTTATCTTTGTGCTAAACCTGAGTGCATTTATCTAGGGGGAGCTAGTATCTTAGTATGTATTGCATTCTCTCTTATTCTTCACCTTGTATTTTCTGTTGGAACTAATCCCTGTGCCAGAAATTCCCTTTGTTGAGATAGAATTGCAGATGTTGGCATCAATCACCAAAAAGGGAAAGATTGTAAGAATCAAGCTCCCATGGGCATTATTATTTATTTTGGAGATTGATGCACTTAATTCTCAAATGGGAACTCTCGTTTTTCATGGACCCCACAAAGCGGTGATTTCCTGGCGTCGACTTCTCTCGAGAGTAGCGACTTTATTTTCGTATTTCTTCTACGTTCTTGGGTGAGTTGATGGCATAACTTAGTTGCTTGTGTGAATTATCTTTCTGTCTGTAGGGTCCTAGGAGCACATTGAGTCATTAGCTATCTCAATTTCTAAGGTCTTTCATAGGGTTTTGGGTCCGGGCTTCTTGTTCTCAAGTTCGTTTTTTCATAGCGCCTAAGTTTTTCCACCTCTTCAGATATCCTCTCCGGCGCCAAACTTTCTCTCTCAAGCCACGTGATCTACCGAAAAATGCCGATGGCTCTCTCTGGGGGTTAGACTATCCTAGCTGGGTGTTCACTTCTACTGCGCAGTTGAGCTGATGCCTTAGGCCGGACTGTCCGGCCCAAGTTGTTTCCTCCCTGGCTTGCAAGTTCTTTTTTCCAGGAAGCGCCTGGCTTCGGCCGGACTGTCCGGACTGTCCGGACCTTGTTGTGTCCTTCCTGTCTCGAATTTTATTTCTTACAGGAAGCGCTTGCCTTCGTCCGGACTATCCGGGAGTTGTCCGGCCTAGGGCTTGAATCTAGATCTTAGATCTATTTCCTAGGGTTTCGAAGTGGGGAGTATATAAGGGCTTTCCTGGTCGAGGGAGATGATTGAGAGACTCATTTGCATCCCTAGCCACCTTCCCCAAGTGTGAGAGCTCTGTCCCATGGATCCTAGCCCTAGGGTTTCCATGTGCAAGTGAGAGGAGTGTTGGTGAGGTGACTATCCTTCGGATTCGTGCTCCTTGGGACTTTGTTGCCGGAAGTTGGATCTTCACCAAGACATCTTCATCAAGCTTTCATCGGTTTTCTTGTGCCTCCGTGTGTTGGGGGAAAGTCCATCGTGTGTCGGTGGCCACCGCCGTACCTTGGCGGTGAAGGAGTGAAGTCCATCATGTGTTGGTGGACGCCGTCGTGAGTTGGTGGTGTGGATTTGAGGAGCTCACTGCGTGTGGGAGCACTCAAGACCATGTGAGGGGTTAGGATCTCACCTCGCCATGTGTCGGTGAATGAGTTTCCACTAGTGGATTGAGGCGGAAGGCTCGAGAGGGGCCGGTTCTTGTGTGTCGAGAGCGTGCCTCAACGGGGAGTAGGAGTTCGTCTCCGAACCTCGAGAAAATATCCTTGTGTCATTTTACTTTCCCGTAATTTACTTTCCCGCAAGCTTGTTATTATATGCATGCCTATGATGTGTGATGCTTGTCCAATTGATTTGTGTGATATTCCTCCATGTGTAGTTCTAGGATTCTCTAGCTAAGTGGTTAACTTTTAATTTGCATAATCATCAAGAAAAACACAAAAAATTAAAAGTAGTGCAATTCACCCCCTCTTGGCCTTCGATCCCAGCAAACGAGGAGCTCGACGGCGGCCGAAACAGGGGTGCCGTGGCCACGGCTCCTTCGGGCAGCTACACAGCAATTGTGTGTGGGGAAACATTAAGGGTGAGAGGGAATGCTCGGGGCAAGAGGAATCAATCTGTGGCTCACGAAATCGATGAAATTTCCTCGGCGCTGGCTTGGGGAAGATTTGGGGAAAAAGGGGAAACGGTGCCGGCGGGGGATGCTTTCGGCTTTATAGGCGCGGGACGAGGATGCTGGTCCGAAGGCTCACACTGTGCCATGGGGAAAGAAGTGACGCGGCGACAGCACGTGTGCGGCGCGGTGCGTGCGCTGATGGCGCAAGCGGCACGGCAGGGGAGAAGCAACACGAGCGCGGCAGTTCAGAGCAGGCAGAGCAGAGCGATAGGGCAGGGCAGGACCACATGGCAAAGAGACAGCGAGAGAGAGAGAGAGACCCACTTGACAGCACAAATTCAATAAATTTTGAATTTCAAAATGAATTTTTAATTGGTCCCAAAATTGGGATGTTACAAATCCCTCCCCCTAAAAGAAAGCCTCGACCTCGAGATTGCGTACCTAGTTGGTGAACAAGTTGGGATAATTTTGTCCAAGCAGCTCTTCGAGATTGCCGGTTTGATTGCTCCACTGAACCTTGCACATTTTTATGACTTTATTCTTCATTTACTTCTCCATGGTGTCCATGATTCGAACTAATCGTACTTCATAGGCGAGGTTGCTGTCGATGATTCCATCGGGAATATGAACCAACTCATTTTTCGGAACTCGTATGCATTTGTTAGGCATTTGCTTCTTCATGTGGACGTCTCCCAATTCTACCGGTAGATCCAACTGGTAAGCTACTTGCCCCCTTCTAGTGGTGATGGGATATGGCCCCACATAACGTGGTGCCGGTTTTCCTTTATGATGTAACCTCTGATTACCTTTCCATGGCGCTACCTTGAGGTAAACCGAGTCTCCCACTTGGAATGTAAGGTCCCTCCGACGATTATCCGCATAGCTCTTCTGCCTTGACTGAGCGGCCAGTAGCTTTTCCCTTATGATTATGACATTATCTTCAGCGTCCTTAAGTGTGTTTGTGCCAAAAACTTGGTTTTCACCCGTCTCCGACCAATGAACAAGAGTTCTACACTTGTGACCATATAAGGCGCCTTTGAACGGTGACATCTTTAAGCTGGACTGGAAGCTGTTATTATAAGCAAATTCCGCATAGGGTAGCCATTTTTTCCAATCTGCGGAGAACTCCTGGGCACAAGCTCTTAACATATCCTCCAATATCTGGTTAACTCGTTCAATTTGACCATCCGTTTGGGGGTGGAAAGCAGTACTAAACGACAGGATGGTCCCTAAGGAGCAGTGCAGATTTTTCCAGAACGGAGATGTGAACTTTGTCCCTCGGTCTGACACAATTGGCTTAGGAACCCCATGAAGGCTCATGATTCTAGCCATGTACAACTCAACCAATTTCTCCTCCTTGTAGGTAGTCTTCACTGGTATGAAGTGTGCGACCTTGGTTAAATGATCTACGACAACCCAGATGGAATCATATCCCACCCTAGTCTTGGGGAGACCGAGTACGAAATCCATGGCGATTTCTTCCCACTTCCATTCCGGGATCTTGAGAGGTTGGAGTAACCCAGCCGGTCGTAGGTGTTCGGCCTTGACTAGTTGGCATACGTGGCATTGCGCCACATCTTCCGCTATATATATTTTCATCCTCGGCCACCAAAATTGCGATTTCATGTCTTGATACATCTTCGTGCTTCCCAGATGCAGAGTGTAAGGGGAATTATGTGACTCCGATAGGATAAGCTCTCGCAGGGCCGGATCCTATGGAACGAATATCCGCTTCCCTAAGCACAACACCCCTAATTCATCCTTCGAAACCTTGTAACTCTTGTCCTTGGTGATGAGGCTTTCGATCCTCTAGGTGCTTGGGTGATCCCTTTGCTTCTCCTTGATTTGATCCAGAAGATCCGGTTTGACTTCCAAAGTGGCTAGGAACCCTTGATTGACCATTTCGATACTAACGCGACTCAAACCCACAACTATCTGTTTCGGAATCGAATCGACCTCCATGTGATTGCATTGGGTCTTTCTGCTAAGAGCATCGGCTACGACATTGGCCTTTCTAGGGTGGTACTGAATGTTCATATCGTAATCGTTGATCAGCTCCAGCCCTCGTCATTGTCTCATGTTAAGGGTGCTCTGAATGAAAATATACTTAAGGCTCTTATGATGGGTGTATATGTCACATGGTCGTCCCGCTAAATAGTGCCTCCAAATCTTAAGTGCATGCACTACCGCTGCCAGCTCTAGGTCATGGGTGGGGTAGTTGATCTCGTGCTTTCGCAGTTGACATGATGCATAAGCAACCACTCTTCCTTCTTGCATCAGGACGCATCCCAGACCATACTTGGAGGCGTCGCAGTATACCTCAAATTTCTTACTAGTGTCCGGTGTCACTAGTACTAGAGCGGATGTAAACCGCTGCTTGTGCTCTTGAAAGCTTTTCTCACAGGCATCCGTCCATTCAAACTTTTTATCCTTTTTCAGTATCTGGGTCATTGGTCAAGCTGTCTTTGAGAAATTTTCGATGAAACGCTGATAATATCCAGCCATCCCAAGAAAGCTCATTACTTCGGTAACGGATGTAGGTGCCACCCACTCCATCACCGTAGCCACACCTTTGCCGGGTCCACATTGATTCCATCGGTGGATACGGTGTGTCCTATGAAACCGACGTCATTTATCTAAAACTCACATTTGCTAAACTTTGCGTAGAGTTGATATTCCCTAAGCTTGTCCAAGACCATGCGTATATGGTTTCGGTAGATGATATTTGGAATATATCAGAATATCGTTGATGAAGACCACTATAAAGCGGTCCAAGAATTCCATCAGAATCTTGTTCATCATATTAATGAAATGTGCTGGAGCGTTGGTTAGACCAAATGATATCACTAGGTACTCATAGAGTCCATATCGGGTGGTGAAACCAGTCTTGGGTTGCCTCCCTAAGTCGGACTTGATGGTACCCTAACCTAAGGTCAATTTTTGAGAAATGTTTGGCACCTCTCAGTTGGTCAAACAGATCATCTATTCGGGGAAGAGGGTACTTATTCTTGATGGTGACGACATTCAGGGCGCGATAATCCACCACCATCCGCCGGGTTTTGACCTTTTTATCCTCAAACAAGGCCGGGGAACCCCACGGTGAGGAACTGGGATGGATTAACCCTTGACCTTGTATCTCATCCAACTATTTCTTCAATTCGGCTAGCTCCACCGGATTCATCTTGTGGTATGGCTTGTATATTGGGGCAGTTCTAGGGATTAGGTCAACGGAAAACTCCATGCATCAATCCGGTGGCAGTCCTGGTAGTTCTTCGGGAAAGTTATCGAGGTACTCCTTTACCACGGTCACCATAGCGGGATCGCCCTTCTTAAGGTACCATATGGCTCTGCCCCATCTAAAGGGGGTATCTACCTTCCAAATGCTCTCGTATCTTCCACCCTAGTGCAGCTTGATTTCTCTATGGGCACAATCTATAACTCCCTAATAGTGCTAAAGCCAATCCATCCTGATGATCATATCGATGCCTTGACAAGGTATGACCAAAGATCAAAGCGAAAGCCCATGTTCTCCTTCCTAATTTCTACATGAAGGCACGCCTTGGTGGCGGTCAGCATACCCCCTAGGGACTTTATTATCAAAGTCTTATTTAGCGTTAAGGTTTGTATCCCATATTTATCCACATAATGTGTGCAATGAATGAATGCAATGCTCCCAAATCAAAAGGTACTAGCACGGGGTTGTCGAGCAATGCAAACATACCCATCAGAACATTCGGTGCTTCCTCGGCTTCCTCAATGGTGACACGGTTGAGCCTTCCACGCCCAACGGTGGTGGCTGATCCGGCAACAAAACCTTGCCCTATTTCTCTTCCCGGCGGTGCTTGCCCTTTGACTGGTGTATTCACTGTATTGAATGATGCCGGAGCCCTCCTCTTCTAGGAGCACATCGCAGCAAAGTGCCTAGGCTTATGACATAGAAAGCAAGCTCCAGCAACCCTATCAGCGGCTGTGGCTTGGCTATTGGTCTGGGGAGGAGCAGCAGGCCTCCCAATGGTCAGGTAGCCACGTTTTCCGGGACCCTCGTAGGTCCATGCCGGACTGTAAAGAGGTTGCTACCTTTGGTACTGGGTCGCAGGACGAGGAAAGTTGGTTACATTCACCTTGCTTTGACTTGAGCTAACTCCAGCTCGTACTGCCAGCTTCTTCTTTCGGGTGACTTCCATGCCCTTCATCTCATTTTCTAGAATCAGTGCCTTGTTGACCATATGCTGGAAATCATGGTAGTACAGAAGTATTAAGCGAGACCGCAGGCTAGGGAGCATACCCTCCAAGAACTTGTCAATGTTCTCGTTTTCGTCTTCGACATTTCCTGGGGCATACTGTGCTAGTTGATTGAACCAGGTCAGATAGTCATTGACTAAGGAGTTCCCCTGTTTCAACTAGCGGAATCCTTACTTCTTCATTCGGATGACCCCCCAGGGTACGTAGAACGAACGGAAGGCAGTTTCGAACTCTTCCCATGGGATATCCTTTCCATAGGTCGCAATGGGCCGCTGCTCTTCTCCCGGACCATCCTCATCCACCTCTTCTTCATCTCTCCCACCTTTCCCTTCTTGTTCTTCTTGCTCGGCCGGTTCCTCATCGGCTCCTTCATCTCCTTCGACGTCACCATGACGAGCGGTGACATAGTTCTCCCACCAATCGGCAGCTGCTCCGTCCAGCTGGTGGGTGGCGAGAAGCACCTTGTCTTCTTCGGGGCACCAAATCAGGGCTAGCTTCTGCTTGATGGTTCGGAGCCAGTCCTCCGCCTCCATGGGCTCATTGGCGTGGGTGAACATAGGGGGTTTCGCTCGCAAGAAATCCGCAAGCTTCATCCCCCAACGATTCTTCACTTGTCTTCGCTCGTGGAGCACTTCGCCGAGCATTTGGGATTGATAAGCCATCACTTGCCCCAACGTCGGATCTCTCGGTGGTGGTGGTGCTGGAATGTCCTCAAGACAGCAGCCAAGACCATGACCACGGCCTCAGCCTCGGCCTTGGCCTCTACCGTCATCAGCACCAGCACCACGAGCCCGACAAGCTCCTCTACCTCTTGCCATCTATTGATAAATGGTACTTATATATATAAATATGCATGATTTTTTTCATAAAATAGATCGAATGCAACACGGAAACAAAATTAAACAGATCATCGAAGGCAAGGTAGAATAGAAATCACGGAGGAATAAAGCATGTCTCGATAGCCCTTGCCACATAGGGCAAGAAAAATAAAGTACAAACCAAATGTTTTGCCCATCCTGTACTAGGGCCCAATAAATCACCATACATCAAGACGTGTCCATCCTCTACTAGCACACTAGCCATCCCTCACACAACATAATCAAAAGCCCATCATCTACTAGGGTGGACGGCTCTAGGCTTAGTGAACTAGCTAGGCAGTCTAACCACGATGACAGCGAGAGTAGATGAAACGCGGGGGCGCATGCCTCAGGAAGAAGTCGAAGCCGGTGTCAGCGTGGGTCCTCGAAAGAGGTCCCGGGGCCGGCGGTGCAGGGACGGCGTCACCTCCAGTGTCAATGTCGGTGTCGGAGCCGGAGTCCATTGGCGACTGCTCCTGTGGAGCCTCTGAGGAAGACGACCCATGGCACGGAAGCCCCACCAAGGCTCAAGGCAGCAGAGTCCTCTTCCGCATCGTAGTGCGGCGGTTCTCATACTCTGGTGACGGATAATCCGGCCCTAGAGATGAGAGCGAAGGGTCGCGTTGGTCACGTTGTGCCAGCACCTGTCGTGCCTCCTCCTGCTAACACCTAACAAGCGCATCCCTCGCCTCGTCACGCTGGCGTCTTGTCATAGCAATGCTCATATCATAGTTGTGTAGGCATCTCCCCACCACCCTCAGCTCATTGTCCGCCGCACAGAGCGACGAACGTAAGAGACTGATCTACTCCAGCGCACCATCTACCACCTGAGTAGTACCATCGTGAAGACGCGCCAGGCGGATCAACTGATGCTGAATCACTACAGAGGCGCTGTCGAAGCCACGGAGTGTCCTCATATGCATCGTCGTCGGACATGCATAGGCCCCCCTGAGATACACTGTACTCCCTCTGGAGTCTGGCAGTGGCCTCCATAACGGTGTCATTGATTGCCTCCTGTAGGTGATCTCTCAGAGTCACGATGTCGTAGCTGTGCACCTCCACCTCATCTTCCTTGTAGTAGATGACCACCCGTACGAGGAAGGCAGTTGAGGAAGGGATCGTGCAGCCCTCCAAAAGAACCTCGGCCTCCCGGTCGTGTTGGGGAACGTCGCCGCCGCCTACCGACGAGTAGTGCACCGGGGGCTTAATTCCCGACTCGGATACGGTGAGGTCCCGTTGAAGGAAGAATCTCGGGTGGTAGCCGTCATCAGCAGCAAACCACTCGGACTCGACGACCACGGCGTCCATCATGCGACGCCAACCGCGAGAGGAACATGAGAAGAAGATGCGATCTGTTCCCATTCAGATTCTGGACAGAAATTGTATCCTGATTTCCCGTCGACTCAGAAGAAGTTTCGGTGCGATATAAGATGCATTGGAAAGCTTATCTCGTTATCTTTCCAACGAATCCAAGAACACCTAAATCCGACTTCGGATGCGACCGTGACGCCTGTTTGAAGTCAGTCTGCGCAGAGAGGTCGTGAGTTTCGGCGAGCTCGTAAAGCTTGTCGGTGCCGGCCACGGCGTGAGGATTGTTCGTGCCACATCTCGTGGGACATTGAAGACCAGCGAGGATTTTCATCGACTTTCATCAAGCTACACCAACGGCATGAAGATCATTTACGACCACGGCCGACTCCGTCGACCACGGGCGAGACCTCAGCGAGCACGTGCTGTTCGACGCCGACCACGGCGTGTGCCACTCGATGTTGATCAAGATTCGAACGACTACTTCCTCTACTCGGCTACGCGCCTATGTCTCAAAGTTCTACAGCTCGGCTGTATGCCATCACGCGCCATGAGCGCCCGTTACGGCTACACGCCTGTAGCTTCAAATCTACGGCTCGGCGACACGCTACTTGGCGACACGCCTACGCCTACGCCACGAGCGTCTAAGTATTCAGCTCGGCTGTACGCCATCGCGCGCCACGAGCGCTCGGTACGGCTATACGCCTGTAGCTCCAAATCTACGGCTCGGCGACAAGCCACTCGGCTACACGCCTACGCCAGCGCCACGAGCGCCCAAATCTACGGCTCGGTGACACGCCACTCGGCGACACGCCTACACCTACGCCACGAGCGTCCAAGTATTCAGCTCCGCTGTACGCCATCGCGCGCCACGAGCGCCCGGTACGGCTGCATGCCTGTAGCTTCAAATATACGGCTCGGCGACAAGCCACTCGGCTACACGCCTACGCCAGCGCCACGAGCGCCCAAGTCTACGGCTTGGCGACACGCTACTCAGCGACACGCCTACGCCAACGCCACGAGCAGCCAAGTCTACGGCTCGGCTACACGCCTACGCCTACATCAGAGCTAAGTTCTCATTACCATAATTTTTTCATATAAATCTAAGTTGTTTCTTGACTTGCTACTTAGTCGGTCTCCAACTAAGCAGTAAGTCGGGGGCTACACCTAATAGGTGCACTTGCGTGCACTTTTTGTTGTTTTTTCTTAATGATTGCAAATGAATCCGAGTGGTTTTTCCGAGTAGTGAAGCTCTGACCCACGAACGGCGAACTCTAGTCACTCGATACGCGTGCCTGGGAAAAGAGCCATGAGCCAATTCCCGACGCCCGGGGGCTAGACTAGTCGGGCAGAGTGCTTAACAAAAGGAAGATTACTTGGAAGATTTTAAGATCAAAAAGGAAAAGTGGCAAAAACATAAAAATTATCTAAATAAAGCAGTCGGACCTTGCATTCGATTGATTGTTTTTTCATTCAAATACTGCCTAAACTCTACATGTACATGCTACAGGAGATCATGGGTTTTTAGCTCAGCGAGCGCTCGGCATGGCTACGCGCCTACGCCCGCTCCTCGAGCGTTCAAGTCTATGGCACAGCTATACGCCCACACCAACTTCGGTACGGCTATACGTCTACACCAACTTTGGTACGGCTATACGCTTACGCCTCTGGCCATGAGCCATCCTGCGCCCTGAGCGCTAACTACGGCCTTCCAGCTGCGCGTCACAACCAGTGGCTACAAGCGCAGCCGGGCTAAGCCAAATTCAGCCTCGGTGCACCCCTTTGAGGGCATATCACCGGCAGAGCTACAAAAAATTACCCATCTCTTGGTATACCCCATGTTGGGTCACTAGTTGGTCGCTGCATGTCAGGATCAGATACCAGTGATGTCGGGATTGAGTTTCGATGGTACGCTCCAATTGGGGCCTATGCTGTACACCGCTACCCGGGTATGGATACCATACGGCTAAACTCTTTCCTTAAGGTATGCCCCGTGGTGGGGTCGCCAACTGTATTCCGCTACGTGGGATACAGGTACCGCCTGGCTGACAACAATGGTATGCCCCATGTTGGGACACTAGCTGTGTTACCGCACTAGTCGGACACAGGTATCATTGGGCCAAAACCTATCCAGATGGTATGCTCCATGTTGGGCCAAGCTTTACTCTGCAAGTATAGGTACCAGATGGTAAAAAACACGGTATGCCCTCTGGGGCCACCAGCTGTATGCTACTCCGGTTGGGTAACTGATGCTGAATCACTACAGAGGCGCTACCGAAGCCACGGAGTGTCCTCATATGCATCGTCGTCGGACATGCATAGGCCCCCCTGAGATACACTGTACTCCCTCTGGAGTCTGGCAGTGGCCTCCATAACGGTGTCATTGATTGCCTCCTGTAGGTGATCTCTCAGAGTCACGATGTCGTAGCTGTGCACCTCCACCTCATCTTCCTTGTAGTAGATGATCACCCGTATGAGGAAGGCACTTGAGGAAGGGATCGTGCAGCCCTCCAAAAGAACCTCGGCCTGTTGCTAAAGGATAGGGAACAGTACATCTGCTGGAGTCCCCGGACCCACTGGCTCCAGAAACGTGGGTCCTCGTAGCCCTGCGTCGACCTATCGTCGATGAAGGAGTGTTGATCGCATCGATCCATCTAGATGGAATTTTACAAATAGTTTGTTAGAAACAAGTAAGCAGAGTATTAAAAGAATGTATTAAGCATCAAAATAATAATAAAGAGGAAAATACAATTTTTCCTAGGTTCGACCTCTAAATCATATGGGTCCTACAGTCGCATGCTCTGATACCTGCTTTGTCAACTCTCAAATTTATCTTACCTTGTGAGTCGGAATCCCATGCACTAGTCCCTGAATCGGTACGCTAGTGCGGAAGATCACATAGCCGATACAAGCACACATCGATTAATTATAATACCTGAATATTACGTACCAAGTTACGCCCTTAGGCGAATTTAGTAAGGCGACCAACAATAGCCCTTTAATACAAAACATAGTTCAGAGTATTGCAGCTATCCCAAAATATTTGCCCAAAAGAATATACTATCGGCTAAGTGACTTGCAAGCGACTGGAGCATCCCCTAAGACTAGTCTGGCCCACCGAAGTCGTGTCCATCGTCGTCGTGACACTCGTAAGGATCCACCTCGATCCCATCGTCTAAAAGAGTATAAGTAGACGAGGTCAGCGTCATCCAAACGCTGGCTAGTTAACCCTTTCCTTAATGCACTTAGTGTATAGAAGGCTTTATTTGGGGAAGGGGTTATTTTATTTGCGTAAAGTCAGTTTTTAAATGAGTTGAAAATTACCCTACCTAGCATCATATATTAGTAGACTTTATATGTCCAGGGTTTAACATCATAACAATACATCCAAGCCCTCAACTGAACAACCGACCCACTCGACCAACACTAAATAGACCAACCCTCGACCAACATACACTTGACTTTATACTTCACCGCACCAAGCTTCTTGTTGCCCCCAATATTTTCCTAGGTCCGCCATCCTTCCAAGATTTGGCAATCCTGTTGTGGACCACACGTGCCATAGACTGCCCACCTCGGCCTAGGGAGTGCCAGCCCGCACTAGCCTAGCATCATCCTGGGGAAGTGTGGCCTCCATCACATCCGATGACGACCAATGCCGGTCCCTATCGAGAGTGGTCTTAGAGGGCCTCCGCAGAGCGCTCGCAACTGGCAATCGAAAACCCGAACTCTGCGCGATGGCCACGCGTTGTGTTGGAACCATCCTCCAGATGGCAGCGATCACCCCGCTGCGCGTGTTCTTCCGCGCTCCTCCTAGGTATGCCCTGGCTAAACCTAGAACTAGGCACCTCGTGCCTTAATCATCCAACCATCGGCCCTGGCTAAATAGAAGAGGATGTCATTGAAGGGGCAACCTTCCAACCATCTAGGCTCCACCTCCTTAATCCAAGACATTACCACACACGACCTATCCCGATCAATCAACCAAACTGAACCGACACACCACATAGCCATATCCTCAAGCAACACCTAGCCCATCACTCATCTATTTGCCCTAACAGTCACATGTCATATCTTTTGAATGAATGAATGAATATCGTTTCACCGTTCCGTGGCTAGTCGCCAGAAGAATTATTTGGACCTAAGCAAGTCTAAGCATTTTTTACCCATTACGACGGTTAAAGTTGTTACCAAACTATTATTGGGCTAAACAAAGATATGACAGTCAAAATAGTCATAAAGGCTAAATAATACAATGACAGACATGTGTATTTATAACATGATTAACAAGTGGCGGCTATTAAGCATGCACTTTGATATTAAACAAATATAGTTTAGGAAAAACTGGGTAATGAACATGATTATATCGATATTAATCCGCACTAGGAAAAGTCGCAATCTCTCCCTAATACGGGTAAACATCTAAAGAGTAAGTGTTAACTCGCCTTGTTCAGGTGGGAGATCTTCCTCCGCGTCTCCAAACCTTCCCTCGGGATCGCCTACGTCTAATCACACATATATTCCAATAATTACTCATTAATTGGTGCAACACGGAAAACATGATGTATGCACGTGATCTAGGTCCTATCATCGACACCACGATGTATAAAGTCAGATAACGGTACTATTTACGTATGATATGCAATGCATGCCCTAGTGTGGATAACATAGACCCCGGGTATCCACATGGCGGGCCTAAAAGACAACCCGACAGGGGATGGACCAAGTCGGGTGGATGAGGTCGGGTACCACTTGGACTCTAGAAGGCTTGCTCGACAAGGAAAGACATGAAGATAGAAGCCTATCCCTAATTAATAGGGAAGATATACTTGTAATCCTGGATAACTACTAGAGGATAGAGATAGAAATCCTACCTCGTAACCGACTAGGACTCCACCTTGTAACCCCACCCCCTCCACTATATAAAGGGGGTAGGGGGCCATAGTTCGGCATGCCATCTACAGCATCCATACGCTGTAATCATCTAGAGCATCTCTCAGGCTGGTCAACATCTTGATCATCTTGTACACATATACCCCATATAATCCCAGAGCATAGGACGTAGGGTATTACCTCCGCCATGAGGGCCTGAACCTGTATAAATCCTTGTCTTGTGCTACCATCGAGTTTAGATCTTGCGCGCATCGCCCCATATATAATCATTGCCGGCGGTGACCCCCCAGTTAGCCACCAGTCGACACCTAGTGTATTAATAACCCATACTATCATTACATAATAACCTAGAGGTACCCCAAAATACGATATCTTTTGCTAAGGTAATAATCGAGAAATTAGGGTTTAACGGGCGACATGCGATGACAGCACTTCGTCTTATGGCTCGTCTACGGAGTTAAGTTTATCGGTGTTAGCATTTTCTAAGTTTATCTAAATATAAGGTGTAATTCCTAGTTGTAAGATATGTTTGTAAATTATATAAGGTCAGCACCTATTTTAATTAAAAAATAATTCATTAATGAATTAAATGTTTTTGGCAAAATAATTCTCTATTAATTTACTACAACAAGAATTGCATTTTTATAGTTTTCTCTAACTATTAGGGCATTTATCTACCTTAATTTACTTTCTCATGATTTTATGGGGTCAGACTCTATTTTATAATGATAAAAGATTTTCTAATTCTATTTTAACCATTTTCTACCTAGGAAAACTACTCATTACTATTAAACAGTGCGTAAAAATAATTACAGCGGTTGATTACATAATTTTATAAAATCCAGAACAGTCTCATCTACTTGTCTAAATTTTTCTAAAATTTTTGGGAGCCTACAAGTGTTTTAATAAATCTATAACTCTTTTTGTACTTAAATAAATGGATAAAACAGAGAAAACACGCAACACATTGCTGGGCCTAGCCAATAGACGGAACCGGCCCACAGTGAATCCGGCCCATGGCCTTCTTGCGCGTGCGCCGCGCCTGCCTAGGAACACTTACGCCGAAGACTTAATTTCCCGAGGCGCGTCCACTTATACTGCCCGGTGGGCCATGGGCCTACTGGTAGCGGCACGAGAGTCTCAGTTTTAACCCAGCGCGCGAAGGGTTTTACTGGCAACTAGAGCCCACATGACAGCGACTCAATATGCCTCGGTCCGCATGAATCTCGGCGCAAATCCAACGGCTCTTGGTCTTCGTCTACCTCCGGATGGCTACGTGGCCGGCGGCGGCTGTTCGGACCGCGGCGGCGCTACAGCTCCGATCCGGCCAAGTGCGTGTGAGCACCAACACCTACTTTTCCCCACGACCACAATGGTGCCCGCGTTGAGGACGGAGACGACCGGACGTGGCGGCGCAACGACCGACGGCAGAGCCTTCGGCTCGCCAGAATTTCCAAGCCTCACTACGGGTCTACTTGCTAGAAAATTTAACGGGGAGTGAGAGGGGACACTTGGGCGGGTTGGAGAGCCGGCCCCACTTGGCAACGCCTCGGGGCTTTGGTGACGTCAGGAGTGACGTCGCCTTCTCCTTCCTTGCGCTACGGGGCTTAGCTCCGGTGAGGTAGCGGAGGACGGCGGCATTCCGGGGCATCTCAAGGGTGGCGAGGGGTTCTACAAAGTGTCGGAGAAGGGGGAGAGACTAGGGGCCTAGGTGGGGAAGCTTGGCGACGGGTTTGGGGCGGAGCGGAGCTCAATGGCGGCAGTGCTCGGGTTTTGACGGGGAGAGGTGGTCCTAGGGCCTAAACCGCAAATTGAAAAGTACGGGGGAAACTTCGAAGCAATGGGAAAGCTCACCACGGGCTCGTTTTGGTTTGCCGGAGTCTGGACGGTGCCCGCGATGGCGAGGTCCGAATCCTTCGGGATGAAGACGCCGGCGAAGTGCTCGTGGGGATTTCAAGCGAAGGCCTGTCAATAGAAGCGAACGGTGACATCCGGGGAGGGTCTAGGGGTCGGGAAAAGCTCTAACGGAGCACCGAGCTCACCGTGGAGGTAGTACGGCGATGCGAGCTCCCGCCACCGATGGTGTGACTGGGGAAAAAGGGGGAGATGAAATTCGGGTACCGAGGCGAGGCTTTTATAGAGAAGGATCGGGGGTGGGTGTCAAGGGGTTTGGGGCCTGGCTTGAGCTGAGCCCGTGAAGGTTTGCGGCCCCAATCTGTGATGGACAGTGCCGGCGAGGAACGGATGACGTGAGCGGCGACGCAAGCTCTGACAGGGGCTCTAGCTTTGGCGGGAAAAAGCGAGGTGGGCGCGTGATTCCGAGGCGGGCAGGTCGTCCCTCGGACCGGGTACAAGTAGGCGCGACGTCGGCGGAGAGATGATTCAGCCCCGGCGAGGACGTGGCGCACGGGGAGAGGGGCCATGGCGCAAGTGGCTTGCCGGCCTATCAAGTGGTTGGGAAAGGAGGGGCAAACTGGGATTTGCGAGGCGGCTCCCGTGCAACGTTGCGGCGACGGGGGTTCAACGGCCACTTGGAGAGAAGGAAGATCATGGCAAAGTATGTTGGCATGGCCGAGAGGACCGCCTTGACGAGCGTGAGGCGGCCTGCTTTGGAGAGCAGGCGACCTTTCCAGGATGGAAGGCGGGCCCACAACTTCTGAATGATGGGAAGGAAGTGGTTCTTCCCTAGACATTTGAAGTGAAGGGGGAGGCTCAAATAGGTGCAGGGAAAGGAAGCCCTAATCCCCGGGAAGGGGCCGAGAGCGAGGTCCATGTCCCCGTAATCACAGTGGAGGGGCATGACGGGGCATTTGTGGAGATTTATCCGGAGGTCGGAGACGTCGCCAAAGGAATTGAGGAGTTTAATAGTGGCAAGGATCTCCTCGTGGATGGGGTGGAGGAAGATAGCCGCGTCATCGACGTAGAGAGATGTTCGCAGCTTGAAGGGCGAGTTGCCAACTTGACCAAGGATACCCGCCTCCTCCGCAAGACAGACTAGGCGCTGGAGGGGGTCAAACGCTAGGATGAAGAGCATCAGGGAGAGGGGGTCCCCTGCTAAACCCGCGAGCATGGTGGAAGCTGGGACAGGGATGGCCATTCAGGAGGACCAAAGAGGAGGCGGTTCCTAACAGGAGGGCGACCAATTCCCGCCAACGAGGACTGAAGCCTAACCAATGCAGTAGCTCAAGAAGATAACCCCAATTAACGGAGTCAACGGCCTTTGCGAAGTCAAGCTTGAGAAGAATGGCTGAGGTTCGCTGGGCGTGGAGCTGGTGAAGGGTGTCTTGAACACAACGAAAATTGTCTTGGATGCAGCGGCCCTTGATGAAAGCACTCTAATTTGGGGAAACAAGGTCGTCAAGCCGAGGGGCAAGGCGGTTGAAAAGCAGCATGGAGAAGATCTTGCTGAAGCTGTGGATGAGACTGATTGGGTTGAAATCTTGGAGCCCGCCACAGTCATCTTTCTTGCATAGGAGTACGATGTTGGCCATGTTGAGCAAGCCGAAATGGCGACTATTGAGGGAAAAGAGTTGGTCGATAGCCCCGATGACGTCGAGCTTAATGGTTTCCCGGCAGACTCTGTAGAATGTGCTACTAAAATCATCGGGGCTGAGGGCCCTCCCTCCTGAAAGAGAGGAGATGGCGTCCAGAATCTCTACTTTGGAGAAAGGGGAGTGCAATTCAGTAAGCGCGTGCTGGGGGATGCCGAGGCTGGGCCAGTCGAAGGTGTGGGTTCTCGACGTATTTTGGCCTAGATGATGGGAGAAGAATCGCCAACATTCATCTTCTTTGTCATCCCGAGAGAGCACTACTAGGGAACGGGCGTTCAATCCCGGTTCGGGACGGGCTTCAGTCCCGGTTCTTGAACCAGGACAGCCCTTGGAGACTGATGGCTGCAGGGCATCAGTCCAGGTTACAGGAGCCGAGACTAAATCTCTCCTCGATAGGCCGGCCCTGAATACACGTGGCACGGCAGCTGGGTAGCTTCTATCAGTCCCGGTTTTAGCTACCAACTAGGACTGAGATGTGCACACATGGCGATATGCTCAAGAGCGGCTGCTGGGGACTCTATTGGTCCCGATTGGTTGCTCCAACTGGAACTGAGGTGTATACGGTCAATTTTTTTTATATGCAATGTAGCGGATTCACATTTAACACAATGTAGCAATGTAGCAGATTCACATTTAACACAATGTAGCAATGTAGCATATTCACATTTAAAACAATAGGCAAATGCACATCTAGTTGATAACTAAAATCGAAAGAACATATTCAATAAACTTTAAATTACAACAAATATGTATTTCTTTTGAGGGAAACCAAACCGTATATTACATCAGCTGGCTATACATAAGTATCATACAATGTACGCAAATGCACATACACTTTTTATGGGGATCTTTTACGTGCATCGCTCCTCGACGATTGGCTAGTATTTGTCAAAGGCTCCGGAATCTTATTAATTAAAGGATGGTGATGCTCGCCCATCGGATTTATGCACTCATCTAAAAGGAAGCCGGCGATTTGCTCTTGAATTGCTTTGACACGCACCGGCGATAGTTTCGGACCTTTTTCCAAACATTTTTTCGCCAATTTTAGGGGAATCTATCATTAAATACGGAATTAACTTATCAATCTTTGAAACTATATAAAATGTTCGAAGTAGCTGGCTAGGCGTTATTAAGGTAGTAATTATATATTACTCACCGTAAAACCTATATTTTTTCTTGTGTACTCAGCGGTGCCCCCGATGAAGTTGTGCATCATCTCGTACACATAGTATCCGCATAAATTGTTTCCATCTGGCTGATGCAACACCTGTGGTGGAAGAGTTGAAATCATGAAATAGATGCATGGAAATTACATTAACTAACAAAATACTCGTAATATGATATACATACATATTTAGCGAGGTACAACTCGAAACGCGTCTTGAATGTTTCCACGGTTTTTTTGCGGAACATTGCAAAGGCACTGCACATTTGATTAAAAGTTATATATAATTGAGTTTGTTTGATATGGAGAAACATAACTAGTAAGATAATAAATGAAAGAGCAATGTACCGGTTGAGCATGGTGATGAAATCTTTGTACTTTTCAACAGTTCCCTTCTCGAGTCCATGATCGTGATCTTACTATGATCTAGCTCTATAATAAAAAGGGCCCAGTGAAAGATACACATATATATGTCAACGCGGTTTACTAATTAGTTCTAACAGTGTGCTAAGGAAAGGAATTAAAATAAGGCGGTACGAAAACACATACTTAAATTCGTAGGGTAGAAGTATATGCCTCTTATGTCGTTGTCCCATTAGCCCTTCGTAAATGGTGTTCTCTGTGTCTTTTGGGTAGTCTCTAGCTATTTTCTCGTTGATGACCATTGGGTGAAGAAAGACTAATTCATGAATTCCCTCCCTTAGGCATCTTTTTATCTCCATTCTACATAAGAAAAAATTATTTAGGCCTCCAAGTTAGTATAGTATACCGGCGGGCATGATCGAAATTTACAAATAATACACTTACGGAGACCAACAACTCATCATGGCGACGTTGAGGGCCATTCACTGATATAGTTCACACAGAACCTCCCATTCAATCAAGAATTCAAAGTCCCCGTGGTAGAAATGGTGTTGCTTGATGACGACGGCAATCATGTCCAAACCATTTTCGGCTGCGCGCAAATACCAATCATGGAGTTGTCGCATCTTTGTTGTTAGCCAGGGAAGCTCCTCACGCCTGACGAGCGATCCACCTTTCACATATTTCCATTGTACCTCTGCAAAGGGGATGTCCATAAGGCCCAAGACCATTTCTACATCAAGCCCAGCTTCTTTGTAGAAATTCCTTTGCACATCCCCTTCTGGAATCTGCTTCTCTGATATTCCCTTCTCAGATTCTTTACGCAAGATATGCTCGTAGTCTGATACAGATGGTCTTTCTGGTATGTCGATCTTATCCTTCAATGATAAGATACAGCTCTTGCCTTTGTGCCATTCGTCTGTACCGAGCTAGACACTCGGTGGAGATGGTTCCTTCGCAAAATGTGCGGTGACCTGGCCTCTTACTATCCGCTCGGTTTCCTCTACGGTCATATCATACGGCAGCTTCGGAGGTGTTTTTTTTCTGGATGATCTGGACCCTGTCTTCTTGAGAGGTGTTGGCCCCTCATCAGGCTGGCTTGACCTAGCCGGCACCTTCTTGGGAGCTATTTGCTGAGTAGGGTGGTCTGTCCTGGCCGGTGTCTTAGTTGGAGTTTCATGTGAGAGGATTCGTTGAGGAGTTGATGCAGGAGACCGTGGAGAGGACACGGGCATATTACCTTGGAAAATTATGAACCATTTGCGCCACATGACGAAATTGTGTACTGCATATCCTAGATTCGTGGTCCCTTCACCTCCTTCAATGTTGAGGTCAAGGTCCTCTTACCCCTGGCATACCTCATCCACGGAGACCTTGGCGTAGCTCAGGGGTATCTATTAGCCATGGATGACCTGCCCTGCCTTCACTTGGTAAGCCAGGCCTTCAGCCGCCTTGATGAAGAGGTTCCGCGCTTCAAAGTGCAACTCCCGAGGTGTCGGCTGCGTGATGTCGTCCACGGGATAGCGTGCCAACTCCTCTACGGGCCGCCCACCGGAAGCGCAGCTATTCCGCCTTATGGAGGGGCTGATGACGTTGGGATTACTCGGTGGTTCCTACTGACCGGCCTCCCGCGCCTGGCTCAAGGCTAGCCGCACCTCTCTTTGGACTGTTTCTTGTATGCTTGCCTGTGTTGCGCGGAGTTGCTCCTCAAGGTCAAGGAGGTGTTGTGCCTGTCGGCCCTTGCTCCTCGACCGACTACTGTAAGTCTCGGCATCCTGCGGGAAACCAACCTTCCACGGGACGACGCCAACGCCTCGTGTACGTCCAGGGTGCTCCAGGTTCTGTAGGGCCCTGTTTAGCTCATCGTTCTCCTTATTTGGCACGAAGATTCCTTGGGCCGACTCTTCGTGCGCCTCTTGAAACCTTCTTGCAACATCTCTGATCCTTTCACCAAAAACTAGCCTACCGTCGTCGTCAAGGCTGTCGTCATATCCAAAGAACCAATTCCTCGATCTGTCGGACTATCTCATTGTTATAGGTTCGACACCTTTCACAAGCAAGTCATGTTCCCTCTTCTCCCATTTGGGTATCGCCTTGCGGTAACCACCAGGGCCGAGATGATGGTTGTCGGTGTTCGGTTTTACCGCTGGACCGACAGATTTGAGGTTCGTAGTTCGGTCAGGGGGGATTTTCGCCGTCGCGCCATGATCAGCCCTCGAAACTCCAAAAGCAGTACGAACGCAGGCGATATACCCAGGTTCAGGCCCCCGAGGTGGGTAATAGCCCTACTCCTGCTTGAGCGCTAGCTCTATATGTATTGGGTATGAATGAGGTGGAAGGAAGAAGTCCCCTTCCCCGTGGTGGATTGGTCCCCTTATATAATGTGGGTTAGCCCGAACCGACTGGGAGAGAGAAACAAGGGTACATCTAGCCTATTACATGATCATTGTACTGGCAGGCATACATTCAATGTCGTGTAGTCATAGCTGCCTGCTACGCACGTCCCACTCCTTTGTCGCGTCCCATCGGTGGCAGCCCGAAGTCCCACCAGCCCTGCCAGCCGCTCACGTGGTCACCGATACGGCACGGGGCCTGATCGCCCGCTGGCCCGCCGATCTGCCATGTGTCCTGCCTGCTGATCTGCCACATGTACTGGTCAGTCTGGTGCTCGCCCGGTGCACCGCGTGTCCTGGTCAGGGAGGTGCTCGCCCAGTGCACCGCGCGTCCTGGTCGGTCTCCCGGCGCAGCGGCCTGGTCGGCTCCGCCTCCCGGGAGCTCTAGACCTCAGGGTCCAGTTCCGAGCGATGGGGCCCGCGTGCCCGCCAGTCCACTCGGAACCAGACCCGGTCTTCTCGGTCCTCCTGGATGACTCCATCTTCTACCCCCCTTCTGGAGGAGGTGGAGAGAACACCCCGGTACCTTATGTACCGACAATGGTGGTATTGCTTCTTTGCCGCATTTTGCTTATTCTTTTCACTCATACTCTGACCTTGTGGAGAAGTTTTGTACCCTAAAAATTCATCCTAGTGATCTTGCAGCTTTGGGTATTCATTGAAGTCGGGGAGTACATTATTCTTGACGTACTCGTTATTCAACTTCTTCTTGAACGTCTGTAATGCCATTGCCATTTTCTTCAATATGTAGCTCTTCACCTTCTATTTGGTCCCTTCGGGGAAGGTGAAAACTTGTTTCATATCTGTCCATAGCGTGTTCTTGAGGTCTGTAGGTACGTCGTCCAATTTCATAATGCTAATGGGCACGTGGTCCCTAACAATCAATCCGAAAGTCGATCTAAACGGCCCAATCGCCGATCCTGGCCTCAGAGGCTCACCTTCCTCGCTGACTTCAGTGATTATGTGCCTTGACTTCGGCCTCTTACTATGACCTCGTTGACGTGACTGACTACTCGTTTGATCGGACTGGGTGACTTCATCGGCCCCGGTGGCTTCTATGGCCTCACCGGCTGCCGCAGGTTGAACTCTGTCATCCGGACCAGTCCCAAACATCTCCATTAAAAATTATTTATCACCAATCCCTCCCCCTGCCATTATAACAAATAAAGGCACTGAAAATACAAGTGCATCCTCACATAAGGGCATCATAATCGTGTTGAAGGATATGAATCATGAAAAAGGTAGCATGTGAAGCTAAATTGCTTGCAAGTTTTAACTAACTTGTGAAGCTAAATCGGATAGTGAAGCTAACGACCCTAGAAAAAACATAAATGTAGGTACAGTTGGATTGTCAATCAATTTGTGTCTGAACAAATATCATGAAAGAAGTTACTGACATTATATAAACACAGATAAGCAATGTTGCAGGCAACTAGAGGCTAGAGCAAACTTTCCAGTATTTGAGGCTGAAATCATATACAAAGGAGCTCTTTAGCTGCAGCAGTACAAATGTTGGTTTCCAAATTTGCTAGAAACATACATACATTTGACTCCAAGCTCCAACCCGAGAAGAGGAAATACTTAATATCAGAACTGTATGTGAAATGGGTTAGGGATTAACAGGCGACACGGGCAGCGGCGTTGTCGGAGGGGGCTGTAGGGGGCGGCGACATGGGCGGCGGCGACGTCGGAGGGGTTGTAGTGGGTGGGGACACAAGCGGAGGCGACGTCACCGGCGCGTCGTCGGAGGGGTTGTAGGCGGCGGCGACATGGACGGCGGCGTCGGAGGGGTTGTAGGCGGCGGCGACACGGACGGCGGCGTACGTCGGAGGGGTTGTAGGCGGCAGCAAATCCGGTGGCGGCGGTGTCGACCTAGGGTTAAATTCGCGCGGTTTAGGGTGTGTGTTTTGAAGAATTAGGGGGAAACGAACATATAGAGGACATCAATCTCGGTTAAACCAAACAACCGGGATTACTATGACCATCAATCGTCAAAACCTCCAACCGGGATTAAAAGTTTACTGACGTACGATCCCAACATAATTGCTTTCCGTCTGGAGGCCTTCAGTCCCGGTTGGAGGTAAAAACCGGGAGTGAAAGTTGTGTTTTAAAAAAATTCAACATAACAGCTTTGCATTTGGCCTTCAGTTCCGGTTGGAGGTTAAAACCGGGAGTGAAAGTTGTGTTTTAAAATTTTTTTTGGGTCCTACAGGGGGCAGAAGCGAGGCTCGAACCACGGCTGCATAGTGAGCCCGCGCTTTCGCCGCGCGCTACTAACCAGTTGGACGCAATATGCTTGTCGATGTATAAGGGAGCACATTGTTTTTATGGATGGCAAATTTCTATTAAGAAAATTTTCAAAAAATGAGGTGTCTTCTAATATTGTAAATATTGTTCATAAATAGTTTATATTCACTATAACGTATGAAAAGTTATGAAATATTTTAACATTCTAGTAAATGTATAAATTCTAGTCAGCAGTACAAATTCCAGTAAATAGTATAAAATTACAGTTAATTCCGTTTAATAGTATAAATTCCAGTAAATTCCACTAAAATTCTCAGAGGATACATGTTTGGATTTAAAAAAATATTCGCATGAAATTAAGAAAAACTAAAACTACTAAATAATGTCTAATCGGCGCCGCCCTCGCCGTCACTGCTATCCTCGTTGTCATCGTCGTCATCCCCTCCCTCGCTGCCACCCTCGCCCCTGCTGTCAGGGTGTCACGACGCGCCATTGCCGTCCGCTTCGTCTTCACCGTTGAGTTTGGGGTCGGAGTCCTCACCGCCCTCCAGATCGTTGGAGAGGTCGTCGTCGTCGGACCACCATGGCGCCTCATCCTCTTATGAGAGGGTACCCTCTGAGACGTGCCACCCAGAAGAGTGGAAAAACTCAGAGAGCCTCCACCGCTTCGGTGGTGGCGACACAGGCGGCGATGAATCAGCGCTAGAAGACATGGCGGCTGGAGGTATAAGCGAGGGAAATTAGGACTAGCTCTGTGTGTATGATGTGGATTCCGTCCAAATTTATAGGGGGTCTGACTGATCTTTGGCATTCCATTTTCTCTCGTGTGGATAAAAAATGTAGCTGCACGCACGTCGGCTCGCCTCCCCAATTCAAGCGCAGTGGGGTGGCGAACAGTCGGCAATAGGCGAGGCTGATCAACTAATCCGGAGGAAGGGGGAAGAACTGATGTGTGGGGCAGAGAAGCCTATCAATCCCGGTTTAAAACTCACACTGAGATTGATGGCGGGAACTAACCTGTGGGGCCAGACAGCTGCTGGTCACAAAAGTGTAGGGAAGCCCATCCATCTCGGTTTAATAAAACAACCGTAATTAAAGAAAACAGTTACTCCCGGTTGAAACCTCCAACCAGGATTTAAGTTTAATGACGTGCGGGCCCAACATTGTATTTTTCCAAAAAATTGCGGCCTGCAGGGGGCAGAAGCGGGGCTCGAACGGTGGCCACACAGTGAGCCCGTGCTATTGCCGCGCGCTGCTAACCAGTTGGACACAATACGCTTGTCGATATGTAGGGGCGCGCAATATTTTTTTGGATAGCGAATATCTATTAACACACAAACAAAAAATGAGGTGTCTGCTAATAAATAGTTTATGACATCGTCAAATTGTAAAACATTGTATATAAATAGTATATATTCTCTTTAGCATATGAAAAATTATGAATTAATTTTTGAAAGGTTTTAAAATTCCAGTAAATTATGAATCTATTAATTAAAAAATATTTTAAAATTGCAGTAAATGTTATCTTTTTATTAAAAAATAATTTAGCTTTGTTTATAAATGGACGAAAGGTTATATTCATCAATATGCCTCAACCGATCTACATTGCCCTTTAAACATTGGCGTCCGAGCGCATCCAAGTACTTGTCATATGTGATTTTCAAAAAAATTATGATAAATAGTACATATATGCAACTACTTTGTTTTTATAAGTGATCCTTCGTTGTGGTCATGGCGTACGTAGGAGGCTTCGTCATCACCATTGAGGATAGTAATGTCTACATCAACCGAGAAAGGCGGTAGCTCGTTGAACTGGTTATACTCTTTTTCATCTGTTATGCCCTCAACTTCGACAATTCTTCTTTTACCAGGAAGAACAACATGGTGCCTTGGCCTATCACTACTACAAGTATTGTCTTTCTGCCTTTTGGTACTCCGTCCCTTTTGCATTTTCGGTTTGCTATCCATATCAATCACATAGAAAATCTGTGTGACATCATTGGCGAGCACGAACGGTTCGTCCCTGTAGGCCACTTGCTTTAGGTCCACTGTTGTCATCCCGTACTCGTCAATCTGCACAGCTGTCAGTTTGACCCATTGCCACCAAAATAGAGGGACTTTCAAAGGTCCATACTCGAGCTCCCAGATTTCCTTTATAAAATCATAATAGGTGTTCATGTTTACATTATTGTCCAATGCATCAATTTGAACACCGCTATTTTGGTTCGTGCTCTTGTAAAATGTAAAATGTGTATCCAATTATCCTGGGATGCAGTGTAAAATGTGTATCCAATTATCTCATACCCTTGCCATGATACAATTGTCATTGATGGTCCCCGAGCTAAGAGTTACAATTGTTCGTGGACTCTCTCCTTACCCAACAATTGCTTTTGTAGCCAACCGCCGAAACTCTCTACTTGCTTGTTTGCGATCCACTTTTCTGACCTCCCTAGGTATTCGTCTCGTAGAATCTTCTCGTGATCATCGACATATGGAGCCACTAAAGCTACTTGCTTCAATACTATGAAATGTGCTTATCTAAATGACAGTATATCTTTGCAAGATGATTCTTTTCTCCCTAGAGTGCCTTTTCCTTGTAGCCTCCCCACATAGCGTGATATAGGCACGCCAATCGGATTCAAATCATTAATGTAGTCGATGCAAAACTCAATCACCTCTTCTGTGCCAACACCCTGGGCAATGCATCCTTCTGGGCGAGACCGGTTACGAACATATTTTTTTAGCACACCCATGTACCTCTCGAAAGGGAACATGCTGTGTAAGAAGACGGGTCCGAGAATTTCTAACTGTTTCACCATGTGAACCATGAGATGGACCATCATATCAAAGAAGGACGGAGGGAAGATCATCTCAAGGTTGACCAAAGCAGCGACAATTTTATTCTCTTTTGTATTTATTAGTTTTCTTATGTTCGACGAGTATCCGGAAGGAATCTTAACATTGTTTAACAACTTAATCATGTTCTTTTTCTCTTCTTTGCAGGATGGAGGTAATGCCCTTTGTCTCTTTCTTATGGATGTAATTCCTGTCTGAGTCCTAATAGTTGTAGGTCCTTTTGTGTTTGAAAAGTATCTATTGATTTGCCATACATATCTAGAAATCCTACCAGGTTCACGCAGACATCCTTCGTTATATGCATGAAGTCCAATGAGTGACGAACCTCTAAGTCTTTCCAGTAAGAAAAATCCCAAAAAATTGACTGCTTCTTCCAACTAGCCTTCTTCTTAACTTCTTCAGGAGGGAGTGATGGGACAGGTTTGCTATCATGACCCTTTGCAAATACGACTTTTAGATCCTTCACTATAGAAAATAAATCTGCACCACTGTGATGCTTAGGCTTCTTGTGGTGCTCTCCATCCCATCAAAATTAACTAGGTTACTCTGTAATGGGTGCTTCAGGTTTAGGAACCGACGGTGGTCCATGTATACAACCTTCCGAGAGTTTGTCAGGTACCTGTCTTCCGTATCGTCCAAGCACTCGATGCCGGCTTTATATCCCTTGATAGATAGGCCCGACAGCTTACCAAGTACTGGCCAGTCATTGATGGTTACGAATAGCAATGCACATAGGGTGAAGTACTCTCTTTTATACTCATCCCTACACGTACACCATCGTTCCACAATGTTAGCAGATATTCGACCAACGGTTATAGGTACACATCGATGTCGTTCCCGGGTTACTTGGGGCCTTGGATGAGCAATGGCATCATAATATACTTTCGCTTCTGACACAGCCAAGGAGAAAGATTGTAGAAACATAGAGTCACTGGCCAGGTACTGTGATTGGTGCTCAACTCGCCATAGGGGTTCATCCCATCTGTACTCAACGCAAACCGTATGTTCCTCGCATCGCTTGAAAACTCCGGGTATTTTCTATCAAGTTTCGCCACTGCGACCCATCCTCCGTGGTGTTTTAGCTTTCCATCAACGTTACGAGCATCGTTGTACCATCGCATCATCTTCACTTGCTTTTTGTTCGCAAACAAACGTTTCAACCGAGAAATTATAGGAAAGTACCGCACAACCTTAGCAGGGTCTCTTCATCTTACATCCCCCTCTACCTCACCTGCGTCATCACGCTTGGTCTTATACCGCGATGTTTTGCACACCGAACAGGCTTTCAAATTCTTACACTCATTGTGATAAAGGATGCAATCGTTACAGCATGCATATATCTTATGTATCTCCAAGCTCAAAGGACAGAGAGCTTGCTTGGCTTCGTACGTAGTTTCAGGCAACGTGTTACCTTCTGGAAGCAATTTCTTCATGAGGCCTAACAACTCACCGAATCCCTTATCAGACAATTCATTTGCCGCCTTCCATTGCATTAGTTCTAGTGTGGTACGCAACTTTTAGTGCCCCTGTCCGCAGTTTGGATACAATAGTGTTTCATAGTTCTCCCACAGGCGCTGAAACTTTTCGTAATGCCTTTCATCAACGTATTCTCCCTCTCCATCAAGCAGCATCTGGTCTAGATCATCGTCGCCAAACACCCCTGCATATGTTCGAAAGAACTGTGTTGGCCAGTGTTCGAGATATTATGGTCCACCTGTTCTTCTTCAGCCTGTGTAATCTCTACTTCGCCGTGCTTGGTCCAACGGGTATAATTTTCTATAAAACCTCTAAAGATCAAATGAAAATGAATTTTCTCAGAGTTTGCCCACTGCTTTTGAATCTTGCAATCAATACATGGGCAACATATATAGTCTAAGGTAATATTGGTTTCGACATGAATAAAAGTTTCCAAACCCTCCACGAACTACGAGGAACAACGGTCCATATACATCTATCGTCGATCCATCTGCATTATACATATTGATAGCATTGAGTGCGACAGTAGCTTGTGTATCACATACACATATTGATACCATACAAACAAACATGATTTAATAGTACACATACAAACATGATTCAATACTTCACATACAAGCATGATTTAATAGTACACATTAAAATACATTAATGAACACACAAAGTCTGCAGCAGGTACAATTATACATAAATTGTTCGGACAACAAAAATTCTTACGTCCATAAAACTTAAATTAATAAGTACAACACAAAGTGCGATCTTGATGTCTCAATCACACTCTACGGGAATGTGACTTCCCCTTCGCCTTGTCGGCCTCGCCCTCACCCTTGCCCTTGCCCTGGCCCTCCTCAATACCACCATTCCTGCCGCCGTCGCCCGTGCCCTCGCCCTCCTCAATACCACCATTCCTGCCGCCGTCGCCATCGTCGTCGCCCTCACCCTCCTCATCAGCACCATTCCCGCCGCCGCTACCGTCGCGGTGACATGCCACATCATTGCTCGCCACGTATTTTTTGTCTTCTTTTGCGCTACTTTTGTGTTGATTCGTTCCCCCACAACAAACAACGGTGGAGGGGAATAGACACTTAAAAAAAAGCACATTTTTGACCTAGGAGGAGAGAGCGTGGTTGCGATGTTAGTGGCCTCATGACCGGTCCAATATGACAACCTAAATCTCCTAGACGAAAATTTAAAGCTAAAAACACAAACAAAGGTCGGCATTCGCGGTTGCGCCGGTAGCGGTGGCAGCGGTCGCTGCGGTGGTGGTGGCGGTGGGACCAGGACGAGGATGCGATGCCGGTAGATAAATATACCACAGCGGTGTGGCCGGGGAGGCGCTGACGAATCGGCAGGCGCGTGGCGACAACAAGAGTGGCTACCGTCTCCTCCCTCAGCTCCTTCCCTCTCAGCGCGACGAAGTGGCTGGATCCAGTCTCCCGTCTCCTCAGTGGCGCGGCCGGGGAGGTGGTGACGACGCGGCCATCTGTCGCACGAGGCGACCTATCGGTCCCGGTTGGTGGCACCAACAGGGCCTGAAAAGTGGCATGTGGCTTCGCTGCCGTTGAACCGAGACTGAAGTTAATCTCAGTCTCGGTTTGTAGTTAACCTGGACTGATGTGCGGGGATAGAAGGCCCGTTCCATAGTAGTGGAGGGCGAGACTCTGCGAGGTAGCGAGGGAGTGGATGTGCTTTTTGCGACGCCGACCACGAGCCTGAATGTGGAAAAACTTGGAGTTGGCGTCTCCCACGGGAAGCCAATTAATCCGCGCACACTGTCTGATATTGCACTTCTCGAGGGCCGTCAGACCTAGAAAATGATCCTTGAGCCTAAGGAAGAGGTAGTGCTCTAACTCTGAGAGGACCCGATGCACGTGAGCGAGGTCAAGGCAGGCGATGAGGGTCTCGATGATGGCTAATTGGAGGGCCGTGCAGTGGGCTCTAGATCGGGCCCAATTGGAGAGGGCCTTGGCGACTCGGGACAACTTAATGTCGAGTTGTCGAAGGGGAGTGGTGACGGCCACTTCACGGCACCAAGAGGCTTGGACCACGTCCCAGGCCGACCCAGTTGTTCTCGGAGAGGAAAATACGAGGAGTGACGACGTCAGGCTCCTCCTCCAGAGGTAGTTATAGAATTTACGTAAAAGCCTACAATGAAATGGATGAAAATAATTTATCACATGAAATATAAGATTTTCTCTAAATAGGATGAAACTAGAACAATCTAAATCATAAACATGCTAGTCACATAACAAGGAAAAGACGAGGAGTGATGGCGTCGGGCTCCTCCGCCAGAGGTAGTTACAGAATTTACCTAAAAGCCTACAATGAAATTGATGAATAATTTATCACGTAAAATATAATATTTTCTGTGAATAGGATGAAACGAGAACAATTGTGGACTGTGTGGGCCCCGGGTATCCACGCGGTGGGCCGAAGGGAACAGATGGGGGACGACCCAAGTCGGCCGACTAGGGATAAAGACCACTCGGATAGGTGCGCCTTGAGACCCAGGAAGCTCCCGGGGATATGATCAAGCTCCATGTAATTAGGAGATCATCTAACAACATAACAGAATTAAGTACCACGGCTGCCTTGTAACTCTACCTCCCCCTGCACTATATAAAGGGAGAGGATAGAGGCCGTAGGGAGAGGATCTTTTTGGTCATCATCATCGAGCACACACTGTAACCTTGGTCACCATGCATCTCGCATATTGATCAACCATAATCCCAGAACACAGGAAGTAGGGTATTACCTCCGTTGAGGGCCTGAACCTGTATAACCCTGTCTTGTGTTACCCATCTGGTTTAGTTCTTGATTAGCGTCCCCTCGTACAAATTCATTGCCGGCGGTGACCCCCCAGTTAGTCACCTGTCGACAACAATCTAAACCATAAACATGCTAGTCTCATAACAACAAGGCTATTAAAAGTTTGTCATAAATCAAGTATTGAATAAAGTTTCCCTCAGAAAAGTATTGAATAAAGCATTGTCACTACATGTTTTTATTAATTACTAAAACCACACAAGAGCTACTTGAACTTATCGCAAATATAGTTTTGATTTGTAACATTGAAAGAGTTTATTACACTTTAGTACTAACTAAACACCGTTAACCACTGCAAAACGAATGAGGGTAAACTATAACATCATTTTCAAAAATTAATGGTAAAATCATAAAATAGGAAAAGTAGGAGGTAAAACCACAATTGTATTTGAAAACAGGGGCAAGAACACAATTGCCTCTCTTTTAAAGGACCTATGTGCAAATCCCCATACCCCTTCCCCTCGACACCTCCCACTCCTCATCCTCGTCGATGGGCCCCACTACAGATGCACTCTTACAGGCTTTGCTCCGGTTGGATGGAGGTGGTGCTCCGCTCGCCGCCCCCGCTACGGAGTTGGCCGCCGTTCTCGCGGAGTTCCTCGCTGCGACAGAGGACGCTGCCAAGAATGCCGCCTCAGCGGAGGTGGAGAAGGCGGTGGCGGCCTTGGAGGCCACAACCGACGGGCATAACAAGATCAATCCACAACATCTGAAGCTTGCATCGGAGATCATCTCGGGGGCCAAGAACCTTGTTCAGAACCGCCTTGACCTTGGCCACACTAAGGTAATATTGTCATATTCTTTTCTTCTTAGTTTCTTGGATCAGTAGAATTCAAGGCGAAATATGTTTAGGTGTTTTATGTTGGGAAAATGAATGCGGTTTCAAATTAATTCCAGCAATTATTATCAAGTTAATTTCATGATACCAGCGATGATTAAATAGCAGTAACACTAAGTAAATGTTATAACACAAGAACTTAAAGATACTACACAATGTCATGGTGACCAAGAGATTAACACCCTCCATTATCATACTGCTCAAATGGAAAGTTACGAACAGAGATGATACAGGTAGTGGTCTACTGCACACTTGCATAACAGTGCAAACTAATGTTGAGGCTTACAAACTAGTAAGAGTGTTAACATGTATTCATTGAACAAACAGCAATAAAACTATAGTTGACAGCATTTATCTTATGATGAAAAAGGTGATCTTATATACTGCTTCACTGTTTGTGCTAAGAAGTAAGAAGGCTTGTTTGTCTGCAACAAGAGTTTGTTTCTCTCTTCAATATATCTCATGTTCTGTCACTAGAAGTTGAAGTAGTTGCAACTACTTTGACTGACAGCAAGCAAGTAAATTAACCTGTATGTGCTCAAGCATTGCTTTATGAATAATTAGTACTATAGGGAATATGGTGATGCGTCTGAGGTAACCTGGAGCAGAAAAGTTTTCAATGAAACTGCACAGATGGCTGCTAAAACTCTTCTATATTACCTTTTTTGTGCCAAACAGTCTCTAAACAAGAAAAACACATGCATAACAGTGCCTTAAAAGAATAGTTCTGCTTAAACTAATGTGATGATCTCTAGTACACGTTAAGCACTAGACTTCTAACCATTTGACACCATCCAACTAGTGTCAAAGCCTCTCTAGCATCCAAAATATAATCCTGCCACTTGTTAGGGTGTGTGAGGAACTAGCCTTTATCATCTCTAACAACTGGCAAGTTTGTTCCATATTGGCTAACAACAGGTTGACAGATCTGTGCAAGTTTGTTTCATTGCAATATGTTTATTTAGACAAATACAATCACATAATACCTTCGGTGCAAGTCTTGGTAATTTGAAACCCAATGGATTTTGATTGACATAAAGGCCTGGCTCCTAAGGCACTGGTCACTCAACTACATGGAAGGCTGGTTCCCATTCATTAACATAACCTCGACACATCATCACCACCGGTACCATATCTTTTAAACAGATTATTTGTTGAAATTTGGCTGCCATTATTACTTGTTAATTCGTTTAATTGCAGAACAATATGGAGAATAGCATCAGCTCCTTGTTCAAGGTCTCGGTCCCAAATTCTCTCAGCCCTATTTCATCGGCAAGTGCAATTGGTATAGGATGGCTGTGTTGGCCCAAAGAGCTCACATGAACAGCAAGCAAAGCTCTCACAAGATCTCACACTAATGTTCACTTATGAAGCGATTGAGGCTCGCTATATTGCAACTGTAGTATTCATTGAGCTAGTCCTCAAGCTTGGCTTACAAGTGCCCCTATATGTTCTATTTATAGGCTAAGTTAAACTAACCTTAGCTCAACCCATATATCTAGAACATTGTACATCTAGCTATTAATATTTTAGTCCTCATAATAGCTAGATGCTTCTAGTATCTAGTATCTAGTTCATCTATGAACTAGTAGTAGAACTAAATGTTTTAGATGCTTCTACCATCTCCATATAACTATCAACTAGCTACTCCTTCTACAATCTTCTAGTAGATGTCAAGATTATATCTAACAATCTCCCCCTAATCTTGACATCTTAACTCTAAATTGTTGACGCATTCGAACACTCCTAACATATGCGCAACACTTACTAAGCATGCATAGGATGGCGACACAACTACTCAACACCCCATGCTTTACCTTCGGCTTCGACTTCTGGACGGTGACGCAACTACTCAACATCTAGGACACCACCCGTCGAAACCTACTCTTAGAACCTACTCTCAGACTCGACATCAGGATGGCGACGCCACTACTCAACATCCTAGACTATACTCGTCAAGTCCATCTTCATAGCAGTGTTTGCTCATCATCAGCATCAATAAGGCGGTTCATCACCTCTTGCTCCTTAGTTTGGTTTTGGCATTCTTTAGCAAAATGCCTGAACTTCTGATAGTTGAAGCACCGAATCTTTGCCTTTGCGGTTCTTACCAAAATCTTTATTGTTCTTGCCTTTGAACCTTGCTTCCCACTCGGCATGAGTGAGTAGAAGCTCATTGTCTTCTTCGACTCGCTGACGGCCTCTATTCCTCTCTTCACATGCATTCCGATGACCGATCACTTCCGCCAGCTTCTTCTTCTTTATATCAGCAAGTTGCTCAAAAGTAGATACAAAAGGCAAGAACATGTCTAGTACCGCACGAAGAAGTTTCTTGATAACCGCGTGCTCCTCCATCTTTTCTCCAAGTGCTCGTATCTCATTGGAGATGGTGGTTAATTTCATGGCGAAGTCACTGACTGACTCTGTCTCCTTCATGTACAGATCACCCTCATCAGAGTCTGAACATGAGCTTCCTTGACGCGGTCAGAACCAACATGCAACTCTTGAATGGTCCCATACCTCCTTTGTCGTCGTCTTTTCCGCCAAGACCATCATTATGTCCTTCAGTATAGCTTGCATGATAGCTGCGAGAGCCATCTGATTCTTGCGCTTGTCAACAACCTCCTCACTCTCTACTGCTTCCCACATTCCTTGCGCACGCATGAAGATTTTCATCTTCACCGCCCAAGGTCCATAGTTGCTGTCGGTGAGCATCGGATACTGAAGACTTACGACGCCTTCTCTTGTCGAAATCCTCGAGACAACCTCGCTGCCGCTACTGCCATCACCACCAGATTGTGCACTTTTCGATGTCCACGGCATGACCTTCGTCATATGGTGCAGAAGTTAAACTGGCTCTGATACCAATTATTGGACCAAAGAGCTCACACGAACAGCCAAGCAAAGCTCTCACAAGATCTTACACTAATGTTCACTTAGGAAGCAATTGAGCCTCACTATATTGCAGCTATAGTAATCATTGTGCTAGTCCTCAAACTTGGCTTACAAGTACTCCTACATGTTCTATTTATAGGCTATAAGTTAAACTAACCTTAGCTCAACCCTTATATTTAGAACATTTTATGTCTAGCTATTAATATTTTAGTCCTATTAATAGCTAGATGCTTCTAGTATATCTAGTATCTAGTTCATCTATGAACTAGTAGTAGAACTGAATGTTTTAGATGCTTCTAGCATCTTCATATAGCTACCAACTAGCTACTCCATCTACAATCTTCTATTAGATGTCAAGATTATTCCTAACAGGCTGGGCTTCGCCGTGATGGTACTCCATGGTCTGGTTGTCTGTGCGACCAGCATCGGCTATGTGCTGAGCTTGCGTAGAGTCAACAGGTGTGGTTTGGTGGTTTCGGACTACATGGCACGATTCGGCAACGTATCCCGTGTACACAGAGGCTCCCGTGTAAACCCGTGTACACCAACTAGCAAAAATTATGAAAAATTCTGAAAAAATTTACAAATGTTGTAATGAACTTGTTCCACCTATGTATAAAGTTTGAGGATGAAATTCATTCTATAGTAAGAGTTATAAAAAAGAGAAAACTATATCCTTTTTAAACCATTCAAATTTGTCATTATTTTCTCTTTTTATAACTCCTAATATATAATGAATTTAATCTTCAAACTTTATATATAGGTAGAGCAATCAATGAAGAACATCTACAAATATTTTTAGAATTTTTTATGACTTTTGTTAGTTGGTGTACACAGGTTTACACGGTAACCCCTGTGTACACGAGATATGTTGCCGCATGATTCAGCCTATGGGGCCCAGGAGGGCCCTTTCTTCTTTCCCTTATCCTACTCCTTACAGTAGGGCAAATCTACGTGCAGTATCAGGTTGGCAGTTTAGTTTCATTATTTTTCTAGTGTAACCATCTGTTTATGCATTGAATAGCATGATAAGTTTTTGACACAGGCGTCCTCTGGAGGGAAAGAAGGCCCTGCTCGCAGCAAGAGCCGCAAAGGTTGAACAAGATCGCATCACCAGAAGAACGGCAAAGAAAGATGATACTAAAAAGAAATCAAAGATAAAGACATTTCAGTGGTAGTTAAAGACAATATTCATGGCTTGAGTCAACTTAACTGTAATTACAAGTTGCTCGGGTGCAAGGATCTGTGAGTTACTTGGTTGCTAGCCTCACGAGTTGAGGCATACACGTTATTTTCACATGCGCTGGTTCAGAAAGGTTGCTCTGAACTGAAATCAAGTGAACTGTCAGAGTTACACATTGCTGCTGTGATATTTTCGAGGGCCTTTGGCCTAGGCCCAGCCCATTAAAGAGTGTTTAAGACAGTGGGAGGGGGGCTGACGGTTTCCTTCTGGGAGAGAAACCTAGCCGCCGCTGCTGCCCCATCCTCACTCACCGTCGGCTCCGTCGCCGCACAGCCGCCACGCCGCCATCGTCCCCATGGCCGTACGCAGTGCAGCTGCTGTTGCCGCGCCGTCGTCCCCAAAGCCGCGCCGCTGTCCCTGTGGCCGCGCCGCCACCGTCGATGGGCCGCTCTACGCCTTGCTCGCCGCCCTACTGTTTCTGTTGGAGGCCGACGGACAGAGGCAAAGGGAAGAGGTGGCAGTGAATGAGGAAGGTAAAGATCGAAGTTAGGGTTTTCTCTTCGTATCTAACCTCTTGTTTACTGCTTCATAGGAATTTATTAGGAGATTTTCAGTACAATTTCATCGGATTAGATGCTTGTTTGGGGTGTTAGTGATGGTGATTGTTAGGAGGTGAAGTTTTAGTAGATCGGATTTATATGCAGCAAGTTCAGATGAGGATTTGGTTTATTTAAGATCCGATTCAGAATTTGGTCTTATGAAAGAAATTGTGTGTCTAGATTTTAGCTCCGTTTCGAGTACAAGAACGCGATAATCGGATAAACGGATTGGCAGTTATGTTGATTTTAGTGTTTGCTGTCCACAAAGTTAAATTCCTTTTTTTTTAAAAAAAAAGTTTATTAGTGCTAAATGGGTTCATTTGGAGGAGAGGGATCATCGGTATGGTGTAGTTTAATTATATTGTTCTCATAGATACCGATGTATTGAGATGTTCCCTTTATGTAGGTGTTGGATCGAAATCGATGTCGTCTGCGCTTATTCTAACATCCTTAGTTGAAAGGCAATATATGTTAAACCATTGCCTGTTTGGTTGATTATGGTTGTTTTCTTTTTTTACCATATGATTGGATGACTATGGCAAGATGGATGTGTGTGGATGTACTTGCTTAGCTAGTTATTATGTTGTTTATCACTGAGTGATGAAAGTAGATGGTAATTGTATGACAGAGAAGAGGCATTATTGCATCATGTGCATATGAGCCAGGTCGGTGAGAAAGTCGTATAACTAATCCGATGAGGTCGGTGAGAGTTATACGACTAATCCGGAGTGCTCTAAAGTCCTACTCGGTTGGCACTCCTTGGGAGTGGAGTAATTGGTCCTCGCACGAAAAAGGACAGGCAAGGTGTGGCATCGACGGGTGCGCACCTAGCTATACCGGTATGAGCTCACAGTACAGACACATGTGCATTGCATTGCATTGAATGGATGAGAAATGATTTGTTGGGATTATTTGGATTAACAGTTGTTTCTATTTCTATGAAGGGTATGAATCTATGTAAGTGATCTTGTTCTTATATTTTGTTTTCGAAGTTGTTTATATATATACTTTGCTGAGTATTCTTCAATACTCACACTTGCTTTTTATTTGATTTTTAGGTAACAGATGTCTTCATCATGCATGGGGCGTGGAAAAGTAGCACATTGATATAAGCACTCACTACCTCTCACATTGGTATTAGTGAACTTAGTTTTCCTTTTAAATATACTTAGTAGTTAAGCATCATGTATAATTGGAAGTTATTGTTTTGTTGTATTTCCTTATATGGTTAGTGGTTGATGGAAAATGGTTATATATTTTTCTGATATAAATTGTTTGTCGTAGATGTCCATATAAACAGTGAAAATGCTGTTGAAATTTTATAGTTTTTGAATAGTTAGTAGCATTCCGGGTTCTCGAGGAACCAGGGTGTTACAACTGCTGATGTGAGTGATGCGCAGAATTGAATGCAAATAGTAAACAGCGCAACCCATCTTCTCATTACAAGATTACTCATTCAAGTTTATTGAACATACAAGAATTAGCTTAATATCTTATTACAAGATGCATGTTGATAAGGTCATTCCAATAGCTCAACAATATTACCACCTGAAGCTTGCATGATATCATTTATAACACCTGAATATTTACATGTTCTTGACATTTTTAGCACCTTCTTCACCTCCTTTGTGCAATTCATAAATGTATGCCTCAACAGCTTCTGCATCTATTCATCCAATTTTAGGCCATGAACATCCATTGTTGGGTTACATAAATTGCATCAGCTCATAGAAAATTACTTTGATGACACACACAGATGATCTCTGACAGTCAGGTGGGTAGGACGGGGTATTTTTTATAGCCAAATTTTGGCGGTCCTAGAGAAAAATTGGCTGGCCAATTCTTTTCAACTTGCGATGGCTCTGCTCTACTCTGCTCTACGGCGTTGTCTAGCTGAAGGGGCCCACTGACAAGCCACGTAATTGATTGCCGCCGCCTAGCCAATGCTATTGTCACCAAGACATCGTTATGGGCTGTTGACCGTTGTTGACTTGCATCCACACGTCAGCAACATCTTATTTGGACCCAGTAAAACTCATTTTATATAGGGACAAATAAAACCGTGTATATATATATATAGAGAGAGAGAGAGTACGAATACGTTACTCCTACGAGTATTATAACTACAGTACACCCAAATTTACCCCCACCATCCAATCTCCCCCTTCCCCTCCCACTAAAACCCAAACACCACCCGTGTGTTCACCCCCTATCCGTTCTCCCCCCATCCCCTATAGCTAGTAGTTTCCCCCTGGTGCACCGGCGACGTGCGGTGGGGCGACACACATGGCCACGGCTACGGGCGGTAGGAGCGGAGCGGCTCGCCGGTAAGTTCACCGTCAAGAGCACAGCGACGCGGCGCTCCGGAGCTGGTAGCTGCCCACAGAAGCCAACGACGACAAGCTTTGGTAGTCGCTGGTCCTCTCTCCGACATCGCTGCCCACAGATGCCTTTGACGATGAGGTTTACTAGCTGCGGCTCCATATCGACCATCAATAGTACAAAGAAGTTCAAGGCCCTTTGCCTCTCCTCCTGTTCAACCGGTAGGACATTTGGATCTGTTTTTAGAAATGAAATTGCAGCTGGCGATTAACCATGCGAGTTTCGTGCTTCTTTGCTATTCCAATCAATTAAACTTTTCTAATTGTTGTGTATTACTTTATTGTTCAATAAGTTAGACTATGCTAATTACGCTTTTGGTCATGTACTGGAAATGTTGAACATGTTGTTAGTTTTTCCAGTTTAATCTGTTAAATTTTACTTATTATGTGGTTGACCTTTACTAATACTTTCTACTTTTTTACCTTACTACATGTTGCATTTGTCTTTACTATTTGTGTTTGGGAACAGATGTGGTTATGATCAACCTCAATGAACGCTAAATACAGTAATGTACCGCATGGGGCACCATGGATGTCTCGACTGCCATGCACGATGGGGAACAGAACATGGCCTTCTCTTCAAAGGATATTCAGAACTGGTAACAAAGCCTCACCTTTACTATCATGACTTCTTGCTTGTTATCAGAATTGAGTGATTCATTTACTGTTACTATAAAAATTGTTATACATTCAGGGAGAATGAATATGTTGTACTTTGAGGAAGGCTGAATATGTCGGAGAAGAAATTGCAAACGTGGAAAATACAATGAAATGGTTCAAAGAGATGAAATCAAACAACCCTAACTTTTACTACTTGATTGATAGGGATGAAAATGTTGGTGGTGTGGAAATGTGTGCCAACAATCAACCATTTCACTTAAAGTGTTTATCAATGCTTGAGCACCAATTGGATAACTTGACGATCCCAGCTGAGATGCACCAAGGCGAATACCTTGATGGGTTGATGGGTTGTGCTTGCTAGAGGATAATAACCTAAAAGAGCCTAATCTCGCACAAAACAAGGGAAGGACTAGGAAGAAAAGGTGGATCGGGCCGATGGAGATGCAACATGCAAAAATGAACACAAAAGGCAGTGCCAAAAAGTGTCATAAAGTTAGACATACTTCACTATAATTTAAAAAGAGAGCTTTACTATAGTCACACACAAAAAATCGGCAATCTAAGAACATGTTCAATTTTCTTTACCACACGTGAGTCCACTTAGATTTGATGACGAGAATGTCTAAACAAACACAAATGGCCAAGGGTGATGATGAACTTTTGCTGGAATTCGTAAATCAAAGTGTTGTTGAACAGGTGATAGTTTACTATCAATTTCCCCTTGCCATAGTGCTTGTGCTAAAAAATTGAATTCATTTATATTTTACTAAGATAATATATAATAGTTTCCACACATACCGGAGCACTATGCCGGTGCCGAGATACAACGGGAACAAAGCAGTGGCAATACGCAGTTGGAGTAGCATGCCGACGACAGGCGGCTGGAGCGCGTGGACGCCATTTCTATAGGCACGTGGGATGTCAGTGCTCCTTTACCATAGCAACAAATCCGATCCCACACTTTAACAACCCAAATTGCTGAGGTTGATGATGAGGTTTGGTTATAAATCATAGATCCCAGTGTTGATGCTGGCAAATCTAAACAGGTGATAGTTTTACAAACAAGAATCCCTTGCTATCCTTGCTTCTGTTAAAAAATTTTGGCTGCAATTCTTACTTTACTACAAAACTCTACTGTCCTCTGCATACATACCAAATGTGCTTTACTACATTTATCGTACATTACACTTGCAGTGATATTATGCTAATATGATGCTTTACTATATTGGCCGCATGCGTTTTACTACATAAGCTACATAATTTTTTTGAAGTGACATGTGTATTTTGATGTTTTCATACTAACAAACGATTCCATTTACAACAATGTATGATATTTTTACTAAATAGGAGTCCTGAGTTTTACTACATAAGCTTCATAATTTTTCTGCAACGATCATGTGTATGAAATTTAGAACAAGATATGATGCTTTACTACAAAAGGCCACCTTCGTATGACTACATAAGCTACAAAATTTTTCTGCAGTGGTCATGTGTATCTTGATATTTCATACAAGCAAACGATGTCATTTGTAGCAATATATGATGCTTGTTTATTTGGTTTAGCTCATATTATTACATTGGATTGGTACAAACTGTATCCAAAAAAAGGTGTTCAAGTGAAAACCCTATTGTGCTTCGCACTTTGTTTTTAAAAAGTGTGAAAAAGGCCGGAATCTGATGAATGGGTTTATTAATATTGCGATTACATCATGACTACACATCCATGGCTAGCACTTTGTTTTTAATCTTTACTAAAAAAAAGGTAGGGATATGATGTTTTTCATCGTAATCTTTTTGAAAGTGACGAAATTTACTTTAACAGTCACTAAAAACAAGTCTGTCTGCTTCTTTACAACTAGTATTTCTCCTCTTTACTGCTACTAAATTGTTGTCTTTACAACAATTGTTTTTTTTGGAAAAAAAGTTTGTGATTTGCAGGAAAGTAGAAAATATTCAAGAAGAAATCGCAAACAACATTGACAACACTTTTGCTTGAGCCGATCGAGAAACAACCTACTAAGGCGAAGCAAAGACAATGCCAAAATTGCCATCAATATGGTCCCAACTCTAGCACATGCATTGCGATGAATAGAAAAATTGGAATAAAATAACACTTGCAGATACTTTGAGCATATAAAGATAGCAAAGAAACACGTTTAGTAATACTTAGTACTGCTACATGAATACTTTACTACAAGGATCATACTGTTTTTACTAATACTTGTAATGTTTATTTACTAGCTTTGAATCATGAACATGTGGAGACATATTTTGGTACAAATGTAAGAATAGATAGGAAAAACTAAAGGAAGAAACATTTTACTATTATTTATGAAAGTGTTTCACTACTAAAGCTTTGACTCATTCGTTACAATTGGGTGATGTGCGTATTTTTCGTACAAAACTTTGGTTTGCTTCATTTTTTGTGAAGCTTTTAAGAAAAAAGTAACAACATTCCAAAAGCTTTAGCAAAAAAAAAGAATAATAAACACATTTTCATAAAAAATGTGAAAATGATTTTTTACGAATCAACAAGCATATGCTTTACCGTTCGAACAGAACAAATATAAAAAATTGTTAGAAAACACTTAACCGCAAGGCAAGTTCAAAAAAGGACGTTATCAGTAATATTATGCTTAAACTACGTATAATTATATGATTCTTTACTACATAGACCATATAAGTTTCATTACACAAGCTACAATATTTTTCGATGGTAAATTGACCTTTCATTTATTATTTCTGATCATGTGTATATAAGAATTTTTAGACAAGAAAACAATGCCATTTACAGCAAAAGATGGATAAAAACAAAGGATGTCAAACATGTCGATTACAAAACATTCCATATTACCATTTGTCCATAACTTCGTTCCTAACCCAAATTAATTTTGTTTGCAAAAGAAGGCTAATGCAACCTCCCCTTTCATTACAGCACATCAATTCAAGTCATTATAGCAAAGAAGATCTAACATAAAGTAGTCATTATGCCAGTGGACCATAATATTTACAAAACTTCTCATAATTCGTCAAAGGATTGCTACTCTCTCCATATTGTAGGATAGTTAGTCGACTCTCAAACTACTCTCACTTAGCAAACATAACCTCTCACTTTCCTAATGTCTTCTTGGAAATCATCTTTAGTCTCGGCTGGAAGTTCATCAAAAGCGACATTCACTGGATGGAGTACCAACTGGAACACATAATCCTGCAGATAGGAGAGAGCGTCCCTCTGCATGACATTGAAAGACCAAAAAAATAAAAAATTACTAAAAATTAATAGTTGGTATACTCATTACTATATTTTGTATAATATCTTGTGACATACACATCTGTATTTAGGGATCCATACACATCTGTATTTAGGGATCTCATCCCACAGCTCCATGTACAACATTACATGAATCCCACAATCATTTAGCTTTTTCTGCTTCTACATATGCATGAACAAAAACGGCCATTTGGTGAAACCTAGGGAAGCAAAGACAATTTCTCACAATGGCAGCACGCAATCTATTCACCTGCACATAGCAAAAATAATAATTACTACATAACAAAAAAAATGGAAAGAAGCTTTAATAATCCAAACACCATTACTTTACGGTGCTGAGGGAATGCTATTATTACATAACATGATGAAACTTTACTAACACAAACAATCAAAAAGGAGGGGATTTATGGAAACCCAAAATAAAACATGGATAAAAAAGTTTTACATGGAAAATGGGTTACATGTTCATATATGCTCAGTTTCCAAACTACATTAGAGAACCAGATAGCATACAACATACATATAGCATACATGGAGTTGTGGGATAAAACATATCATGAATGCTCAGTTTCCAAACTAAATTAGGGCTCCAGATAGTATACATGTGTTGACGTCAAATAAACACCAATTTTATACTCTTGAGAAGAAGAAGGATCCCGGCTATCCGACCATCTCATGCTCCATTGGTGCACAACACTTCGAGCGTGCTCTGTGCGACCTCGGAGCCAGCGTCAGCATCATGCCCAAAGGCAATTTATGAAAGATTAAATCATTCTACCTTGTCGCCTACTGGCATGACCCTGCAGCTGGCGGATCAATCGATTCGCCATCCAATTGGAGTCGCGGAGGACATACCAGTGAAAATTCAAAATTTTCTGGTACCCGTGGACTTCGTGGTGCTGGACATGGAAGTAGACACTAAGACGCCCCTCATCCTTGGGAGGCCATTCTTAAGCACGGCAAATGCGACAATTGATGTTGATGCAGGAGAAATTCAGCTCAACATTAACGGCCGAGATGAAACATTCAACTTCAGGCCGAGAGCTGAGCAATGCTCACAGGTACGTGTATTTCGTGGTAAAAATGCTAAACCTGTGCAGGAGGAAACAAGGGCTATACCAAAACCTCAGGTGGATAGCCTCATTGCTGTGATGATGAGTACCCTCTGATTGTTGGACGAGCCAATGCATCGTCCATATTGGAAGGGGAAGGGGAACAAGGGGAAATCCAAGCCCCGTCAAAAGAAACATGCGGTCGAGAAATCGGAGCCGCAAGGGAAGATCAGCGCCACTCAAAAACCTCCGATCAAACGAGTGTGGCGTAAGAAAGAAATTCAACCTGCTGCAGCAACTTCGGCTGCAGAGCTGATTCATGTCAACTGAAGGTTGAATGCGGCCCGACTCGTCGACCGCGGAAACAAAAATTCGAGCCCTCACCGGGAGGTGAGCCGGAAATTTATCTTGCATTCATATTTATTTCGTGCATTTTACCACAGCATATTTATTTTCTACTGGACACTTACCCTTCATACAAAAATAAAAAAATCACAAAAAAATTTTGGTGGAAAAGTGGGGCCGGCCGACCCACTCACATCACCAGATTGCCACCAAATTTGGTGGGTGGCTGCACCACTTGCATCCATTCATTTCCCACTACACCCACCACCCTAGTCATTTAGGCACTATGTAGGGTAATTTGTCCCACTTAATTTTGCATTTAACCTCATGATTTCACTAATCTTGCATTTAGAAACCACTATAAATAGGGGGGTTTGCAGCAGGTTGAGATCACACCTCTGCGGTGTTTGCATGATCTCACTTGCAGCCCTCCTCTGCACTGCATATTTGCTTTCAATTGCATGCATACTGTCAACTAAAAAAAATCGAGCAAAAATAATTTCTGCGGAGGCAAAGAACTGCTAATTGTGAAGATTAATTCTGGACGACTAACCCGTAAAAACTTTCGTATATCCTTCGGGTATTTGTTCGTCCTAACCTCTGCAGGAAAAATGTCGTCATGGTATGGCAAGTTTGACCACACCATCGCTAAGGGAGCGAAGGGCGTGCACAAACGATTTAGCTCATCCAGCTTGGATCGTACTCATACTCCGACCGAGGTCATGGAGAGCCAATCTGGGGATACAATGTCCGTGGATTCCTGATTTTCGGGGTACCATGGAGCATATTCGGAAGCCCCAACAATTAACCTCCAAGGCTGACCTAACCCTGGGAATGCCGATTTTGGTGTCGGAGGAGCAAATTGAGCTCTATACCGACCGAGAGCGGCACGTCTTCGAAGCGCTGAGGCGCCGGTCTTTTCAGCACACATGGACTTACGATCCGATGCTGCTGATCAAGACCGGCCATCTGGACGAATTCAACGAGGCCTTCCAAGCCGTTGGATGGGAAAATTTTGCACCCATCGTCGAAAAAGGTTCGCGCCTTCTAACCCTTGAATTTCTTAGTACTTTACGCATTCTAGATGGTGGGTGTAGATTCTATTTTAGGCTCTTTAATGAAGAATTTGATTGCTCTTTAGAGACCCTAACTAGTTATCTAGGCTTTTCCATCTTGTGTAGAGTTACTCCTGATAGGTTAGCTGGCTTTGATCGCGATGAATTCTGGGAATCTATTTCTAGCAAAAGTTATAGCAACACTAGCAAACCCCGCATGAACGATATTCACAACCCCACTCTTAGGTTCATGCATAGGTGGCTGGGTATGGTAGTTAATTCAAGGTCAGACATGCGCACTATACGCCTTGATGAGCTGCAATACCTGTTTGCAATGGTCAATAAAAGGCCTGTCAATCCGACCGCAAATATGGTAGCTCACTGGGTAGAGATGATTAGCCAAAAGGGGGATATTGACTGCACATCCCTAATCACCCGCATTACGGAGGGTATGGGATTGTTAGATCATTGTGAATTGGCCTTTCTAGACACACAATTCCAAACAATAGGAAAGGACCATTTCATCCAAGGCCACATTCTTCGGGTTGATGAGTCGGATGCTCATTTTATGAGATTTTCGAGCACCACCGCTGAGATCCGTTTGCCTAATCCAAGGCTCGGAATTTACAGAGCCCGGACGCTGACCATCGATTTTAGAGCCCTGGAGCCCTATAGGCATAGTGTCTCTAGCCCTATGACCCGCAGCCGCGCACGCCAGCAGCGAGAGAAACCTTAGCCTAGCGAGCCCCACCACGATCCGTGGACGGGGGCAGCTGCAGCCCCTCATCACTCCGAGTATAGCGCGGGTTGGGATCTCAATGGAACCCATCCGCCTTTGCTCCACATGAGTACGGAGGTTGGGGCATGCACAATTTTGAGGCCGGTAGCTCACGGCAGCATGATGCCGGATGGACCCACTCACCTCATGAGCAAGGACCTGAGATAGGACGGGGAGTACCATCGTCGCCCTGCTGCCCTTCCTACTTCGAGCCCTTCGCACGAGACGTCCATGCACTGGGACAGAGAATGGATACTTTAGTTGATAATATGGGCCACGTACACCAAACGTTGGCCCATCATACAAGGTACCACGAGGACATCACCCGTGACCTTAGAGCCAATACCACTGCAACACAAGCCACGAACGATGCCCTTGCGGCATGGTTCCAGCACATTGGTTTTGACCCTCCGGCTCAATAGGTGTGTCCTGCTCTCTGTCACTGCCTGCTGTGGCCACACTGCATACTTTGCTACTGTGCCTTGCTATTACTCTACCAGATTAATTCCCAGTAATTCTTTCCTGATCTGCCTTGCCAAAAATCCCGCATTGTTTTTGCCCCACATGTGAATAACTTTAACTTTGTTCTTAGTTAATAGTAGGCCCTTTAACTTTGTTCTTAGTTAATAGTATGCCCTTAAAAAAAATGAAACATTCAAAAATATAAAAATTTGCATAATCTAGAAAAATACCAAAAATATTTCCCTATCGAATAAAATGTATAAATGTTGGTTTTACCTAGAAAGGATATAATGAACATTGCTCTATTATTGTGATATAAATGCTGAGTATACAATCTAGTACTCTCATTCTTAAGTTTGACAATTATTGGTATGAGTAGTCATCCTGCTTTATCTTGCTCATCGAGAATTGACATTATTGAACCAATTCTAAGTTGCTGAGAGATATGATATAACGGAGATATGAACCTACTTACTTATGCCCCTACTAAGGCATAGTCTCGGAATTTATTTTAAAACGAGAAAATTATTTTGAAGTTCCTCATTAGACTTCTTCATCCTACCAAAGCCAAAAATGCTAAATAAATTCAAAGCCTTCATTTAGCTACTTTGGTTGTGTTGAGTTTTATCAAAAGTAAATCCTTAGGAATTAGTGCTCTTCAAAGCTGGTCATTTCCTTTCGCGTACCCTTTGATTGCTAGCCTTTTGTATCTAGTAATGCTAAATTACACATTGGGATATGAGTATACATTTCGCCAGATATTCCTCCCTACAAAATAAGCCAAGTTCTTTTTCATGAGTCCACCATATACATACCTATTTGGTCTCCCAAAAGACTTCCAAAATAAGAAAAGATTCATTCCTCACAATTATAGAAAATTGAGGAAATCAAACAAAAAGAAAAGAGGAAGAGAGAACCATCATCTACTTCTATCTTCATAAAAAAAACCTCAAAATTCTAGAGTTCTCTCGTCAGATCCACGCCGCCGCCAGCCAACGACGCCGCCGGCCGCCTCCCAGACCCCGCCACGGCGCCGTCTGCTCCGACCACGACCCGGCGCGGCCTTGCCACCCCTGTGCACGGCACCGCACGCCCTCGGCCCGATGACGACGAGCACGCACCACCGGATTACTTAGCAAATCCACCGTTTACTTAGAATATCCTCTGTAAAAATGTATATTTACTTTGCATTACGACAAGTAATGCATAGTAATTAGGTTTTTGCTGTGTTTTTCACTTTTTTATGTATGCATAATTGATTTTTGCCATTTTGTATGTATACTCATTCAAAAGTAATAAAAAGTAATTCGTAATAATTTGTGTTTTTGGTCCTATTTACTTTCAAAACGATGCTAGTAATAGAAAGTAATTGGTTTGAAAATGGAGCAGCTCAAAATTCAAATTTTTCCTAGTAGATTGAAAATCTTTCAAGAACTTTTTAGTAGATTCGTTTTTGGGGGATTTGTAAAAATTAATCTAGTAGAAGTGCCGCCAACGCCGTGCACGTCCGTGCGCCGCTGCGTCCCGCCGACGCCGTGCCCGCACGCCCGCGCGCCGCCGCGTGCCCACACGATTCTAGGATCTTGCATCCTAGCGAATTTCTTTCCGTGCTGAAACATGTTCATTTCGGTTGCTCCAATTACTTTCAAAATGCGACCATTTACTTTCGGGTTTGGTTGGCTCGCACGGTTCGCTTGGAAGGCTCGGGTGTAGATTACCTTAATCTACACCCAGGGGTAGATTAGGGCTTCCGGGGAATTTGGCAACCCTAGCCCCGAGGAATTGGGCCGGCCTAGCCCGGAGTCAGCCTGCCCCGACTTGGCCCGAGCCGGCCTATCCCACATGCGCCCGAGCCGGCCTTCCCTGCATGGCCTGAGCCCGCCTGGCGCCCGAGCCGGCGTACCGCTCTGCTCCTGTAGCTGAGCCGAAAGGCACAAGTTGGGCCGAAATTGGGCAGAATTGGTTTAAGGGCCTAGAAAATTGAAATTAAGTCCCGAAAAATTCTGAAAATTACAGAAATTTCCCCGATTCTTGCAGAATCACCCGTTTGGCTTATGGGAATTATTTGTTTTTGAACCCGAAACAGACTACGTGTGGCTTTGCTAGCAGCAGGTCGTACGCTGGACCGAAAGGTCTAGATTAAGCTGAAATTTTCAAAAGAAATTTGAAAAAACCCCGATTCTTGCATAATTAAGTGCATTACTTTTGAATTGTTTATTTACTGTTTAATATTTATGTGCAATTATTCTGCAAATTATTGCTTGTTATATTATCAGTATTTAGTTTGCAACTCGTAATGGCACCATACTGAAACCGTGAGAATTATTTTTATGTCACGCACCACTCTAGGTTGATTACCTGAAGTAATCATATATTTAGTTATCTTGCAGATGACTTGCCTTGCAAGCTGTGATTTCGAGGAGCTTGCCCCCCAGGGGCAGAATTTTCTTACCTGTAAGTCCGATGTTGAAATTGTCCTGGGCAGCAAGCAGCTGCGTTCCACCATTAGCATTGGTCAGGGCTACCCCACCTGTGAACAAAATTATCAGGCCCTGCATTTCCTTAGGCACCACTTATCACCTACTCTGAAAAGTGAGTATATGGCAGTGACATGTCCTTTGGAGCAGTGGAATGCGCTCTGCAAACGCTTTGAGAGGTTGAGATATTCAATTCTCCCACAAGTCCAGCAGGACTGGAATCGCCTAAGGGTGACCAACTTTAAGTCTGTTGCTGATTATAACTCTGCGCTGCATCGCATTTGCACCAATCTAAGGCTCTGTGGCAAGCCTGTCTCTGAGTTAGAGAAGATTGAGAAAACCCTCTCTACTTTCCATCGCAATGAAATTCAGCTAGCCCGCAATTACCATCAGGACAACATTGAGGAGTATAGCACTCTCATCGATATGATGATGGTGTCTGAAACTCATGATAATGTCTTGATGAAGAATTTTAAGTCCCAAGCACCAAGTAACCCGAATGGCACTGAAATTAATGCCACTAGTTACAAGGTGAAGAAGCACAAATGAGAAGGCAAGAACGGGAAAGGAAAGAGAGGGACAGCAACTGACAAGTCTGGTAATTAGAGGCCACGCAAGCCGTATGGCCAGCGGAACCAAAACGTGCTATCACTGCGGTCTAAACGGGCATTGGTCAAGGATCTGCCGTGAGCCCGAGGAAGTGGTCGCGGCACATCAAGCCAAGAAGAAGCACCCCATTGAAGCGCATCTCGCAGAGCTTCAAGTGGAGAATACCAAGCCTGAAGATGAGTTTGAAGAGGATGATCTCCTTGGGGATGAACTGGCATCTCTCCCACTGCCCCCTCCTGGCCCTGTCCTTGAACGCACCGTGAAGATTGATCACTTTAATGACTCCGACATCCGGTAGAGTGTGGACGCAATGTTCATCGAGTCCATATAGTTTTCTCTAGCAGCCTGTCGCTGCCTTTATCTTAGAGTGGTTGCATTTAGCCCCTGTCAAGGCCGTTTCGGTACTTTATGGTGCTCATTGACGTTTCCTCGAAGTGATCAAACGTGAGTTTACTCTCGACGAGGAACCACGCGTAATCTCGCAGATTATCCGCCTTAAAAATGTGTTCCCTAAGCATAATATCAAATCCATTCGCATAGACAACGCCGGAGAGTTTACCTCAAAGGCTTTTGATGATTATTGCACTGCATCGGGGATTCACCTTGAGCACTCGGTACCGCATGTTCATACGCAGAACAGGCTAGCAGAGGCATTGATTAAGAGAATTTAATTCATTGCCCGGCCACTTCTTTTGCAATCTAACTTACCGAACTCTTGCTGGGAACAAGCAGTCCTTCATGCATCAAACCTCATCAATTATGGACCATCGGCCCACAACATCCATTCACCTATGCAACTAGCGCAGGGCATGATCCCCAAGATCTCGCATCTAAGAAAATTTGGCTTCAAGATATATGTACCAATATAACCCCCACAGCGTGCCGCTATAGGCCCTCTTTGAAAGTCTGGGATTTATGTTGGATATGAGAGCATCTCAATAATCTGATATTTAGAACCCATGACTGGAGATTTGCATATGGCTCGGTTCGCTGACTGCATTTGTTACGAGGATAATTTTCCATCATTAGGGGCAGAGAATAAGCCACAAGAAACTGAATGTCGAGAAATCACCTGGCAAGTAGCCGGTGCGGCAGCATTAGACCCTCGCACTAGTGAAGCAAATGGTGAGGTCCAGAAGATCCTAGACTTGAATAAATTAGAGAATGCACTGCCTGGTCACTTTTGTGACTCGCGGGGAGTGATTAAGTCGCATGTGCATGCACGGAATGCACCAGAGAAGGTTGCAGTACCAAAGCAAATAGAAGGTACCCCTCAACCTGCTCAAAGGCTTAAGAAGCAGGAAGTCTGGCTACTCCGACCCCAAGTACCCGGGGACGCCTGAGAAAAGAGGGAAGGAGAGCTTATCACAACCAGTCACAAGCACCCCGTCGTGGGAAGGGGAGCCGGTTGAGACCCGGTACTAGTAAGGAGCCTGCTAGTGATGCCCTTCCAGATTTGAATGTTCCCCTGCAGGAATTAGAGAATGTTCCACAGCAGGAACATGTGTATAATGCCGAAACAAATGTGAGCGCACACATCGGCTATAATAAACTAAAGGAACTTGCCCCCGCTATGGGGATACGCGGTGAAGAGTAAGGTAAACAATTGCCCGAAGCAATCCATGATGAAATAGCCATAAACTATGAATTATCCAAAAAAGTAATGAATAGAGCCACAGCCATAATCGATATTTACTATGCAAAGAAAATCGCCTCCATCATTGAAAATGATCCCGAGCCTACATCTCTAGCAGAATGTAAAGGAAGGTCGGATTGGGAAGAATGGAAAAAAGCAATTACAGCAGAACTTACCTCCCTGAACAATAGACATGTGTTCGGGCATGTATGCCGTACACCGAACCACATACGCCTCTTAGGGTACAAGTGGGTCTTTGTTCGCAAGAGGAATGAAAGTAATGAAGTCGTGAGGTACAAAGCAAGGCTGCTAGCTCAAGGTTTCACTCAACGTCCTGGAATCGACTATGAGGAAACTTACTCCCCAGTCATGGGCAGCATTATCTTTAGATATCTCATCTCAATAGCAGTTACTATGAACTTAAGAATGAAATTGATGAATGTTGTGACCGCTTACCTTTATGGTAACTTAGATTCTGAAATCTATACGAAGATACCTGAAGGTATCCCCGTCCCGAATGACGACAGAGCCAATAGAAATCTATATAGTGTAAGACTTGTGAAGTCGCTATATGGATTAAAGCAGTCTGGGAGGATGTGGTATAATCACTTAAGTGACTTTCTCTGCAAGAAAGGCTACGCAAATAATGAAGATTGTCCCTGTGTCTTTACACAGCGATCCCCGAATGGATTTTGCATAATCTCCGTATATGTAGATGATCTGAATATTATCAGGACAAATGAAGAAGTTGAAGAAGCTTGCTCTTACTTGACGTCTGAGTTTGAAATGAAAGACTTAGGTAAAACTAAGTACTGCTTAGACTTGTAGCTCGAGCATTTTCCTAATGGAATCTTGGTTCACCAGGCTACATATACTCAGAAAGTATTGGGGATGTTTGGTTTTGACAAAGCATATTCCTCTAGAACCCCTATGATAGGGAGATATTTGTAGAAAGAAAAGGACCCCTTACAACCCAGGGAAGAGGGGGAGGAAATCCTCGGAAGGAAGCCCCGTGCTTGAGAGCAATAGTAGAGCACTCATGTATCTTGCTAATAGTACATGGCCTGACATAGCATTTGCCGTGAACACGTTGGCTCGATACAGTGCAGCGCCCACGAAGAGGCATTGGAATGGAATAAAGGTTATCTTTCGATACCTCCGTGGAAGCATTGACCTTGGCCTGTTTTACAGGAAGAACCAAGATATGAATATTATTGGTTATGCCGATACTGGTTACCTTTTGGACCCGCATTCTGGTAAATCCTAAACTGGGTATGTTTTTCTATGTGGTGGCACTGTAATGTCATGGAAGTCGTCCAAGCAGACGCTAGTGGCTACGTCCACAAACCACTCGAAAATCATTGCATTATATGAAGTATCTCGTGAATGTGCATGGTTGAGAAGAATGGTGAAACACATCCTGCAGTCATGTGGATTACCTATTGAGTAAACCTCTACAATTATCTATGAAGATAATCCCGCTTGTGTTGCACAAATGCAAATGGGTTATGTGAAAAGTAATCTTACTAAGCATATCGACACCAAGTTCTTTCATGCACATGAACTGCATAAGTTGAATGAAATAAGTATCCAGCGCACCAAATCCTATAAGAATTTGGCTGACATGTTCACTAAATCATTGCCTACTGCCTCCATTGAAAGGTGTGTTAGGGGAATTAGAATGATCAGGCTCAATGAAGTGCTGAATTCAGGGGAGATAATTCACACGTCCTGAATTAAAACTTTGGCATGAAGCCGGAGTACCCAACTCGACCTAGAAGGTTGAATGCAATGTTGGGTGGTTTGTACTCTTTTTTCCTTGGTGAGGTTTTTTCCTGAAGTTTTCTCACGTAAGGTTTTTAATGAGGCAAATCGTGCGCACGGCAAGCGTATGCTATGTACTCTTTTTCCAATCCTTTTTTCGACTGGGTTTTTGGATGGAGTTTTAATGAGGCATATGCATCTCGCTGGCAAGGTCCAAGGGAGAGTGCTAGGAAACCATTGTGGGGAGCACGGCCCGGCTAGGGCCGGCCGATGGCTCCCCCATGGTGGGTTCCACATTGGACCTGGCCTAAACCCTAAGCAGTACTACAAAAGAAGAGGTGGAGCACCTATTATAGAATAGATCTGAGAAATAATAAAGAGAAGCTCCACCCTGTATCTCTGTGTCCCCTGTGTTTTTAATCTTTCTCTGTGATTGATTGTCCACGTTTATACCTCATACTACACCGGGTAGCGAGGTTCCTTAATAGTACCTAATTTTATATTGTGAGACAAGTCCTAATCCTTTTCCCTCCTGCGCACGCATGTCCCCTGGTTCTCCTGGTGCATGCATGGAAAGGATGCATGTCACACGAAACCACATATTTTTATTAGCTCTTTTTTGCTATACTGCTCAATTGACACATCCGATCACTGAACGGATTTCACCAACGTGTTCCTGACATTTTTTTAAACAAAACAAGATCACACTTGCTATACAAAATTTTTATTTTATTTTTGCTATATATAGTGGCAATGTTTCTGTACGTACGTCAGGTGTAGTCACGTCCTCATATACATGTAGTCAAACTGTTTATATTGTGTAGTCAAGTAGTCTGATGCATTGTATGATTGTTCGGTGCAAGGTATTTCTTACTGTACATGCATGCATGCATGATGTCAGCACTAAACAACGTATTTTCTCACCGTTCAATGCATGGTTTTACCACTGCACAAACATTCATACGTGAAAGAAAAACAAAATAAACAATGTGTAGTCCAGTTACTTAGTACAGTAGTCAAATGGTTTACAATGAGTAGTCAAGTATCTCAATACAAATGTTTGATTCAAGTCCATCGAGTACGGTGTTGTCCAATGATCCACACTAAGTAGTCAAATATCTTGATACAATGTTTGACTACTACTACACCTAGTATAGTGTAGTCAAATGCTAAGATACACTGACTACACAATGTCACACCCAGTACATGGTAGTCAAATGATACATATTAACTAGTCAAATATCTTAGTGAAATATTTGACTACAACTACACCTATTACATCGTAGTCAAATGTAATGTATATTGACTACATATTGTCGTACTGAGTACAGTGTAGTCAAATGATACACACTCGGTAGTCAAAATATCTCGATACAATATTTGATTATAATAAAAGTAAAGTAGTGTAATATCATTCATTATTAGTGTATGGAATATAGCAAAGTGGCATCGCATGTTGTAATTAAACTCGTGTACACCACTTTACTACACCATGTAAAGTCATAAAAAATATATACATACTTTTTTGAAATTATATTATTTACATCTAATTGTGTAATAAAGTTATGTCATATAATGTAATAGAGTCATGTACCCCAGTTTACTACACTATAAGAAGTGGTCAAAATATGTTTATAGGGTCTTTCACTATGCTATAATCTAGTTTTACATCTATAATGCATTGTGTCGACGGGTGACTAACTGGGGGGTCACCGCCGGCAATGAATTTGTACGAGGGGACGCTAATCAAGAACTAGGTCAGATGGCTAGCACAAGACGGGTTATACAGGTTCAGTCCCTCAACGGAGGAGGTAATACCCTACTTCTTGTGCTCTGGGATTATTTGGTGGATCGGGATGCAAGATGATGCTCCTAACGATGATTTTTTGGTCCCCCTTTGATGGCTTCTGTCCCCTCCCTTTATATAGTACAGGGGGGATAGAATTTACAGTAGGTCGCGGGGTATATGGCAACTATTTCCGTTATGATGTTACATGGAATGTATGCATTGATCTGCTAATTACATGGGGATGTCTCGCAAACTCGAACCCTTTCTTGCGGCTTAAGTTCCGCCCGATCCGAGTGCTTTCCATCTTCGGCCAACCGACTTGGGTCACCCCCTATCTGCTCCCTTATGGGCCTTCTAGAGGATACTCGGGCCCCATGCAGTCCACAGTAGCCCCCGAGTGCTTTACGATCGAGTCAGATGCTTGGCCGACTGGTTCCGCTTAAATCTCCTGTAATCTGAAAAGAGATTGTAAAGGACTCAAGAAATTTTAAGTTTTTATGTCGAAACAACGCCTAGATTTGGCAATACCAAACTCCAGCTTACTCGGCCCGTTGGACACGTTATTTCGATAGGAGGATTCGGCTCCTGGGCATCCACTCTTGCAATACAAGAGCGGCCATTGGCCCGTCTTGGGGCATGCCTTAAGCCACGCCATTACAACTTCTGTCTTGCAGCATGCTGTAACCTTAGCGTTTTAGGAATATCGGTATCAGGTGCCCGGCCTTAACTTGTAAGAACTAGCTCTTGGCCCAACATGGGGCACACCTTTCAACCGGGTGGTATCTGTCCCCACCATGGCAAGGATCAGCATAGGCCTTTGGCGGCATACCGATTGGACGCAATTTTGCCGAGAGGTATTTGTATCCGCGTAGCAGTATACAACTTGCGACCTTATGAAGGCATACCTCAAGAAATTGAATCCAAATTTCACCAACACCCAACCTTGAGCATGCAAAGTTGGCTAGTGACCCACATGGGGTATGCCGTGAAATATTTTTAATTTCGGCGCTGCCGGTGATATGCCCTCCAGGGTGCACCGAGGCCGAGTTAGGCTCGATTTTAACACATTGCCGCCGTCAGCGGCGTGTTAAGAAAGCTTGTTAAGGGGGTCGCCCTTTGCAGTTTTAGCCCAAGCCCAATTAGGGGGAGGCGAAGCGTTTTCGCGCCCTTTTCTCACACAGCCGAAGGGGCGCGTGTTTCCGTCGGAAACCGGATCCGCTCCCACTTCCGTCCCATCGCTATGATGGTTTCACTGTGTTCGAAACGGATCGCCAGGCGCGACCCTTGAACTTCCTTCGTGTATAAAAGAAATCCCAGGGGCTGTGTACTACTTCACCATCAGCCTTCGAGTTTTTGAGTCTTCTCTCTTTTCGGCGACTCCCAAAAATCTTTTTCCCCTCTCTTCCACTGATTAATCGGAACTTCGGAGGAGGATCATGGATCCGTGGGAGGCCGCCGTTGCCGGGTTCTGTGCTCGCGCCGCCGCAGCTCGTGCAGCTAAGGTCACTCGCTGGCAACAGTGGCGAGAGGAACACACGGAGGAGGTCGCCCAGAGGGCCGTCAGGGTCCTGGTCAGCGGCCATCCGCGGCTCTTCCCGGCGCGCACCCCATTGAAGGACGCTCTCGTCGGAGGAATGACTTATACCTATCGGCATCCCCACGAGCCAGTGACGAGCCTTAGCTCGATGTGCTGTGCCTCGGAGAATATGTAATCAGGCCTAAGTGCCTTTTTGATGAACCAGATGTTTTCTGCTTTTAATCTTGAATCTGTAACGCTGTTTCTCCGTGATTTGATCTCGAATCCGCAGCATTACTTCATCCGAGTAGCTAGGCTAGTCCGCTCCTAGACGGGTAGTTAGTGCGTAACGCAGACCTCTCGGGGGGAACCACTCGGGCAGCCGAGTGATTATTGGGCCCCTCGCAGAAAGGCCGCATCCGACGCTAGACCTAGGCCCGACCCAGAATGCGAAACTCTGCCTGTTGATACAAGTCTGGAACAGGAGAACGAAACGGGTTCACCTTGCTTGCTTTTCGCGCCGGTCTGTTGGCTTCTTAAGTAAGCTCCGCCGCTAGGGTTCTTCTTCATCGCCACCTCCGCCGTCACCCGTCTCCGATCGCAATGGCTCCGCCTTCCCCCTCCACCCCCAAGGCTGCTAAGAGCGGGAAGGAGTGGGTGAAGTCCATCACAACCGAACGGAGGCTACAGAAGCTGGTCTCTCTCGGTGTGCTCCCCTCCGAAGAGCTGTTGTCTTGGCGTCCCGCCGCCGGTGAGTCCTGCCCCACCCCTCGCCCGGACGAGGTGGTGGTCTTCGAATCTTTCTTCCTCCGCGGCTTCGGCCTTCCTTGCTCCTCTTTCTTCCGGGGTCTGCTTCATTTTTGGTAGGTGTAGTTAGGGACGACCATGACCTTGGTGATCCCTGGCCTTCCCAAGATGGCATGATATGCCGTCTTGAAATCGGCCACTTTAAAGCTGAGAGTCTCGGTCCGATAATTGTCTTTGGTTCCAAACGTGACAGGCAACGAGACCTGCCCGAGTGGTATTGCAGACGTTCCGGGAATCACACCGTGGAAAGGGGATGACCCCTGCCGTAGCTCAGAGCGAGGGATCTTCATCTGGTCCAAAGTTTTGACGAAGAGGACGTTAATCCCGCTCCCGCCATCGACCAGGACCCTCTTTAATTTGTTTCCTCGAACGACCGGATCCAACACCAAAGGATACCTCCCAGGGAAGGCGATCCTATCTGGGTGGTCCGATCGATCAATGGTGATGCGTACCTCTGACAAGCGTAGATATTTTGGACCACGGGCATGATTGTGTTGACCTCCCAAGTGGTAAGCTTCTGCTTCCGCTTGGATTCAAACGCATCAGAGCCCCCGAATGTATATTTGATCTCGCGCTCAGCGTCTTTGGTAGTATCCATCGAGCTTTTTGCCGTGTCCTCCCTTCGCCGCCGGCTGCTTCGAGTTATCGGCGAACTTCTAGAGAATGAGGCAATCTTCGTTAGCATGTTTCCCCATGGGTGGAAGGGACATACCGCTTCCATGACCTTGTTGTAGTCGTTGTCGCTGGGGGGGCTTTGGCCGATAACGCTCCATGTTGGCGACCATCTCATCCCCTTTGTGCTTCTTGTCCTTGGGCTTGTTCTGTTCGTCGTTTGGCTTCTTCTTGGGGCCTCCGTCGTTGCCACCACGATGGTTCATGATGGCCTCCTCGACGTTGGCTTCTTGATCTGCCATTGTGAACATATCTTTGAGATTTCACAGGGGTCCCGAGTCATCTACCTAATTAACTTGGATTTGCATCCGACGAAGAAGGCGTCGATGACGGTTTATTCTGAAACGTCCCGAATCTCGTTCTTCTTCTTGGTGAAGCGTTTGAAAAACTCACGGAGAGTCTTTTTCTTGCGTTAGTGCAGCTGTCCGATCTCCCATCTCTCGGCGGGCCTTTCATAGGTCCCCTGAAAATTGGCGATGAACTGTTCATGGAGGTCGTACCAAGACTCGATTGAGTTCTCCGGGATTCCCGTAAGCCAGGACTAAGTGGTTGGGGTCAGAGCGACTGACAGGTAGTTTGCCATCACGTTTTGATCACCTCTTGCTGCGCTGACCGCTAAGGCGTAAACCGCAGCCAATTCTTGGGATCCCTCTCACCATCGAACTTGTCGATGCCTTTGAGGTTGAAACCATCCGGCCAAACCACTCGGCGGAGGTCTGGGGTGAAAGCCCGAATCCCCTCCAAGGGTTGTAGCTGCCGTCGCCGCGGGGATCTACTGCGATGCTCCCGCTGCGGGTCTTGGCGATGGTCGCGCCGACTGGCGGTGCTCTCGGTGTGATCATCATTGCGCCGACTGCGATAGCTATGGGAGTTGTGACCCGCCAACGGGTGTGACCCACCAGCGGCGGAGGCGCGCGCCTTGCTCCGATTGCGCCTAGATCGTCTGTGAGTTGTTGCGGTGGAAGCGGGGTGCGCCTCGTTCTGTTGAATGGCCGCCATCTCGACCATGGCCGTCGCTCGAGCCAGGGTCTGGACGAGCGGACTGTTCTCAGGAAGTTGTGGCACAATAGTCTCAACAAGAGTCTTCGAAGCGACGATGTTTGCTTGGGGGGTTGTGTAGACATCCTGATCCCTTAGTTTCGCCGCGCGCAGCTCGTTCTAGACATTGCGTCCGCGGATGCGAAGTTGTCATAGGCGATCTTGATCCTCGGCGCGACGCAGGTCCGGGTCGACCGCCTCAGTGGTGGCCGCCTCGTTCCCGACTGGTTGAGAAGCAGAGTGATGGTCGTCTACGCCAAGGATGAAGACTTCCCGATAGTTGCAGATCTCCGTGCTCCCGTCGGACTCTGAGTCTGAGAGGGAGAGGCTGACCTGCTCACTTTGTCCAATGGGTTTGCCGGTGTTATTGACACCCACGAACATGGTTGGATCCGATCGGTCGAGTCCGACTGGATTAATAGATCGATTCCCCGAGTGGTCTCCTCCTATCCCAGTTTCGGGATCCGCCTGCGTGAAGGTGGTGGCAAGGTTCCTAAGATCGGAGGGAGATCCAGTCGGGGGTGCTGAGTCTTGATCGGGCTGGATTGAATCCATGCCGTGGGGGTGATTCCGCCGAATCCTTCTTCACCCTCTTTAAGGAAAGGCGCAAAGTGGGACCGCATGCGGATCAATCTGCCGAAGGCACAAGCTGAATTCTCCAAGCAAAAGGCAATGGGTCACATTGATCGCGTGTACCTTCTTGTTGGGAGGTCTCTCCGGGAAGGGAGAGACGAAGATTGCCGATGCTGTCGGCGATGAAGTATAGGGTGCCGAAGCGCAGCGACTGCCCTGGCCTCGGAGTGATGGACGGTGATCTCGATGAAGCCATCTAGCTTGAGCGATGATCTTGATGCAGGCCCCTACCTGGCGCGCCAACTGTCGACTAGTGGATGATCGGGGGTCACCATTGGCAATGAATTTGTTTAAGGGACACGCTCAAGATCCAAGCCAGATGGTAGAACAAGACAGGGATTTACACCGGTTCAGGCCCTCAACTCGGAGGTAATACCCTATTTCCAGTGCTCTGGGATTATGATTGTAAGATGTGGTGATGCAATGTAAGCTATACACGTAACCCGAGTGGTCTCTATCGTGATTGGCCAACTTGGATCGTCCCCCATCCGCTTCCTCATGGGCCCACTAGAAGATGGGCCCCGGGTATCCTCTAGAAGGCCCATGAGGAGGCAGACAGGGGGCGACTCAAGCCGGCTAGGTCGGGATCGAGACCACTCGGGTTACGGGTGACTTGATCACAAGGATGCTCCTAAGGGTAGAGTCAGGCTCCATGTAATTTGGAGATTCATACTAGCATATCAATGCACCAGTATAACCGAATTTGGTATCATGTACTGGATAGAACCATGTAACCCCATCTCCCCTGCACTATATAAAGGGAGAGGTAGGGGCATAGAACTAGGGTCTTGCCGCCATGTTGAGGCCGGAACCTGTATAAATCCCTATCTTGTGTTACCATCTGGCTTGGTTCTTGTGCATAGCCCTATAACAAATTCATTGCCGACGGTGCCCCCGATTAGCCACCAGTCGACAGTTGGCGCGCCAGGTAGGGGACCGTGTCAAGATCATCGATCAAGCTAGATGGCACTTTCTCAGGATTGCCGTCCGTCGCCCTTGTGCCAGGACAGTCGCTACGCTTTAGTGCCTTGGACTTCATCGCCGATGGCATCGGCAATTTTCGTCTCTCCTCTCCTAGAGAGATCATCTGACAAGAAGGTACGTGCGCCCCACCACGTCCCTTGCCTTTTAGCTTGGAGAACTCAGCGCGTGCTTTCGGCAGGATAATCCATCTCCGCTCCCACTTCGTGCCCTTCCTCGAAGAGTGCGAAGGACTCGGCGGAGGTGCCTACTCGGGCACGGACGTCCTCCGGCCCGAAGAAGACTCAATAGCGCAGATTGGATCTCCCTCCGGTCTCGGAAACCCCACTGCGACCTTCGCGCGGACTGTTTCCGTAATCGGGACAGGAGGTGACCATGTGGATGATCGATCTTCTCAAACCAGTCGGACTCGTCCAGTCGGATCTGACCACGTTCGTGGGTGTCATCAATGCTGGCCAACCCATTGAACAAAGTGAACAAGTCAGCCTCTCTCTCGTGAGCTCTTCAGCACCGCGGCCCTCTACGTCAACGCCTCGGAGGCGGTGGAGCACAAGAGGGGCCGCGCCAAGAAAAAGGCCAAGGTCGGTGACTTCCGGGGCAAGGCTGAGGCAGAGAAGAAGAAGAAGCAGCTGGAGTAGCCCGCTAAGTTCATCGCCGCCGTCGAGCCCGACCAGCCCGAGTGCCCACCGCCGCAGCGCCCATGCCAGTGCGCCCGCCGCCGCAGCGCCCGCCGCAGCAGCGGCTACAGCGACCTCCTCAGGCCGGAGGCAGGCCGCGCGGCGGCTAGGGGGCATCCCAGGGCCGGACTCCCCGTCAGCAGCAGCAGAACAGAGGTGAGGACCAGTTCCACGACCCCAGTCTCTTCTGCCGTCTCCATCAGCGCCTTTGCCATGACCTGCGCAACTGCCGCACATGGGCCGCCAGTTGGAGGACGTTTACGCTGGCCGCGGTCCCATGCCCGAGCTACCTGAGGGCACAACCGCAGCGCCCACCCCCCAGGGCGGCCAGGATCAGGGCTTCCCTGAGGCCCGTGGCCACGTCGCCGTCATCTTCGGCGGCACGTCAGCCTACACCTCTCGCGGCGAGCTCAAGGCAGCGTCTCGAGAGGTCCTCCACATCTCCCGCGGCGAGCCCGCGGCGGAATCCCTGCCTTGGTCCAGCCAGGCCATCACCTTTTCGGTGACGGACTGCCCGGCCGGGCTCTCTAAACCCCAGCGCCTCCCGCTGGTGCTCTGCCCCACCATTGGCAACACCAGAGTTGACCGTGTCCTCGTGGACAGCGGGAGCTCGCTGGACATCATTACGGCACGCGTTCTGGGCCTCATGCAGCTCCCGCGCTCCAAGATCAAGGACATCACCGTTCCCTTCCACGGGATCGTCCGGGGATCGTCTCTCTGCCCCGTGGGGCAGGTCGTGCTGCCCGTCACGTTCGGCTCCTCCGCCAACTTTTGGACGGAGTACATCACCTTCGAGGTGGTGGAAACAGAGCTCCCCTACAATGCCATCTTGGGGCGCCCCGCGCTCTCCAAGTTCATGGCGGTCTCCCACCACGCCTATCACTGCCTGAAGATGCCGGCACCCAAGGGAGTCATCACCGTCCGGGGTAACCACAAGACGGCCCTCGATTGCGACGAGACCGCGCTGGCCATGGTAGGACAGCTCCCTACCCGTGGTCCCAGCGGCAAGGAGCGCTCCCCAGCGCGCCCTAAGGTGGCACTGCAGCCGCAGGAGCCCACCAAGACCGTCGTCCTCACGGAGTCAGACCCCTCCAAGGTGGTCCACGTGGGGACAACCCTCGAGCCTCAATAGGAACTCGAGCTCATTACCTTCCTCCGGGCTAACAAGGACGCGTTTGCATGGGAACCGTCCGATATGCCCGGTGTCCCAAGGGAGGTGATCGAGCACAGGCTAGCTGTCCGGCCTGACAAGAAACCGGTAAGGCAGTGTCAGAGGCGTGTCCCCGACTGGAAGGCCAAGATCATCCAAGACCAGCTCGGCAAGCTGCTTTGAGCAGGTTTCATCTGCGAAGTCCAGCACTCCGATTGGCTTGCGAACCCAGTCGTCGTCCAGAAGAAAGGCGGCAAGTGGCGCATGTGTGTCGACCGCCGCGACCTTAATTCCGCCTGCCCCAAGGATAACTTTCCCCTTCCACGCATAGATCAGCTAGTTGACGCTACGGCAGATTCAGCTTTGATGAGTTTCCTAGATGCTTATTCCGGTTACCATCAGATCGCATTGTGTAAAGAGGACGAGGAGAAAACCGCCTTTGTAACGCCTTTCGGCACATTTTGTTACACGACCATGTCCTTCGGTCTCAGAAATGCTAGCGCCACGTTCCAGCGTCTCATGCAAAAAAAAACTCTCCCTGATCAAATAGGGCGCAACGTAGAAGTCTACGTGGACGATATCGTAGTCAAGAGCAAGGACGCCCGTGATCACATGTCCGACCTACGGGAAACCTTTGATAGCCTAAGACAGCACCGGGTGAAGTTAAACCCCGTGAAATGTGTCTTTGGCGTCAAGTCCGGTATGTTCTTAGGCTATGTAATCGGCGGGGCGGGCATCGGTGCGAACCCCGAAAAGATCGAGGCCGTCGAAAAGATGAGGTCGCCGACCTGTGTAAAGGACATCCATTCCCTCACGGGCAAAATGGCAGCCTTAAGCCGTTTCATCTCCCGCCTTGGAGACCGAAGCGCCCCCTTTTGCAAGCTGCTACGTAAGCACGATAGTTTCAAGTGGACTGAGGAGGCTGAGGCCGCATTTCTGCAGCTCAAGCAGTACCTTGCCTCGCCACCTGTCCTCACCACTCCCAAGCTCGCTGAAACCCTCCTGCTATACCTCTTAGTAACACCAAACGCCGCAAGCGCGGTGCTAGCAGTAGAACGAGAAGGGAAGCAACAGTCCGTCTACTACGTGAGCGAGGTGCTCACCGGGCAAAAGGAGCGCTATCCCGACCTTCAGAAGCTGTGCTACACCTTGCTCATGGCCTCGCGCAAGTTGCGTCATTATTTCCAAGCCCACCAGATCATTGTCCTGACTACTTACCTGATCAAGGACATTCTCCGAAACCCGGAGGCCATTGGCCCGGTTGCGAAGTGGGGAGTCGAGCTGGGTGAATTTGACATCCAGTTCGTATCTCGGACCGCGACCAAGGCCCAGGCCGTGGCTGATTTCGTTGCAGAGTTGACTAGGCCGGATGAGCAAAACTCGAGCTCTCCAGGTCATGACGGGGAAGAAGCTCGGTGGACTCTGTTCTTTGACGGTTCACACCAGTCCGGGCGGTCAGGATGCGGGCTCGTTCTCATCTCCCCCAACGGAGAGCGACTCCAGCACGTCGTACAAATACACTTTGCGGCTACAAACAACGCCACAGAGTATGAAGCCCTAATTGCGGGCCTAAGAGCATGCACTGCGCTCGATATCAAACGACTTGTTGCGAAAGGGGATTCGCAGCTTGTCGTCCGCCAGGTCAGGGAGGAGTTTCAGGCAACTGATGACTCGATGGCGCGGTACCTGGCGGAAGTGAGGAAACTGGAGAAGCGTCTCACGAGTTTCGAAATCAGCTACATTCCCAGGGAAGAGAATGGCGAGGCTGACAAGCTCGCTAAACTCGGATCCTCGCAAGAACCGGCCCCACCGGTGTGCCAGTGCAGCACCTTTTAAAGCCCTCCATTCCCTCCGGAGAGGAGGCCAAGGGGACGTCTGCTACCCCCCAAATCGAGACATCCGGTACTGTCTCATTCCACAAGCAAAGCACCTCCTGGATGATGCCATTCATCCAGTTCTTGGAGCAGGGGACATTGCTCGAGGATGCTGCTGAGCGTTCCAAGCTAAAACGGTGAGCCCGAGCCTACCGCCTGCACGGGGGCTTGCTGTACCCAAGGGGTGCTAATGGCATGCTTTGCAAGTGCGTCACTCAAGAAGAAGGTAAGTACCTTCTAGCCAACATTCACGAGAGCATCTGCGGCGCACACGCCTCACACAGAACTCTCGTCGGCAAAGCATTCCGCATTGGCTACTATTGGCCCACTGCGATGAGCGACGCAGAAGCCTTGGTTAAGCGCTGCGAAGCTTGCCAGTATCATTCACGGATGACGCATCAGCCCGCGTATGAGCAGCAAACAATTCCACAAGCGTGGTCGTTCGTGGTATGGGGCATGGACCTCCTAGGACCGTTACCCAAAGGTCTCGGTGGTAAAACGTACTTGTTCGTAGCCATCGATACCTTCACCAAGTAGATCGAGGCCGAGCCGGTCTCCAACATCACAGCAATTGCCGTGGTACATTTTTTTCCGGAGCATCGTCGCAAGATTTGGTGTGCCCAGCAGGATCATCGCTGACAATGGCACCCAATTTACGAGCCGGGAATTCACCGATTACTGCGAGGAAATTTGCATGAAGCTCGCCCTGGCCTCTGTGGCCCACCCACAGAGCAACGGAGCAGCTGAACGAGCTAATGGACAGCTAGTCCAAGGCATCAAAAAGCGAGTCTACGACGCCCTCAAGGCAAAACAGCAAGGTTGGGTCGACGAGCTACCGTCAGTCCTCTGGGCAGCCCGGACAACAGCCAGCCGGGCTACAGGAGAAACTCCTTTCCGACTAGTCTATGGCTCGGAAGCAGTCCTCCCAACAGAAATGAGACTAGGATCCGATCGCGTTGACTTCGCCAGCTACGTGGTCAACGACGAGGAGCGGCAGCTTGACCTCGATCTACTTGAGGCACGCCGCAAGCAATCCCTACTTCGGGCTACGGCCTACCAGTAGACCCTACGTCGTTACGCGGCACGAAACGTACATATAAGGACCCTGCAGGTGGGAGACCTGGTTCTACGACGCATTCCGAATCTCGCGGGCTCCACCAATCTCAGCCCCAAGTGGGAGGGACTGTACAAAGTAGTCAGCGCAGCGCGAACGGGCTCAGTACGCCTTGCCGACAAGGATGGGAACGAGCTCCCTAGCTCATGGAACATCTCCCTTCTACGATGCTTCTACGCTTAATCAGGTCGTAAGTTCCCTTTATTTCAAATCATTTCAGTTCCCCAAAAAAAAAAGACCTCCCCCAATCACGATTCACGAGTCACGCTGGTCTAAGTCTTGACCATTTCAAACAGCCCGTGGCCAAAGCTCGAGGGCTAAAGATAAAGCATTCCGGAGCATTTCCACGACGGGATAAGCCGATCTCTCGCACCCTAGTGAATCTCCGCGCAATGTGGAATTCCTGCGGCCCAAAGGTACAGTAAGCCCACGTGAGATTTTTTTGTATGGCTAACTTGGGCCACGCAGCGCTCGGGGGCTGAGGGATTTTTGCGCTCAGATTTTTCCTAAGCCCTCCACTTCGCCAAGCCCGCAATATCGCCGAGCGGCCCAATGAAGCTCGGGGGCTGGGAGTTTTCGCGAATTTTTTCCTAAAGACCTAACTTCGTTAAGCCCGCATCGCCGCGCGGCCCAAACGAAGCTCGGGGGCTAGGAGTTCGCGCGAATTTTTTCGAAGTCACTCCAATCTCTAGACCGCGCCCAACTTAAAGATCGCGCTTGGACTTGGCCGCGGCCCGGGGGCTTGATGATTAGGCGCACCAAACAACAATCTTCAAAGCAATCCGTTTGCCCAAATTTCCTATGTTCTCCTCAGAACTTCGTTACCGTTCATCTGGTTCCCCTGTTTTTGCATTTCAGATCCGCAAATTCGCAAAGGAGAGAAGAATGGAGAAACCAAAAGAGATGGATTCATCAAAGAAACTGCATTTTACATAGAAAATCTTACAAGGACAAAGGGATTTTACAAGCAAAAGGAGGCCTCGCCGTCCCGGTCTACCGCGAAAGGGGTGCCGTGCTACTATAGCTACGGCGGCGCCTAAATCCTATGACTACTCCGCGGCTCCTACCAACGGCGCTGACGACGAGCCGGCGGACCGGCGGACTCCGCCGACGGCGACGACGACGATAGCGGGCCCGGCACGGGCACAGACGGCCCCGATGCGCTCGGATGGCGCCTCTGCCTGTTGCGGATGGGGTCGCCCATGAACACCCACCGCTCCGCGTCAGGAGCCTTCGCCGGCGCAGCCTCTTCCGCCGCGGGCTCCGGTGGAGCCTCCTCCTCCGCCGCGGCCACCGGCGCAGCCTCCTCCTCCGCTGCGAGCGCCGTGGCATACACCGCGTCGGCAGCCCCTTCCGCTGCCGCCGCATCTTCCTCCACGTCCTCGGCGGCAAATGCGGCGGCGAGCGCCTCAGCCGCCTCTCCGTCGGCGTGGATCTGGGCAAACACCGCCAACTCGGCCGCCTGGGCCGCGACGACGGGCCCCGGCCAATCCACCTCCTCCGCTCCGGGCTGGATCGGCGGCAGTGGGGGCAGCGGAGGCAGGTCCTCCGTCGCCACCAACAATCGAGCAAACATAGAATCGTCGCTGGTGTTGGAACCAGAAGACATCTCTTTTCCCCTTCTTGGCCTAAGGCTTGAGAGAGCAGGGATGGGAGGCAGCACGACACTGCCACGCCTCGCTTTATATAGACCGGCGGCTGTGCAATGTCCCGTCGAGCTGCGGGCTACCCGAAGCGTCGCCGCGCGCGAAGGGATGAGCAATTAAAAACCCACTACCCGAGCTGAAGAGACGCGCGCGCACGCACCGTCTCACGGAATGCCAAACGCGCTAGTCAATGTGCAACACGTGTCCCGGTCCCACCGTTAGTGGCGAGGGAGAAATCATTACGGGTCAAAGCCTACTGCGTAGGCGCGGCCCACCAGCGCAGACAAGGCCCAGCGGTGCCTCCGCGGCATGACGCGTGGCTTAGGCCGGGTGCATGAACCGGCGCGGGCGGTTTCACCTCCATATCCGTGCCTGGCAAACGTACCCCTGCTGTCAGCGGAACACTGTGCCGCGCTACGGAGCCCACAGTGCGCGCGATTTGACACAATAAACTAAGGCAGAAAATGGCTAAGCCCTTCGGCCACCACATATTGCGCCATGCTTGTCCGTTAAGCGAGCGTCTAAAATAAAAGTTTACAGATAATCATGTTACAAATTTCAGACAAGACAGACCGGGTCGAACTACGACCCGCGCTGCAACTTGAGCCTTTCCAGCTCAGTTTCTATGTCCCGGATTTGACTTTGCGCCTGAAGCAACTCTATGGTTTGCTTGGCCATATCGTTCTGTTCCTGACGCAGCTTAGCCCGGGCTTCAACGAGCTCCTGCTCCTGCTTCCTCAGGGATTCATCATTGGCCCTGGACTTCGCCCCGGCTGCGCGTAACGCGGCGTTCTCCGCCATGAGCTTGTTGCGAGTCTCCTCAAGCCCACGCACAGTGGAGTTGCGCTCGGATAAAATAGTATCCCGCTCCTTGGAGGCCGCCTCCCTGCGCCTACGCTCATCATCGAACACGGCCCGGGCCCGGTCTGCTTCTTCACGGGCTGCTTGGGCTTGGCTCCTTGCCGCTGCCTCCGCTTCCTGGGCCCTAATAAGGCTCACCACAGCCTCCTGCTCCCTCTCCTGCGCTGACTGCAGCGTGGCCTCTAACTCGGCGGCACGAGCGGTCCCGCGCACCTCGGTTTTCACATCCAGCCCATTCAAGCGCTCTATTTCAGCCCGGTCTTGCGCAAGTTCAGCAAACAGGCTCTCGACCTTCGCTGCATCCTCATCCGACCGCTCGTTCACTGCTTCCATATGGGAGGATGTGCCGGCAACGAGACCATAGAACTGAAACAAAGGGATACACATCAAGTCACGAAAAGTCAAGTGCCTAAGCGCACAAGGCAGGTTTAGGGGTGTTACCTTCCTTTGGAAGGGCGTAACTGCCCCGCTTTTCTGTCAAATCAAATTCAATGCTCAGAGGCTCCGCGGCTCCCAAAAGCCCGAGCCAAATCTCCCGGCACGGCGCAAAGATTCTTTTCCTAAACCTCAGACCGGCTCACTGCGCGACCCGCTCGAGGCTCGGGGGCTGGCTGTTGGTGATTAATAAGCGGCCCACCTCGGGATGGGCCTTGGGCTGATTGCATATCAGCCCACCGTGCGTACAGAAAATCCAAAAGGCCAGCCTTGGCCGTACTAAGGAGGTGCCTAGCCCGTCAGGGTCCGTCCCGAGCTTGACCAGGTCAACCGCGTTGTCTTGGGTCTCTGCCACGGGCGTGGCGCGCCTCCCAGGCCGCCCTTAGCCCAAGGGAAGGCCCCGCAGACAGTCCGCCTGTTCACGGACAGGTGGCGACAACTGTCGTATCCCACCGCGCTTTCTTCGGCCTTGACTGGAAAGAACTGTGTCTCCCCGAGAGCCCGTAGCCCGGGGAAGGGCACGCGGGCAGCTTGGTTTGTTGTTTGCCCTCCAAGGCAGGCAGCGAACGATTGTTACGCTACACGACGCCCCCAACGGGCGGCGCGAGGCTGGTCCGGTCCAGTCAATGCTATATTGGGGATAAAGGGAAAGTGCTTTCTCCCTAAAGAAGGTTTCCTCCCCGTATCGGCACCCCAAGACAAATACGTTTCCAGTACTAACCCGACCAGTTTCTCCCTGCAGGCTCAAGACCAGGCAGAGCCCTAGAACGAGACACGAACCTCGCCACCAAAGCAAAGACCGGTGCGGGGCCCACCGTATTAGCTTCGGGGGCCCGCCGCGCCTATAAAAGGAGGATTCCTTGGCATTCAAAGGGATCCAAGCAGTCTCACACACAGCTCCAAGCGCACAAGCCACATCCATCCGAAGCTTCCTCGCCAGTAGTCTTAGTCCTTAGCTACCATCATTGTAAGCTCGGGATCGGCGCCTCCAAGCCCAGTCTCGACACCCTTGTACTGTTTTCCACCGTATAAGCAACAAGACTGGAGTAGAGCTATTACCCAGCAGTGGGGGGCTCGTACCAGGGTAAATCACTTGTGTCTTGACAATTGCTACTGTTTTCCATTCCTCGTTGTACGAAGGATTCATACCCGGATCGCCAAATCGCACCAGGCCTTCGTCCGGGAAGACAGCGCGGCCTTAGCCCCTGCAGGCTTGGCCGGCCCCCCGGGCTGCTGAGAAGGGTGGTCGTTGGGCCTCACACCAACCACAAATTCGGCTGCCGGGCCGTGGTCCCGCTGCTCTTCAGGAGCGCGTTTCCCAGACACCGACAGACGTATTATCAATCGACCTTGGGAGGACGCAGCCGTATCTGGACTATCTCCTTCGCGACGAGCTACCAGATGATTGCAGCCTGGCCGAGTGCAGTACACGCCGAAGCAAAAATTACAAGGTAGTCGGGGACGAGCTTTTTCGAAAGAGCAGTTCTGGGCTACTAAGGCGTTGCATATCTGAACAGGAAGGCAGAGATCTACTGCGTGATATCCACTAGGGAGAGTGCGGACACCATGCGGCGGCAAGCGCCTTGGTAGGCAAAGCCTATCGACAGGGATTTTCTGGTTGACTGCTGTCACGGATGCGGAAGATATAGTACGTAGATGTGACGGTTGTCAATATCTCGCACGACAGATTCATATGCCGGCACAAGACCTACAAACAATTCCAATTTCTTGGCCTTTCGTTGTCTGGAATCTAGACATGGTAGGGCTTCTTAAGCGCGCACAAAGCGGATTTACTCATCTCTTCGTCGCCATTGACAAATTCACAAAGTGGATTGAAGCCAAGCCTGTTGCTAATATCACGATGGCCAAAGCGCGCGAGTTCTTCCGAAACAACGTCGTACGTTTTGGCGTACCTAATCGCATTATCACCGACAACGGTGTTCAATTCAAGAGTAGCGAGTTCTAAGACTGGGGCGAGGAGCTGGACATTAAGATCTGCTACGCCTCTGTGGCCCACCCAAGAGGGCAGATTGAACGTGCCAATGGGTTAATCCTACAAGGACTCAAAGCGAGAATTTTCAATCACTTAAAGCCATATGCCACACGCTAGGTTAAAGAGTTTCCTTCGGTCCTTTGGAGGCTCAGAACAACCCTAACTCGAGCGACCGGGCATACACCGTTTTTCCTAGTTTACGGCTCAGAAGTGGTCCTCCCGACTGAATTGAAGTTCCGGTCCCGACAGATAGGCGGTTACAACGACAATCAGTCGGATGAAGGAAGATTAGAAGACCTCAATCGGCTTGAAGAGGCCAGAAAAGCAGCAATGATTCAATCGGCCAAGTACCAATAGGGCCTGCATCGCTATCATCAGCGCAACATACATGGCCATGCGTTCTCCAAGGGAGAACTGGTCCTCTGAAGGAATCAGAAGCACGAGCATAAACTCTCCCCACTCTGAGAAGGCTCCTATGTGATTGACGAAGTTGTCGGTACACAAGGTACTGGGGTGCCCTCTCCACCTCCTCCAGAGGGGGTAGAAGACGTAGTCATCCAGGAGAACAGAGAGAACAGGGCCTAGTTTCGAGTGGACTAGCGGACACGCGGGCCCATCGCTCGGAACTGGACCTCGAGGCATGGCGCTCTCGACTGTCGGGGGCGACCGCCACTGTGCCGGGAGACCGACCAGGACACGCGGCGCCGGGTGAGCACTGCCCCGACCAGGACATGAGGCACCGGGCTAGTACCGCACCGGCCAGGACGCGTGGCAGCTCGACAGCCAGGACGCGTGGCAGCTAGGCCGGTAGTCGCGTGGTAGATCGGCAGGCTGGCGGGCCATCAGGTTCCGTGACGTGTCGGCGACCACGTGAGCAGCTGGCAGAACTGGCGGGACTCCGGGCCCCACCTGCCACCGTTAGGACACGATGAGGAGCGGGACGGGTGTAGTAGGCGGCTATGACTACACGACATTTAATGTATACATGCCAGTATAGTGAGCGTGTAATAGGCTATGTGTACCCCGTTTCTCTCTTCCCGGCGGTTTGGGCTCGCCCACATGATATAAGGGGACCAACCCACCGCGGGGAGGGGGCTTCTCTCCTCCCACCTCATTTCATTCGCAATACACCCATAGAGCTAGAGCTCAAGCAGGAGTAGGGCCATTAAAACCTAGGTATATCGCCTGTGTTCGTGTTGTTCTTGGGATTTCGAGGGTGGATTGAGGTACGACAGCGCACATCCTACCACCGAACATCTAAATCTGTCAGTTCGGCGACAAAATCGCTGACAGTGGCGCTCCGGGTAGGGGGTAGCTGTTGAATCCTCTTCCCCTTGAGTTCATCCCTAAATCGAGGATCGGAAGTTCACAGATCGGGCAAGAAATTGGAGGCATCAGAGGGGATTAGGGGCGGAGGCCGAAAGCAGAAGGCCAGATTCCCTTTTCCGGTTCCAAACCGGCTCCGGGGCGGTGGGAGCAAGGTGAGAGGTGGGGGAGAGGGAGTGGCCGGGGTGGGAGAGCCGGCGGCGTGGAGCTCCTCCTCCACCGGCGCAGCGGCGCTCCTCCCTCTCCAGCAGCGGCCGGCGCCGCTTCTCCTCTCTCCAGCAGCGGCCTGCGCCGCTCCTCCTTCTCCAGCAAGCGGCCGGCGCCTCTCCCCCTCTCCAGCGCGGTGGCCTGGGCGCCTTCCTCCGTCCTCCACCTTCCTGGCCATGGGTGGCGCCTCCCCCTCTCCATCGTGGCGGCGTGGGCACCTCCAGCCGCCTCCTCCCCTCAAGCCGTGGGCGGTGCCACTTTCTCTAACGCGGCGGCGTGGGCTCCTCTAGCCGCCTCCTCCCCTCCGGCCGTGGACGGCGCCTCCCCCTCTCCAGCGCGGCCTGCATCAGGCGGCGACGCTGGGCGGGGCGCCTCCCTCCTGCCTCCTCGTCTAGCCCAGTGGCGGCAGGTTTTCCTCCCGCCTGCTCTTCTCCAGGCGGCAGCAGCCCAGGGGCTGCTTCCTTCTCCTCCTCCCCGACCGGCGGCGTGGAGCTCCTCCCCCAGGGCGGCGCGGGGCCTGTGGCAGCCGGCGGCGGCGTGGGCTCCTCCCGCCTTTTCCTCGGCAGCGCGGTGGCCTGGGCTCCTCCTGCCTTTTCCTCAGCAGCTGCCGAGCTCTTCAACAACTCCGTGGCGCCAGCGTCGGCAGCACAGCGGCGCCCGGCTGAAGACACTAGTGTTGGGCTGAGTTTTGTTTTGCAAGTGTTCCAGTGACTCTGCGCGCCATGGTGATGACCGGACGGCACGGCTAGGGGCAAGCGGCTGCGCTGCGCATGATGGAATGTTTGCTTCCAAGCAGTGGCAGATGGTGTGTAGGATGATCGCGCAACATGACCCCATGCACCGGTTGAGATATGAAGCCCTCTTGTTCAGTTCTTGACGGCATGAAGTGAAGTCTGAAGGCGAGGAAGAAGAAGTTATGCTTCGGTCGGGGCCTTCGAGAGAAGGCTACCGCTACCGTCCGTCGCAGCCCCGGCCTTGGTGGGGACGACGATGCGATTGCCTCGGCCTCCGGTTTAGGGAGGGGCAGCTGCGCCTCCTTGGAGGCATCGGTGGAAACGCTTGGCCAGGCGCAGTACCCAAGCGAGCGCCGTGTCGCTTGCCAAGCTTGGTCGGGAGGGTCTATGGATTTCGGGTCCGAGCTGTCCTGCGGGTCCGAGTGATCCTCAACGACGATGCATCAGCCGGGAGGTACGAGTGAAAGGCCAAGCTCTACGCATGAGATTCCTCTGAAGTGCGTCGCTCAGGAAGAGGGGAGCAGTCGCACTCTGATATCCTGGGAGGCACGAGCGGGAGCCGGCTTTTTCGGTCAGCCTGCTGCCCTCCAGGATGGCTACGAGCTGGTGGGGGGTGCTAGGTGTGCCGTGGGCAAGCCAAGCGACCCCGACGACCAGCCCGGGCGCTGTAAAACGACCTCGTCTGTCGCAGCCCTCGGCCCTGGTGGGGACGGCGATGCGACTGCCTCGGCCTCTGGTTCAGGAAGGGGGTAGCTTCGCCTCCTTGGAGGCATCAGTGGAAAATACTGTAAGTACCCTATGATTCTGTTAAGCGCGTGTTCGCTTTCTTCCGAGTTCTGCTTAGTTGTCTAGCTCGTGTGTTGCCAGAGCTGGTCTTGCACGACTATCGTATAAGTTTCTAACCTGACAGCCCCTTGACGGTAAGAGGGGACGCCTAACATTCGTGCCGCGAAAGGGAGGGCAACAGGCGGCCTGTCTGGCACGGTGCACCAAGCGGCCCGCTCCGCAAGCACTGCTGGCCGACGACCACCCCCGGAAGCCCGCGGCCTTAAACTGTATGATGTTTTGGTCTGGCAACAAGAGACCGCAAGGGCGTAAGTTCCGCAAGGTGAAAGGAAATGACAAAGTGACACACCCATTGGCAACACCGCAGCGGTAGTGTTCCTCCAGTAACTTCCGTTTATCCCTCTGTGCAAAAAGTACGATATAACCCCCCCGCTCGTGCGGGGAGAGGTGATCTGTTTGGACGCAGGTGAATCGCTCCGAGAAATACCCTCGGGGGCTTCGGGGGCTACCCGGCTGAAGTGGAGAAGGCAAGCGCGCGACGCGTGGCGGAGCTAGCCCCACCCTGGGTTGCGTCCGAGCATCAACAATGATCCGAGCCAGAAGGAACATTGAGCTCGGCTTGCGCCCCAGGGCAAGCCAGGGGGCTACTGTCTGTACACAAGGTACTAGGGTGCCCTCTCCACCTCCTACAGAGAGGGGCTAGAAGACGGAGTCATCCAGGAGGACCGAGAGAACAGGGCCTGGTTCCGAGTGGACTGGTGCGCACGCGGGCCCCATCGCTCGGAACTGGACCCCGAGGCATGGCGCTCTCTGCAGTCGGGGCTGACCATGCAATTGCGCCGGGAGACCGACCAGGACACTTGGCACCGAGCGAGCACCGCCCCAACCAGGACATGAGGCGTCGGGCGAGTACCGCACCGGCCAGGACGCGTGGCAGCTTGGCGGGTAGACGTGTGGCAGATTGGCAGGCAAGAGGGCGATTAGGCCCCGCGCCGTATCGGCGACCACGTGAGCTGCTGGCAGGACTGGCGGGACTCCGGGCCCCACCTGTATCAAGTCATATCCAATAGACAAAGTCATGACATTTATTCAGGGAATCGATAAACAATGTTATCATAAGTACATGAACAAAAACGTGCTACAATCATCAGTATAATTGATCTAGGTCATATCCCTTTCAATCTCCCACTTGCACTAGAGTCGATAATACAAGTATCGAATACCCATTGTTCTTGTGTGCGCCAAATGCTTCGGTCCCCTTTGCTGCTTCAAAAGAAGCAATGTACTCGGCCTCCGTTGTGGAATCTGCTAGTATTTCTTGCTTGGAACACTTCCAGATCACGGCCCCACCATTGAGACAGAATAAAAACTCGGATTGCGATCTCAAATCATCTCTGTCGGTTTGAAAGCTAGCACAGGCGTAATCCAAAGAACAAGAGCATCTCCTTACTACTTTGCAAGTATTTAAAAATGTTCTTTGTAGCCACGCAATGACTATCACTAGGATTTGATTGGTATCTGCTCGTGACACTCAGAGCATATGAAACATCTGAGCGCGTACATAGCATAGGGTACATGATGGATCCAATAGTCGAATCGTAGGGAATCTGACTCATTCTCTGTTACTCATCAGGTGTCGAAGCACACTGAGTCTTGCTGAGACTTACACTATGTGACAGTGGCAAGAAACCTTTCTTGGAATAATTCATGCTGAACCGTTTCAGCACCTTATCAATGTACGTACTCTTCCTTAATTGATGGGGTCGGGATCCCGATCTTTCGACAGGTATGGGTAAACACGATTGATGGAGAACTCGACGTTGACGATCCGACCTTGATTAGCGCCGATCTAGGCCTGCAATCGCTACACCACCGTCTCCGTTCGTTATCAACCACGTAAGCGCACGGCCGACCTCACCACGAAGGCTAGTTCCTGCAAGCGAATTTAGAACACAAGCAAGAACGAATAAGAAACAATCTGAAATTGCGAATATATATTAAGATCACAAATTTGGGGTTCCAAAAACCGATGATCGGCGATACTGCGATGGCAGAGATATATCTATGCAAAACCCGACTCTAACAAAGACGGCTACGAAGTCTTAATAAGCAGAAGAGTGGCGGCTAGGGTTTGGGGCGACCCCCCTTGCGCGGGATACACGGGCCAAAGCCCCAAAACAAGGTGACGCAGCACCGGGCAGCCCAACAGAATCTGATCGCATCTTGTTTCGACGATTGTGATCAACTCAGAAGGAATTTGGACGTGCGACCAGATCCGTTGGAAAGGTCTCGTTGAGGGCTTCTCCGTAATGCACTTGAACACCCCAAACGGAATTGATATGCATCTGCTACGCCCGTTTGAAGACAGACTACTCTGCCGTGACAGAACCGGACTCCAACTCGTGGTGGACTTGGTTTCCAACTTGTCTTGGCGTATGTGGACTACATGGGCCCCGGGTATCCTCTAGAAGGCCCATAAGGGAGCAGATGGGGGGCGATCCAAGTCAGCCGAACAAGGATAGAGACCACTCGGGTTACACGCGTCTTGAGCTCCAAGGAAGTTCCCGAGGATATAATCTATCTCCATGTAATTAGGAGATCAACGTGTGCATGACATGTAACAACATAACAGAATTAGCTATCGTATACCACGTGCTATCCTGGCACTCTATCTCCCCTGCACTATATAAAGGGAGGAGGTAGAGGCCATTGGCATATATCATATAGCATCATCTCATAGAGCATACGCTGTAATCGCCTTGGTCATCTTGCATCCCGCATCTTTGTCAAACAAAATCCCAGAGCACATGAAGTAGGGTATTACCTCCGTTGAGGGCCTGAACCTATATAAATCCCTATCTTGTGCTACCATCTAGCTTAGTTCTTGCTAACGCCCCATCGTACAAATTCATTGCCGACAGTAAACTCCAGTTAACCATCAGTCGACAGTTGGCGCGCCAGGTAGGGGCCGTGTCAAGATCATCTTCATCAAGCTTGATGGCATCTATCACCGGAGTTGCCTGTCGTCTCCGCCCTAGGCCATGCTTTCTTCTTCGGGAGCCGACTGCATCAGCAGCGACTTCGACGAACTCCAACTCTCGGGTTCGGATCAGATCCAATTTGGGGGGAACAACAACAACGCCTCCCGCTTGGGTTGGGGAAGGCGACGGCCATCTACTCATGAGTACTACTCCAATGGCTCAATTCCCGACTCGGATACGGCGACGGCTCGAAGATAAATTCTGGACGCGACCTTGTTTCTTCAAGTCCCGTTGATCCAGAAGGAATTTCAGGATGAGATTGGATGTGTTGGAAAGATAATTTCGTCAGCTTTCCGGCAAGCCCAAGAACGCCCAAAACGGAGTTCGGATGTGTCCGGGACATCCGTTGAAGGCAAACTGCACGGGAAGGTCGCGAATCTCGTCGAGCTCGTAAAACCCATCCGCGGAGGTTGTGGCATGCAGATAGGTCGTGGCAAACCTCCAAGGACATCAAGGATCAGTAAGGAGCTTCTCCCAACAATTGATGACCAACACTTCTTCCGGACTTGAATCCGATCTAGTCTGAGGAGAACATCGACATCGCTTCGTCTGGACTCTCGTTCGGGTCGAGAAACGCCGCCGTCACCTGCTCCCGAGTGGTGTGCTGGGGGCTTAATTCTCGACTCAGATACGATGAGAACTCAACCAAGGACTTCAACAATGCTTTTTCGGACTCGGACAAGATCTGATCCAGGATGAAATTCAATAGTGCTTCACTCGGACTCCCGGTCGTGTTGGGGAACGCCACCGCCGCCTACCGATAAGTAGCGCGCCGGGGGCTTAATTCCCGACTCAGATACGGTGAGGTCCCGATGGAGAACGAATCTCGGGTGGTGACCATCATCAGCATCAAATCACTTGGACTCGACGATCATGGTGACCATCGTGCGACGCCTGCTTCATCAACCACAAGGCGAACATGAGAAGAAGATGCGATTGTTCTATTCTGATTCTGGACGGAACTTTTATCGTGATTTCCCATTGACTCAGAAGAAGTTTTGCAATGATATAAGATGTGTTGGAAAGCTTATCTTGTTATCTTTCCAACGAATCCAAGAATGCCTAAATCGGACTTCGGATGCGACCGTGGCGCCTTTTTGAAGACAGACTGCGCAGAGAGGTCGCGAATTTCAGCGAGCTCGTAAAGCTCATCGGTGCTGGCACGGCGTGGGGATTGTTCCTGCCACATCTACTGGGACCTTGAAGACTAGCGAGGACTTTCATCGACTTTCGTCAAGCTACACCAACCGCGCGGAGATCATTTACGACTACGTCTCGGCGAGACCTTGATGAGCATGCGCTGTTCGACGCCGACCACGACGTGTGCTACTCGGTGATGATCGAGACATGAACGACTACTTCCGCTAGTCGGCTACGAGCCAACCCCTCCATGTTTTCATCTCAGCTGTACGCCATCGCGCGCCACGAGCGCCCGGTACGGCTGCACGCCTGTAGCTTCAAATCTACGGCTCGGGGACAAACCACTCGGCTACACGCCTACGCCAGTGCTACGAGCGCCCGGTATGGCTACACGCCTATGTCTCCAAGTCTACGGCTCGGCGACACGCCTACGACGGTGCCACGAGCGTCCAAGTTTTCAGCTCGGCTGTACGCCATCACGCGCCACGAGCGCCTGGTACGGCTACATGCCTGCAGCTTTAAATCTACGGCTTGGCGACAAGCCACTCGGCTACACGCCTACGCCAGCGCCACGAGCGTCCAAGTCTATGGATCGGCAACACACTACTCAGCGACTCGCCTACGCCTACGCCACGAGCGTCCAAGTTTTCAGCTTAGCTGTATGCCATCGCGCGCCACGAGCACCCGGTACGGCTACACGCCTGCAGCTTCAAATCTACGGCTCAGCGACAAGCCACTCGGCTACACGCCTACGCCGGTGCGACGAGCATACAAGTCTATGGCTCGGTGACATGCTACTCAGTGACTCGCCTACGCCTGGGCTACGAGCGTCCAAGTTTTCAGGTCGGCGATACGACATCGCGCGTCACGTGCGCCTGGTACGGCTGCACGCCTAAAGCTTCAAGTGTACGGCTCGGCTACACGCCTACGCCAGCGCCACGAGCGCCCAAGTCTACGGCTCGGCGACATGCCACTCAGCGACACGCCTACGCCTGTGGCATGAGCGTCCATGTTTTCAGCTCGGCTGTACGCCATAGCGCGCCACGGGCGCCCGGTATGGCTGCACGCCTGTAGCTTCAAATCTACGGCTCAGCGACAAGCCACTCGGCTACACGCCTACGCCAGCGCCACGAGCGCCCGGTACGGCTACACGCCTATGCCCCCAAGTCTATGGCTCGGCGACACGCTACTCAGCGACACACCTACGCCTGCGACACGAGAGTCCAAGTTTTCGGCTCGGCTGTACGCCATCGTGCACCACGGGCGCCCGGTACGGCTGCACGCCTGAAGCTTCAAGTGTACGGATCAGGTACACACCTACGCCAGCGCAACGAGCGCCCCAATCTACGGCTCGGCGACACGCCTACGCCTGTGCCACGAGCGTCCAAGTTTTCAGCTCGGCTGTACGCCATCGCGCGCCACGAGCATCCGGTACGGCTGCACGCCTGTAGCTTCAAATCTATAGCTTAGTGACACGCAACTCAGCGACTCGCCTACGCCTGCGCCACGAGCGTCCAAGCTTTCAGCTCGGCTGTATGCCATCGCGCGCCACGAGCGCCCGGTAAGGCTACATGCCTACGGCTTCAAGTCTGCGGCTCGGCGAGAAGCCACTCGGCTACACGCCTACGCTAGCGCCACGAGCGTCCAAGTCTATGGCTCGGTAACACGCTACTCAACAACACGCCTACGCCCGCGCCACGAGTGTCCAAGTTTTCAGCTCGGCTGTATGCCATCGTGCGCCACGAGCACCTGGTAAGGCTGCACGCATGGAGCTTCAAATCTACGGCTCGGCGACAAGCCACTCAGCTACACGCCTACGCCAGCGCCACGAGCGCCCAAGTCTACGGCACGGCGACACGCTACTCAGCGACACGCCTACGCCCGCGCCACGAGCGCCCAAGTTTATAGCTCGGCTGTACGCCATCGCGCGCCACGAGCGCCCGGTAAGGCTGCACGCCTCCAGCTTCAAATCTACGGCTCGGCGACAAGCCACTCGGCTACACGCCTACGCCAGCGCTACGAGCGCCCAAGTCTACGGCTCGGCGACACGCTACTCAGCGACACGCCTACGCCCGCGCCACGAGCGTCCATGCATTCAGCTCGGCTGTACGCTATCGCGCGCCACGAGCGCCCGGTACGGCTACACGCCTGAAGCTCCAAATTTACGGCTCGGCGATAAGCCACTCGGCTACACGCCTACGCCAGCGCTACGAGCGCCCAAGTCTACAGCTCGGCGACACGCTACTCAGCGACACGCCTACGCCCGCGCCACGAGCGTCCAAGCATTCAGCTCGGCTGTACGCCATCGCGCGCCACGAGCGCCCGCTACGGCTACATGCCTGCAGCTACAAATCTACGGCTTGGTGACACGCTACTCAGCGACATGCCTACACCGGAGCCACGAGCAGACATGCTACGGCTCGGCTACACGCCTACGCCTACATCAGAGCTAAGTTCTCATTACCATAATTCTTTTCATATTAATCTAAGTTGTTTCTTGACTTGCTACTTAGTCAATGCTACTTAGTTGGTCTCCAACTAAGCAGTAAGTCGGGGGCTACACCTAATAGGTGCACTTGCGTGCACTCTTTTTGTTGCTCTTTCTTAATGATTGCAAATAAATTCGAGTGGTTTTTTCGAGTAGTGAAGCTCTGACTCACGAACGGCGAACTCTAGTCACTCGATACACGTGCCTGGAAAAAGAGCCATGAGCCAATTCCCGACGCCCGGGGGCTAGAGTAGTCGGGAAGAGTGCTTAACAAATGGAAGATTACTTAGAAGATTTTAAGATCAAAAAAGAAAAGTGACAAAAATATAAAAATTATCTAAATAAAGCAGTCGGACCTTACATTCGATTGATTGTTTTTTCATTCAAATACTGCCATTGTTTTTTTCACTCAAA